>VXBC01002947.1:143912-157702 GCA_013399945.1 Ploceus nigricollis
CTGGCACAAAACAGTAGGTTTTTTCCTGCTTTTTGAATTGAACAGGTCAGCTATTAGACTGATGTTCACATAAAAATCAGCTACAAGCCTCTTGGAACTGCCTGAAGAAGAGGATGGAATAAAAAGGGCCATAGGTATAATTTGTATAACATTTCAGATTTGATACAACCGGATGTGGGACAGGAAGAGAGGTAATATATGTATGTGTGTGTGTGTGTGTTCAAACATCTGTATGACTGCTTTTCAATTTTCAACTGGGCTGTGGCTTTTTTGTTTATTTTAGGAAAAGGCCACTGCAGTCACTCAAACTGGACTTCCCTTCTTTAAAGTAAGATTTTCAGGGTTTTTTTTAATTAGAAGTTTCCTTTCAGATCTCTCCCAGCTGCAAATTTTCCCTTAAAGTGGTCTTCTTGGTGGTCTATATCATTTTAGTGATGATTTAATGCAAAATATTCCTCAAATTAGAATAATACCAACCAAAAGAAAACTCTCTTTTCTATGTATAATAAAAGCATTTTGGAATTCATTTTAGTGTTATCAGTCTTAATGCAACAGTGTTTTCCTCTTATAATATTGCTTTAAAATCAGAATTTCTTCTTGGTTTGAAATTTGCCAAAGTTACCTAATTCTGTGTAGGTTCCAGGTCCTTTTGATTTTTAATGCAAGACACTGAAGAACATTTTTGATGTGTTTTCCTGATCTATACTAGAACATGAAGATGGAAACCATTTTTATATTGAACTCAAATGTTCAATATAATAAAACTTTGAGAGTAGCAAAAGTAACTATTTCTTGCATAGAACCTAACATCACTGCTGTGAGGGTGGGCTAGTTTAACTTGATTTTTGTTGTTTTTTCTGGCAAAGTGTTTAATTGAAATGGGATCTAAAAGCAGGGAAAAGTAGCACACACACACACACGCACATGCACACGCACACACACACAGGCATATCTGAAAGTTGTGGTAGACAATTAGCAGAACATTTCTCTCTAGAAGTCCTGCAAAGAAGACTCACTGAAAATAAAGGGTACAGAGAAATCCCTTCTGTCTTCATTGCTTCATTGCCCCAAGATGTCTGTAGCCTCCAGAGGCAAGAATTAGGACAATTTTTATTGATTCTGTGTCATTATCTGTTGTCAGAAAGGTTTAGTACTGTGCAAGAAAGTGCTGGACCTTGAAGCTGATCTTTGTGAGTAAAAGGATGACCTGTATCCAGCAAGCAAAACCATAATATGAGTAAATACTGTCTTACAGCATCGCTTCATAAACTTAAAATTTTCTGGTGGTGACATCTGTATACTCTCCATGTCATGATACTAGCAGGACATAATTTTACTCTAACTGTGCAAGTAAATATTAAATTACTGGTACTCCTTCAGAAAAGCTAGTACAATGTGGCTCTGTATGTAGACAGGTTGTGCTTTGCTCTCGCAGTGCCAGCTTAAGTTACAGACAATGAAAATGAGTAAAAACTACCTACTCTGAACTTGACATTAGTAAACTTAATACACAGACTAAGTGAATAGCAGAAATTCCTCCTTGTCTTTATACACAAAACAAAAACACATCTATAGAACTATTACAGTTAGTGTAAAAAAATTCCTGTCAATGAAACATACCAGTATTTAGGGGGTTTTTTTGCTGGTATTAGACATGGCAGACACATATCTAACCTGCATAAAAATAAATAGCCTATAACTAATGTCTCACTTACATATGTAAATACTTTACTAGGTGCACAACATGCTTGTATATTGAGCACGTGTTTATGTAAGCAAGATTTAAAATGTTATGATTTGATAACTGACATGTTTGGATGACTGAAGGTGTCTAGACTTTGCTGAAGAATAAATCGAGTTAATCTGAATACGTACAGGTAGGTTTTGAAGTTAACTATTTTGTGTGGTTTAGGATTTCTCAAGCTATACTGCTTCTTTTCTTATGAAGTGTATTCATAAACACACCTATCATATGTTTTCCTTGATGGTGTCTGACTTCTCTTATACAGGAGCAATGCTAAAGAAACTAGTCAGGTGGTACATAAAGGTGCAGATCTCAGATAAAACACACATTAATGAGAGAAAAATTTTTAAAATTATCTTTTCTTGTAAGGAGGCATTTTCTCTGGGATTATGTCATGCATCAAATCAACAGCATCCCTCTGCTTTTGAACTCAAATATAATGAAATTGAAAACTGAGGAATAAGAATCTTACACCCTTCTAATTATTTCTTCTTGTTTAATTTAATTTGGGTAATTACTTATTCATATGCAAAATGT
Organism: Ploceus nigricollis; assembly: GCA_013399945.1. NCBI lineage: Eukaryota > Metazoa > Chordata > Aves > Passeriformes > Ploceidae > Ploceus > Ploceus nigricollis. Next base: position 146,194 of record VXBC01002947.1, read on the forward strand.
GCAGGAGTAGAATTTCCATCCATTGTTCTGAAAGGCGATAAACATTAGTTGATTTTCACAGAAATAAAACAGATGTATACCATGACTGAAATATTATTTGTTTTGTATATTAGAAAAAACTGCCACATTGTGATAATGGAAGTGCTTCTGTATTTCCAAATACAAAACTTCACAAGTCTTACCATAAAATTGAGCTATTAAATTCAAAAACTATTATTTGGAACATATCTTAAATACAGGGGAGTTTTAAGTGAGCAGAGCAATTGATTGTTAACTTGCACTTTGGTCAGCCATAAATTTAGGTTACATTACAGCACACGGAAAATGGCTGTGCTCACCATGTCAGACTTGCCAGTTACTGATTTCACCACTCAGTAAGGTAAATTTATGGCCATGCAGTTCTTAAAAACAGACTGCCAAGTTTTCAATCCCAGCACAACTGTACTGGTGCTCAGCTGACTGATCATGAAAGAAGCAAGATGATCATGGGGAAGTGACGTATTTCAGTCACAGTGCTGGGCCATCTGTGCTGGGATACAATTCATATAGAACTCAAAGAGAGTGTCAACTTCTTTTTACACTTGGATGATAGAGTCTACAGTCCGGGCTGGAAAATAAGTGCAGTGTTGTTAGAACAGATCAAGAAATGGATGGCAGCAGTTATAGCTGGTCAATTATTATTTCTCCTTTATAGCTTTTTTAACTGAAGATAAATTTTTACAGTTGCAGTGAATGGTTTGTGGATTTTACTTGGTTTGAAGATCATATGTCTTTTCATTGTCTGTTCTGTGTTTCTTGACATACTAAAGAAGAATCATAGTCCTGATTTTCCTGCATTTGTCAAGATGCAAGACGTTGCTGTCAGTTAAAAATTTTAATTAAATTTTAAAAATTATTATGTTTTCTGTGAAATATGTAAAAATATTTGACTGAGGATGTGCAGGATTATGTATATCCTTTTCTGACTTGTGATTGTATTTCTAGCCCTTGTGATTGTAAATACTAATCAACAATAGCCAATGCATGAAATAAGAACTATACACAGAAATCAGATCACAGCTGTCTCACAGTGTTTCTTTCTCTATTTTTGGTTTTCTGTTGATGATCCTAGGTTTTCTTCATTTTTCTAAGTTTTGAAAAGCCAGAAAATTTATGCCAGCACAGATTGACAGGATAGATTTGTTCTAAATATCAAAGGATATGCAAATGCAAGATTCCTGAACAGCACAAATTAGAAAAATCTGTAAAATAGGTGGTTGCCTATTTCATTTTACAAGAATGACTTAATTCTTGTTACTAATGTGTAAATACTTAACTCTCCTCTACTTGTTTTTCTCACTGTTTTATCCGTGAGTGCCATCTGATATGGAAAATTGATCTGTTTCTTAAAAAAAATTCAGACATCTTTACACAGGCATCTTCTGTGATTGTGTATTCTGTATGATAGAATCCTGAGTCTTTTATAGAAGTCAGATTTTTCATATTATATTCACATAGATTCCATAGAAATTTAAATTCACATAAGGTTTATTAATAACGTAACTGTAAGGATTTGAATGAGGATATATTTGGCATTTAATTTCACAAGCACTGAGTTTCATGAAAAAGCCACGTTACTAGTGATAGCAGGAAACCTAGTACAATTACTGGATAAGAGCAGATAATGGCATGTGCCTAAGTGGAAGAAACGTTTGTACTTACAATGGATTGTAAATATGGATAATAAACAAAATCATTTGTCAGGGTATTTCTTCCGTTCTCCCTCTTCCTCATCCATTCTCCCCCTTCCTACAATTCTAGAATAACAAATGTGCCTCACAGAGGTAGTGTACCTTTGGGCTTATTAATGGCTGGTAAAGTTTTTAAGAGAAGACATCTCCATGCAGAGTGTGTGCACAGGTATCACAGGCTGTGTAGCATCTCCAGCTACAGGGTGGGGTGCTTATGATGTGCAAGACCAACTCTTCACTCAGTTGCCATGGTTTTACAGTAGGGCATATTATCAAAAGTAATTTGAGTGTTTATCAGCATTTTGTGGCATAAGGGTCATCTTGTGGCAATGGGTCTTTTTATGTTTTTATGCGTTAAGAATCATTTCCTCTAACTTTTCTTTCTTCATTCGCCCCATCCCTGGGGTGTTCAAGGCAAGGTTGGATGGTGTTCTGAACAACCTGATCTAGTGGAAGGTGCCTCTTCCTGTGGCAGGGATGTTGGAACTTGGTTCCTTCAAATTAAAACCGTTCTGTGATTAATTTCCAAGTATAGTATGTGCAGAAATTTGTCTTGTGGTTCCTCTTCTTCCCCTTAGGAGTTGTTTAGAGGTGCTGGGCTATCTTCTAATTAACTTACCTGCTCACCCCCCATGGCACCAAACAAGAGAGGAGAAGCCTCAGTGACCTCTGTGAGATTTGCTTCTTGGGAAAGTGCAGCACATCCAAGTGCACTAGGTCAGGGTTCTTTCCATCATGCTGCACGAACCTGGATGATATGACAGGATATTTAAGGGCATCTCAGCCACTGCAGTAGCCCACATGCATGTAAGCACAGACCTTTATTTTCCAGGCTTTTAAATGAATGCATCAACCAAAATGACTTTAAGGAACAGGCAAATTTTTGTTATATATAACATTAACATCAGGCAGGAGATCAGGGCAGGCATCAGTCCCAGCAGCAGCATCCCGACAGCAGCCTGCAGCAGCATCCATAACCTGTCCTAAACCTCAGGGTGCAATTTGGCATTACAGCTACACCATCCTCGTTAGGGTGCTGCAGCAGACTTTCTTCCTTTTTCTTATTTTGGTGTTTGGATTTTTTTTATTAATTGTAGTTTTTTACTGCATTTTATTGCAGCCTCACATTGAGACTCTCCGTCCAGTTTCATCCAAAGGAAAACACTTGTTATGAATTTGTTTATTAATTGTTTCTAGAGTGAAATTTCTGGTGATCAGCCAGATCTTGCTGTTGGATCAGGTACCAGGCAAGTGGCCATGCATGCAGCTAGGATTACTGGCTGTGACAGAGCACTCTCAGTTCTGCAGTAATGTGAAACAAATATAGTCCTAGTCTGTTTAACAATGGTGTCTCAAGACAACTTTGGTCCCTATTGAGGTGGTCCTGTTTCCACTTGCCTGTATATTACCTCTAGTAAGTGGTTGTTCCCAGTCACTCATTTCCAGTGTTATGAGCACCTTTGCTCTTCTGGTCCTATGGTGAGGCAGTTTAGGGCATTAAACCAGCATGAAAATATTTGTATTCATTATAGTACCCCTCTGCTGGTACAAGCATGTCAGACATTTGATGAATCTTCAATACCCATTAAGACCCATACTAGGCCACTCCTCTCTTTTGCAGTGTGTGACAAAAGAGCACTGATCTTCTGTCCAAGATCCTACCTGTACAAGTAGTGCTTGTCCTAAGTACAGTCTTGTTAAGCATCTGGAAGTGTTTTCTTCCTCAGATTCAAAAAGTGCCTGCTAGATTGAAAGGAAAGTATTAATGATGATTTAAAAGAGAAGGTTTCTGATTACGCTCCATTTCTTTCTCTAACCTCAACATTTCTTCATTGTAATTTTTCACTGTCTTAAAGATTTTTGTGATTATTTCATTTCTTTTGTCCATGTCCGTCTTTCATTATAATTTCTCCTTTTTTATCTCTTGTTTTTCAGTTGCGATCAAGCTCAGAGATTGGCCAGGACATCCTGAATGACTGCCTTGCAATCCAGCCCCTCCAGCCAGCCCTGTCACCACATGATGCTGTAGATAATACCATGGGACACTCCCCAGGGCCTGCTTGTGATATCTACCCAGGTATAGAATAAGACAGATAAAAAGCTGCTGTATTATTCCTCACTTAATATTAGGGATCATTCTGTAGAGTAGAATGTACTCTGAAATCCATATCTCATAAGAAGGATAGAATATGAAAAGCAATATTAAAAAAAGACAGATTTTGAACATGTTTTTATATGTTTTCAGAGGGAAGGAGAAACAATCATACTATACCCATTAAAAGACTTAATGCAACATAGATGGATATTTTTGCTCTATAGGCATTTGATTCTGCTACCAATTTACTTCTACCATTCCTTGTAGACATCTTGAATACATTACGTCATTTAAAATCACAGTATTTTTCCTCTGCCTTATTCATGGATCACATATCAGTTTTTCAATTGATCTAAATTAAGGAACTGAAATGCTGCATTATGAGTTCACATATTTTGACTATAAATATACAATAAACACATTTACACTATGAATGTAATAATCCTATTGTATTGTTTCAGTTAAATATCTGAGATTTTCCTACTAAAATACCTTTGTCATACCTGCCTACGTGTACAATTTTTTGTTAACATTTCAAAAAAATTTGAAACTATCAGTAAGTTATGAGTGATAATAAACCTTAAATCTCAAGAGGGCAATGGGCAGGATGTTGACATTCTTAATGCAATATTTTAGTAGTTGTGAGGGCCTCTGTTTTTAACTTTCAGGCAAAATGCATTACAACTTTTATAATTTCAACTTTTAAGTGAGAACCAGGCGTAGGAAGTGAATGAATTGGATTTATTGATGTTTTCTGCAGTGATAAAAATGACATAATATGAAGTGACCACTTCAGTAAGTGGTTTTATTTTACTGAGAGGTTTGTAAAGCTAGCATTTACTGAGAGGTTTGTAAAGCTAGCAATTCTATTTCATATTTTTGTCAAGGCTGCTGTGAGTCACACAATAGTTGGTGATGATGTAAGTTTATATGACAAAAATCAGGACATGTAAAGCTGTGATTGATTGTATTCTAGCTTATTAAGTAGTTGGAATTACTTGTATGCTGTTAACTTTTAAATGCCTTAGTCTGAGTACAGACTGAGTGTGACATTTAATATGTGAAAGAAAAGGGAAATTTGAGATTTTAAAAATGTGATTTTGGCCAGAGAAACTCAGGGAACATGTAGTTGGTTATAGTTGTTTATTTTATATTGTGCGTTGAGAGGGAGTTGGAGAGTGAGGAATGTTGAGCTTTTAAAAAAAATTATTTATGGTTTTACCAAGTGTAACATGCAAAACTGAGAGATAGCAAAGGCTCAGCTTTTCCTTTTCTTTTCAAGTTCCTAGACAGAATGGAAGCTGGGATGGGACAGTGTGTCAGATTTCAGAAGCTGAGGATATTCTCACAGGAGATGGCCACAGCAATCTGTTGAGCACTCTTCCCTAGCTTCCAGGCTATGCTTTAATGTCCAGCTCTGTCTGCTGGGTCAGTCCAAACACAGGCTGACAGTGGCTTGAACAGACTTCTGCCCATGACAAGCTGGGTAAAGCTGCTGCCTCCAGCCAGCCCTCAGCTGGCCATTGTCTGCCATCATGATGTTTCATAGACAGCTTCTGAGACTGAGACATTACTTTCTCTCATTCCTGCATTGTCTTTCAATACTCGATGTTTGCAGCACTACTAACTATGAACCTTCTTTGATATAATAATGTGTTTTGGTAGCTTCTTTCCTGGCATTGCTTCCTATTGTATGGCAATTTTTATGGTAATTTAATTTTTATGGTAATTAATCAACGTATTCTTATCAGCATTAATTTCTGTGTAAGCAATAATCTGCTTTCTCTTACATGTCTTCCCAACTATCTATCACTTGGGAAAGTTCTTGTAGTTCTATTCACTTGTGTTGTTTCACATCAGTTAGAGGGTACTATGTCGGGCATAGAGTAGTCTGTGTCACTCCATTTTGACAACTACTTGATCCAGTTGAAATAAATTGTTTCATTAACTACTCATTAGGGATGCTGCAGGATAATATACTATGTGAACAAATGAGATAAATCCAACAGGGAGGGAATTATTTTATAGAATTCGCAACATGAAAATTATTCATGTCCCATAGAGAAGAAAGTAAAATACACAAAAACATAAGTGTCTCAGAGAAGCTACCCTTCAAAATTCACTGAAAATAATTTTTTTTTTTTTTGGTAAATATAGCTTTGGGACTTCTGAAAAGTTAAATACATTATTTTTACTGGGTACTGCTTGAGACAGCACATTAGCTGAAATGTCTCTGTACTACTTTTAAAGTAGAAGGAGGAATAGATTTTCATTCTTCCAGTGGTGTCCAATCAAACTTTTCTTACTTGAAGGTGACTTCACTTATTATTGATGCACATTTAAAGCAAAGGTAGGTTTTTTTCTTGTAGAAGAAGTCTACAGAATAAATGTTTGAAAGCAAACTATTAGTAATAGATAAGAAATGTCAGAAGTATATGTTTAGATGCAGGTCCATTTTCACTTACATAGTAGAGCACCTGTAGTGACCACTGTATAGTTTCTCAGCACTGATAAAATACAGAATCTATAAACACAGACACATTTAAATGAAATACAACAATAACCTTTTTGATAACAGATCTATTACTTGGATTTAGGTCTTCAAAGAGCTTTTTCTTATCTTGTAATCTTCATAACTTCATAGAAGAAATCCAAACTGACTATTATCTTACTAATACAGTGAGGTAGCATTGCAGATTCTTTGCTTATAACTAAGAGAAAATTACATTTATGGGTCTAAAGCAGACTAAGGGCTAAGCATTGTGATAGTATCTAGGTTTACATTTTGAACAATACCTAGGCATTTTGGTTTACTCGATTCACAGAATGAAGATGAGAGCAATACATTCATAATAACATGGGGATGATGTTTTTTCCTGCTGTGAAATAGTATGAACTTACTTTGTATAGAGCAATCTGGAATCACTAAAGCTGAAAGAATCATAAATAATGCAGCAGAAAAAAAACTCCATCTTTTTACTGTGGTGTTTGGGTAAAACTTGACCATTTCATATTTAAGCATAAGCCAGAATGTGTAATTAGTTTATAAGTAGTTACTGAATATCACACTAAGTTCTGCTGCAGAGCAAGCAAAGGATCTTTCTAAAGCTTGTCAAGTGCATAATTTTCTTTGCAAGTTAGAATTTAAAAATTGTATCAGTAAAGTTACAGAACTTATTTGATTTCTAAGTATTTTTTAAATAATATCTTACGCTGTATTGTGAAACTTTGACCTAACTACTTCTATGTATATGACTTGCTGTGCTTTGCTTGAGTAACACTTTTATCTGTTTTTTTCCCCACTGAAATTGTACTAAGCTGGGTGCTCTGTGCACATAATAAGAAAAAGCCGATCCCCCAGGAGTTTGTATCTAAGGTAATGATAGGAAAGTAGGTAGGTACAACAGGCAGGTAGAGGTTAAGGACACATACAGGAATAGATTAATGAAATTATTAATTAATGAAATAATTTTATTAAAGAAATTGTCCCAGCGAGTCCCTAAGAGATGTCTAAAAAAAGCAACCTACTTTTCTTTTTAAAAAGTGGTCTGTTTTTTTTATTCAAAAATAGTTTTTTAAGAGTGACAGCCTTGGAAAGTAGTTACAACTCATTCCTGTAAGAAAAAAACAAGAATGAGAAGAACTGACATATTAATGGCTCTTGCTGTGAAAAACAGAATTGTATTTGATGCATAGGGAATGGATGCAAAAGGAGCAGAAATGTAGGACTACCAATAATGAAGAGGATCTCTGTTTTCACCTGTTAGGCTGAATTTAAGTATTGCATACATATCTAGAACTCCTGCTTAATGTGATGTAGTCATAGGTAGGGCCATACACACATTACAAGGGGCAAAAAAGTGTTAATAATATAATCTTAGTTTAAGGAGGATCGTTTGCTTCCCCTCAGACTTGCCCTTTTCTTTACCAGTTTTACTTATGAGTTTATAATTTCTATTTTGAGACAACTTTGTGATTCTCCAAAAATAGATGTCATGTTTGGCTTCCCATTTTTAAGAACATTTACCAATGGACTGCTACAAACATTGTAGGCAACACGGCCACTTGCACCATTTGTAGTTCCATTCATCATGATGAGACTGAACTTCAGAAACTGCAATCCACTAAAAGAGAAGAAAATGAAAGGCAGGGATGTGATCTAGAGATGCCATTTCAGGAATGGCTTAAAATACTAGTCTAGACCCTGCTTTATTGCTTCAGTACTTTAATGTTGATGATGATCTGCCTATAAAATACCTGAAAAGACATAGAAAGGCCATCAGTGCAGGTGGCCCATGTGACAGACCAACTCTGGAGACAGATTTATTATCTTGAAAATGCTGTACTTCTTAATGATGACTTCTTGAGTTTCGTGTTCTCTGGAGACTTCAGATTTACAGATGAGCTGAGGAAAAGGTAAAACAGAAAATAGCTTTTTCATTTGCTGGGCTTACCACTTACAACTCCATACAGCACATATCTACTTATTCCTGGCTACAAAATCCTGTGGACTTCCTAGGGGAAGTGAAAGAGTGGAATATATGCACATCATGCTACCAAGTGCAAAAAATATTTCATATTTTTCCTTCTGTGCAATAGTAAATCAGTTGTTGTCAAGGATGTCATAAATATTCCTTACAGAAATAGAAGGCTATATTTAGTAATTTTTAAAAAAGCAACCTTTCAAATGTATGTATGTAACTAACTGAGCTACAAAATTAAACCTTCACACTGTCTTACTCTATGGTAAGAACTCTCAGCCCTACTCCAAATTCATACTGTCAATAATTAGAGGAGAAATATATCGGTGGCAGAAACTGTTTTTAAGGGTGCTGATTTGATGGTAGTAAGTCCAAGATGCTCTTCAATTAGAGCATTTTTGGTAATTTGCAAATTTCTGCATTTAAATATCTTCCATGAAATTACACGTTTCTGACTCCATTGGAAAATAATTTTGTTTGGCCTCAGATTCTGTGGCACTTTAAATGCTACTTTTTGGCTTCCTTTTTCTTAAAGAAACCTTATTCAGAATCATCTTTATCTCTTGCAACCACCTAACTTGTTCCTATGCATTGCGAGGATACATGTGAATTTATCTTTTCATAGAGAATTGTCTGCAGAAATATTTTCATGGAAAATTCTTATGTACTGATAAATGGATATGTGATCAGACTCTAGAAAAGAAAACACAACTCCTTCATCTCTTTGTCTGAAACTTTGTGCCTGTCACCCAATCTGAGATTCACAGTCAGGGGTAAGTTGGGACTAAGCTATATCCATCTTGTAAATAATGCTGTAGCTTGGACTTTTTAAGGGATACTGAGGAACAGCATTCATGATTCTTTGGCTTTTATTAGTTTGAGGTTGTTTGGTTTTTTTCCAAAATGTCTGAATATTTTTAAAACTGATTTAAAGGTGTTAGTTTATCCTGAACTGATAAAGAGAAAAGCCTTCTTGTAGCAACGCTTTCTGTTACATAATCATAGAATTATAGAATCATAGAATGGTTTGCATTGGAGGAATTCTTAAAGATTATCTGGTTTCAAACCCCCTGCCGTGGGCAGGGGCACCTTCCACTAGACCAGATTTCTCAAAGACCCATCCAGCCTAGCCTTGAACACTTCCAGGGATGGGGCATCCACAACTTCTCTGGGCAGCCTGTTCCAGTGTCTCACCACCCTCACAGTAAAGAATTTCTTCCTAACATCTAATCTAAACCTCCTCTCTATTTGTTTAAAACCCACTTAAGACTAACACTTAATTCTACATCTTTGTGTGTGGACCTACATGGTGGTGCTATACTGGAGTCAGTGAGCATGCTGGTTGTCACGAATGTTTCACAGATCCACAGAAACAGTGGGCTGGAAGAGACCTTCAAGATCATCTACTCCAACCCATGCCTTAACACCTCAACTAAGCCATGGCACCGAGTTCCACATCCAGTCTTCTTAAACACATCCAGGGATGGTGACTCCACCACCTCCTCGGGCAGACAATTCCAGTACTTTATCACTCTTTCCGTGAAAAACTTTTTCCTAATATCCAACCTGTATTTCCCTTGGTGCAGCTTGAGACTGTGACCTCTGGTTCTGTCAGTTCNTAAAGATATTGAGCAGAACTGGCCCCAGCACACAGCCCTGAGGGACACCACTGGTGACTGGCCCCAGCTGGATGCAGCACCGCTCACCAGCACTCTCAGGGCCCGGCCATCCAGCCAGTTCTGAGCCCAGCACAGAGTGCTCCTGTTCCAGCCATGGGCTGCAGCTTTTCCAGGAGTGAGCTGTGGGAGACAGTGTCAAAGGCCTTGCTGAAGTCCAAATATTCAACATCCACAGCCTTTCCTGCATCCAGCAGGTGGGTTACCCGGTCATAAGACGAGATCAGGTTGGTCAAACACAACCTACCCCTCCTAAACCCATGCTTTGCTCAGTTTCATACCATCTGAATCAGGTATTTAATGGGGAAAGGACTGAAAGGACATTGAGAAGGTATTTACTGGCAACACTTTGAGCAAGTAACTCACGTGTCACAGCCTGAACCAGCTAGAAAATGTGCAAGCATGGCTTACAAAATACTTGCATGGAATGCTAATAGTGGTTGTGGAAGAGAACAGCTACGTCAGGAAGAACAACTCATGCTACCTTGTGCCAAAGACCTGGTCATAATCTGTGGGAACCCAGGGCCAGTAAAAAGGAACCTTTTTACTCCTCATCCTGAAGAGGTTAATTTTAAATGCAAAGATCACAGTAATGGTAAACTAAGCCATTGTATATTTTTACACAGTTTTATTACTTTTTGTCATGGCAAAATGCAAATTACCCTATTTTGCCAAGGAATAATTTAAATAGTCTCTTTTTATTTAGACAATCAGGGCTTTCCTTTGCAGTGTCCTGATTCGTTAAATATTCTCTCTGCTTTTGCTGTCAGAATGTGTGCTTGGTTGTTTTTCAGTATTTTCTTCTGTGCTGCATGTAACATAAAATAAGAATTTCAAAAGTTCATTCCTTTGTTTTTATCTTCTGCACTTGTCTTGATGCTATGCTGAGAGACAGACATAGAAAAAGTAACTTTTGGGGTGCATGAGCAAAGAGGAAAAAAAATTCCCCTGTCTTAGTAAGAAAATGTCCTCAGCTCCTTCTTTGCAAGTTACTCTGCTGTTTTAAGTGACATCTCATCTTCCTGAGGGATCTGCCTCCTCTGTTCCTCTTTAAGGTTTGGGATGTCTTCTACTGTCAGATGTCTGTTGTCACTTGGGTTGTGATTTGGGGGCTCTGGTCCACACAGAAATTAGCAAAGAGCAGAGCCCGGCACCAAGGTCAGCCTCCACTCCTCCAGCTTTGACCACCAGTGAAAACTTCCCCTAATCTTTGACATTACCTCTGCAGCATCTGTATTGAATCTTTTTATTCACAAAGTGGTTCCCTGTCTGTCATCTTGCACTGTGTGTCATTTCCACCAGCTGAAAGATGCCTAGGACTGCTCATTAATGGGGCTACAGCATAATTAGATGTCTGAGTGTTTTCTTAACTCTGTCTTAGCTTGGTGAATATCCAGTGTGTCACAAAGGAGGGCTTGTAAGGATTAATACAGTCTTTCCAAAAACAGGCTGAGGACTTGGGAGATGAGGTGAATTTTCACCTTTTTATCTTCTGTAGCAAAATTCACACCTGTGAATGAGAAAATG
>VXBC01002947.1:164392-177396 GCA_013399945.1 Ploceus nigricollis
CAAAAAAACCCAAAAAAAAAAAAACAAACAGAAAAAAAAGAAAAAAAATTTTAAAAAACAAAAAAACCACCCAAAACAAAACAAACAAAAAAACCTAACAAACAAACAAACAAACAACCCCAAAACACCCACAGAACTTGTAGCAGAGAAATCATTGGAGAGAAACATGCATCATAGGTAGGTAAAAAACTAGGCTTTTGTTATTTTGGTCAAATGAATATATTCATAACTTTGGGGAAAACATCTTATTTTTTCAATTTTGTTCCTGGCAAAAGGTGTGCTTTCCTTAACTGTGTTTTTAAAGTATGTTTATATGATTGTCACTGATAGGTAGTCAGAATAACTTATAGTGCAATATGCTGGATTTCACAATGCTGTGTTACAACAGAATGTTTCCTTCACTGACAGCGGGCTGAGGATCTGTAAAGACACTAAGACACAGCATAAAGTGTGAAGTGAGTTCAAAGAGTGTGAGTTCACAGAAAGAATGTCAGAGCAGAGAATGGAGACATCATCCCAGATTTTCTGGATTTTCCTAGAAATAAAAAGGCATTCAAGAAGGAATCATGATGGATTTTTCTTCATTTCACATTGTCAGAAAGTGCAGCACTGTACAGGACACTGTTGGAGACAGCAGCCTCTTACAGGGAGCTTGTAGTTCAGTCCTCTGTCAAGCCAAACCTTCAGCACAGTGAGATGAAAGCTTGATCACTTATTGTGTGAACTGCATGACATCTGGATATGTTCCCAAATGGCTGAAGCCCAGCAAAAAGGACTGAGCCAGTTAAAAGAGCAGCAACCCAAAAAATTGTGTTTACAAGTTGTTCAAAGAAAACTATGGACTCTGAAGAAAAAAAAAAATCAAGGTTTTCAGCTGTAATGNGCAGTGAAATAAATTGAGGAGTTGCGAAGTGCTTGGGTTTCTAGGTGAAGAAACATCTTATATATATTCTTGCTACAGAGACATAAAAGGTTGTTTCCCCACTGCACCAAGGGTTTATTTGTAGGTGGCCAACCATGATAAAATAAACTAAATGAAAGTACTATATAAATACACAATTTATACTTTATATTATGTCTCTTAGATTTCCTCTTCCCTTTCTTTTCCACACATTTCTTAGGTTGTGCATGTAGTTGTGGTGACTCTTGACTGGGCCAGCTCCAGTAAACAAATGCTAGAGTAAAATTTCTTTTTGCGTGAGGTCATGACCAGTCCTGGTCATTAACAAACCCCCTTTGTTTGTGGCATTTTAACTAATCTCATCAAAAAAGCTAAGCTTTGGTGATTTTGTCATCCGTCTTGCTTACTACCAAATCTAGTCATTCCCCAGCAAGACACTTTTTCAAAGCTAAAACTGGAAAAGAAAAATTTTCTTAATGGCTCCAGAAACATTTCTGCTCGGATTTTACACCTATCAGGCACAGGAAAGGGCAACGTTCTGCAAATCTGGCAGGTTCCTGATTGAATTGACAGCTGGGCTTGACTGTAGTTCTTGATTGCAGTTTCCAAGTGGTTACAAGCTGGTCCTGAGTGTTTCAGGAACAAAATTAAATTAGCTGTTTTCCCGGGAATATAATGAGATTTGTTCAGAGACAAATCTGGGCTGTGACAAGTACAAGTTTCTCTTTTGTTAAGCAGAAGGAAAGAAAAAGTAGATAACTATAGTCATGGATATGGGTAAGACAGGTTGATTTATAAATAATTATAAAGACCACTTATGTCTACTATAAAGGAGTCCTGTGTGGCTGTAAAATATATTGTTTTATTATTATTGGGAGAAAGTTTTTTGGATGTTAAATCAAAGGTAAATCTGTAAAACTGTGCTTCCCACTTTGAGTTTTGGAAAGGATTTTTCCTATTAATGTCTACTGGTTAAAATAATTTTTCAGAAATTAATTTTCCCAAATTAATCCTGAAAACACAAAGGACTCCATGATTTTTAAAATAATTATAGTATTTAAAGACTGTGCTTGGCTCTCAATCTCTGGCAGGAGATAACAGTCTTTCTATGTGACTCTTATATAAAAAACTAACTCCATCTATTACTCAGGAGACAAACAACCAGCTAGTTACAGCACTTTTTAAAAACCTCTGATATTTTTATCACAATATAACTACTGATTTCTCTTTCTAAAAAAATTTGTACCATAGTATTATTGTGAAATATGTGCTTTGTTCTTTTTGTCCGTGGTATGTCTTTCAGTCTACTCTGCATCAGTTATCTGGAACAATGAAATATTTGACACATTAAAGACTCAATGGCTCAGTAGTAACATCTTTGTTTCCTCCATTCATATAGCATTTCTGAAGTAATATGTTAGTATCACATCAGCACCAGGACCATCCAAACCCTACCTAATATGCTTTAAAAATGTGCTTCTCACAGAAAATACATCATCCAAAGTTCATCTTGATATTTGTTACACTCCAAATGTAGATTATGATTCACCAGAAATTTAGTAAATAACTTTCAAATGAAGTCAAAATCACATAGAGATAACATGTGGCAGATACAGATTCTTAGCTGCAGCATAAAAGATCTCAAGTGACTTGTATTTAAATACAGTTATAACCTGTATGATGACCCTGCCCAGAGGTGCTCTGTAGAGCTGCTACTAGAGTTGCACCTTCTGTTGTATTCAGGGTGTGATAAAAACTTCCTTAACGCTTCTTTAGGAAAAGCATGCTTTTTTATTAGGTTAAAAAAAAAAGTCATCTAATCTAGTATATTGAGGTCCAATCTCAGGACAAAAGGCACCAGATCCATGGTTTAGAACACTGGCAGACTGTGTTAACTTCAGGCATTGATCCCTCCTAGCAGCAGCCACTGAGCACACAGAGGAGGGTATTCCTCCTCAGGAGACTTGCAGCTTATTTTTGTGGTGGAGAGACAGGCTGATCTGCAACAAGACTTGACACGTCATTTTCCACTCACCTTCTTGCAGAAATACCATGGTTCTTTTTTTTGGTGTTTGGGAATGTTTCCAGCTCTCCTCTCATTGATGAAAAAGTGGCCCAGAGCCATTCCTGAGCTTTCATTAACTAGCCAGATCCCATCAGTCTATTGGGTGGTTTGGGGCACAAACAGAAGCTCTTACAATCCTAGCTGTCTGTCTGCAAAAAAGATTGCATGACCTATCTGTAATGTACTTTGAGGTATGCAGTTTTAAGGAAATGCAGAAAAAAATCAGTAAAAAGTTAAATTCCATAAAACTCTTGTGTAAAATCTTCAAAAGTAATGCACATCCTTGTAGTGCCAGTAGTGACAGAACTGTGCAAAACATACCCCTGAGGTGAAGAACCTCTGTGGCAGCTGTGCCACCAGATTTGTTCTCAAGCATTCTCTCCTCTGCCAGGCTTGTAAGTTTATAGTTTGAGTCCAGATCAACATTTTGGTGTGGTCAGATTCTGGAAGCAATTTAACACTTCCCCTTACCTACATTATATTGACATCAGATTGTTTATTTTCAAATAGCTCTATGTAACATACGAAGATTTCTAGAGCATGAAACCTGGGCCTGAACCTAATACCAAACACCTCAGTGGCTAGTGACCTGAACTGATCTCTCACTGTCAGTGAGCAAGAACAGCTCTTTATTGATAAATAAAATTGATACAAATTTGGAGGCTCCAAATTTGAAGGCATTGCCTCCAAAATCAGATCTCCCTTGAGGCATCTCCTCCAATTATGGCTTAGACACACACACAGAAGGAGTGCGTTAAAAGTAGTTTTCCATAGTAAGGGGCAATTCAACCTGCTAATTTCCCAGATGTCCAGTCTAATGATACGCCACCATTTAAAAATGTGTCCTCTCTATTTGGGCTGCACACTGTTATTTTGGAAGTCTGTATCTATGCAAATAACTAAAGTGATCTAAATAAAGTAAAAACAATCTTTAGCTCTAATGTGTTGGAGATCTTACAGTTTTGTGGTTTTGAACTTCTAGGTTTGTTGCTCCAGCTCCTTCTCATCACGTCAGCCCCCAGAGAATGTCCATTCAGCATCCCATGATGCAGAGACAGACTCCACAACCTCCTCAGCTTCCACAGCTTGCAGGGATGCCTCTGAAGACATACCAACCAGCAGAAAGCCCTTCTTTTCAGCCAAATGCCCTTCACATCCAGGGTAAGAAGGAAGACCCTTCATCACTGATGTTAGTTGTTTGTTGCTATTGCTTATCTTCAAATTAAGCGCTTCAGGGACTAGCACTGATACTGTTGAGGTACTTTTCCTTGAAAGACCCTGGGAGGTAGCCTTCAGAACCCTGCCTTCAGACTTCCTTAAAATACTTACCTTAGCTAGTTGTTTTTCATCCTGGTATGGAGTTACAAGTTTCTCTTCATATTGATTTTCAGCGCTGTTCTTGACACAGAATGGCAATAAATTCTGCGATGACTTTTAATTTTCTAATGTTACACTTCTAATCCCTCCTGATTTAGCATGTAAGTGTTAACTTGCTTTTCAAGAGGTAGGATATTTTTGTCCCTTGCACTTGTGGGGAGATGGAGAACTCTTCTTGTGTAAGCATGGAAGACTCTTGCAGCTGAGTTCCCACTTGTGCTGTGTAATCAACTTCTACAAGACCTCTCTCTCTCTCTTCAATCCTGTATATTTCTTCTGTAGCCAAAGAAATAAATCATCAGCTCATGGGTTGTTTTGTCTGTTAGTTTTTCCTAGCTGGTGGAGACTGAATGCTAATTACCTTAACATTTCAGGAGTGTGTTGACAGCAGTATTGTTGTTTCCTCTCAACTGTTTAAATATATGATTTGCCGTACTTATAGACATAAGGTACATAGCAGACTGGACTTCTAAAAGTCTTAGGATTCTGTTTATTGATCAGGCTTCCTGAGAATTATCATTGTAGAAATCACAGAAAACATCCTGGGAAGAGCAAGGTGTATTGGTTTTGCACAGCCTGGTTTTTGGTAACAGAGGGGCCACAGAGGTGGCTTCTGTGAGAAGCTGCCAGAAGCTTCCACCATGTCCAGCAGGGCCAATCCGTGATGGCTCTGAAGATGGACATGCTGCTGGCCAAAACTGGGCCAAGGAATGAGCTTGGTAATGCCTCTGTGATGATATATTTAAGAGGAAATCAAAACAAAGTGGGCACAGTTTTTTTCTACCCAGAGAAGAGGATGAGGTGAGAACATGAGAGGGAAACAACATGGCAGCACCAAGGTCAGTGGAGAAGGAGGGGAGGAGGTGCTCCAGGTGCTGAAGCCAAGATTTCTCTGCAGGCTGTGGTGAGACCGTGGTGAAACAGCTCTGCCCCTGCAGCCCCTGGGGATCCATGGAGGATGCAGAGATCCACCCACAGCCCATGGGGAAGTGCCTGTGCTGGAGCAGGTGGATGCCCAGAGGAGGCTGTGATCCAGTGGGAGACCTGGTGGAGAGAGACGGCCCCTGCTTCCAGTGGGGAGCAGCCTATCCTTGGAGGACTGCACCCCATGGCAGAGTGACCCATGCCACAGCAGTTTTGGGAGGGCTGTGTGCCCGTGGGAGGGACTCGCATTGCAGCAGGTGTGGTTTGGCTGCTGCTTGTGAGAGTGGACCCACAAAGAGAAGTTCACAGGGAACTGTCTCTCATGGGAGGGACCCCACAGTCCCACAAGCGAAGGGGTCCTCTACCTGAGCAGCAGAAGAAAATTTTAGTGATGAACTGACCAAAACCCCCATGCTCTGTGCTGTTGGTGGTAAGGAGGGAGGGTCTGGGCAGGAAAAGGTGTTTTAAGGGCTTATTTTACTTCTCATTATCATCCTCTGATTCTGTTAGTAATAAATTTCACTTTGCAGCCTTAAGTTGAGCCTGTTTTGCCCTTGAAGTGTTTTCTCTTGACTCTTATCTCACTTATGAATTCTTTGTTAATTTTTTCCCTTTTTTCCCTCTGCTGCCCAAATATAGCAGAGAAGGGTGACCAAGCGACTCTAGTGGGTGCCTGGTGTTAGGCCAGTGCCAAACCACGACACAAGGCTTCTTTTATTTTCTTCCACTGATGTAAGCAGTCTCTCTAGGCAAAGAGAGGAAACAGGCATCTTCCTGAGTTCATAAATGTGAAGGAGAGGAAGGAAAGTGCTAATCCTCTTACACTCTTCATATTGTACTGGCCACAGAGAAGCAGGATCTGAGGCAGGTGGTTTTCTCCACAAAGTAGTAATTCTTTACAGCACTGATCAGTACTAGAAGAAACTGAAATTTACTAATGGACATAAGCAGTTATAGTTGGCTTTCTATACTCTCTGAAAGAAGTTTCACTAATTATGTACAGCCAGCAGAGTACAGGGTGAAATTTCTTAATATACAGTTCATTGTCATATGACATATGTGAAAACATGCCAGAACAGGTCCACTAAATTCCTAGTGTAAGGCTTGAAGGGATTAGGTTAGCCCTTCTATTTCCACAGTACAAAACATTTTACTTGATTCCCTTTTTTGCTGAACATTTGGCAAGAAATAATCTTGAAAGGCATTGAGACATTAAGGTCTGTCTTCCTGCCTGGAACAAAAATTGTCTTTCAGTTATACAGATGGCTTTACCACCTTCTTCCTCTCATGCCATGGGAGTTTTAGGAATCCTAGAAGCTGGGAGCACAACCAGTTGCTCCAAAGTAGAAGACTTTCCGAAGAATCCTGCCTTCCAGGGATTCACAAATCACCCTGGATTAATTGTTGCTCCACACAGGACTTGCACCGGCTTGTGCTGCAACCTTCATATCTCCTTGGGCATCTTCTCTTCAGGGCAGGCCAAAACAATGCTACTGTGTTCCCATCTCTCTCTCCTACAGCCCAAAGAGGATTTAAAAGGACAAAAGGTGTGGGTCATCATTCTTTACAAGAAGAAGGCCCAGTAGAGACCCGCATCTGAGTGAATGTCACATTTGAATTGATGCCCTATTACATGTCCAAATTTAAGATACAGTTTAATACTGTCTTCTGGAATCAAAAAATGGTTGACTTTCAAGGGCTTGGACCTTAAACCTGTACCATACTTAGTCCCATATCAGCATTACTGTGTCTGCCTCACTCTCCTAGGAAAGCTTTTGTTGCAAATAGACACTGCTGACAGGAATTATTTGTGTACAGACAACAACTCAAAGTTCAAATTCTAAACAATTTTGCACTTAAAACTAGTATGAAGACAACGTAGACTGAACTCTTAGTTATTTTTTTTTACTATGAAAGATTTAATACAGTGCAATTCAGTACCCACAATGTGGGTATTAAATGTTTTTTTGAAGATCAAGTAACCTATTGCCACTGTACAAGGTATTTTGTCAGAATGTACTCCCTCCAGCTTAAGCACAGCTGTCTCATCCTATGTGCTACACTGAAAGTGTTGTCCTGTGTGCCTTAAGGGCTTACCTAAACTCTCTCTCTCAAAAGCAGATGTTTGAAGAGTTTATGTTTTCCCACTACCAATACAAAGATTGCTGTCTTCCTTGGTCAATTCATTACAATGCAGAAAAACACCATGGAGTTATCTCCACACCATACTATTATGTATACAACAAGTGGCTGTGGGAAGTTCTGTTAATTTCTATCTCCTGCAGTTCATAACCTGCCTTTTCAAGATTTAAAGTGCTGTAACTATAGCCACTTCAGATCAATCTGCTAGTAGACTGTGGTGACAATCTGCCTCAGTATGTAGTCTTAAACTTGTCAGTTCCATATAAATTAGCTTTATCAAGGAAGAAAGCCCAAAAGCTTTTTGAAGGAAACAAGTTCTAAACAGACACAGTTTCTGACAGCCTGAACATCTTAAAAGATCATGGTGATCTCAGAGTACTATCCTTTAGAGAGAAATATTTATGAGATCCAAGACTGATGGCCTTCTTGTATCTAATAGCTACTTGTGTTGTGAAATGTCTTTTTCTTGGAAGAACATTGTCTACAGTTCAAGTTTCATTATTTGTTCTGAGTGATTTTCAACATACACTGTAATGTCAGAGAGGGCTTTCTATTGCCTCAGTTAATATTATATAATTGACTAAATAGTCCCTTTTCTTGCTCTTATGAAATTCACAATATCCTTTGCTGCATGGAATGTTCAGAATTGATGTTAGATGCCTCGCTGAGCTGTAGAAGTGAAGCTCTTCTTTTCCTTTCATTAGATTGTAGTATCTTTTACTGTATTACCATTCCATAAATCTGGAACTATCCTGACTTGGAGACTGGAATGACAACTTCCCAGCTAGATGCTGTTGTATGCCAATGAAATATGTGTTCGTAGACAGAAGACAATGCAGGTGCTGGAAATCTGCAGCAATTCGCCCGGCACCTGTATTGTACTGGTGATTCTTTTCAAACATGAAAAAATACTCTTAGGAGAGGTGTCTGAAGACACAGGCACCTACAGTACATAGGCAGCTGCCAGGATATGGTATTGCTTGCTCTGAGACAAGCCAGAAGATGAAAGGAAAGAACAGCAACAGAAGTTCCCTCTTCACAGTGAGAAAATTTATTGTGCTGTGTAGTATAGAGTAAGGTAAAATTTCTTTGGGCATGGGCAAAGCTGACTTGCTTTTGGATGTGTCTGATACCGTGAACATTTTTGCACTAGAAATCTGGTTCTTTAAAATTGTGTCTGTAAGTCTGCTCACATGTGTTTGTAAGTTAAGCTGATGACCAGAGCTGTCTGAGTTATGGAAGAAATTAAAAAAAAAAAAAAAAAAAGCAAAATATTCCTTTAAAGAAAAGAAAAAGTTGTCATTTCTTTAAAAAAATTGTTAGCATATTGAGTTAGTTATATTAGTGCCTTTATACAGACAGGTCTACTAGTAACCGCTATATTTAAATTAAAAATAATAAGATTCTAATAAACAGAAACATTTCTATTTTTTCGCATTTGCAAATCTGTGTGTTAGTACAGTATGTGACTTGGACCTCTCTCGTACTCTTCCTTTTGTTTGTCACAGCCAGATGGTACCACATGATTACTTGGTGTTTGTGTAATTTGCCTAGTGGACATGCAGAAATATACCACAAAGAAACACTATCTTGAAGTATTTCAGACGAAAGACAGCTGGAATTTTTACATGCCATAGAAGCAAAGACTACTCACACATGGAATATATTTCTGAATGGCAACTATAATGATTTTCTTGAGAAAATATTCTCTCTTTCTTGTGACAGGCAGAGAGATGACTGAGGAGGAAATAGATGTCCATCAGAAACTTCCTACCATATGGAAATTATAATTGTGGCAGTCATTCATTACATATCTATAATGAAATCTTTGTCCACAACAGTTCAGTAGGATAAGGACACTATTACAAATGTATGTGGACCACAACTGCATGACTGAATTTGAGCTGAGCTGTCTACAAGGGCTTTTTATGACAAGCCTTCAGAACAAGGCTCTTTATGTGATAAAAAACGAAGAACTTCTTGCTTTTAGAAACAATTCTTACAGCTTACACTTATATTCAAAAAGATTTCACTTTCCTAGGGAAGTCATGCTGTCATGTCAGAAGAATAGCTGTTTGTTCTGTACCTTGACATCATGAGTCTTGTTTGTAGTGTACTGATTCAAAGAAACACAGCTGATGTAACCTTGTGCATGTTTGTGTTTTAAATTGTTTAATAAGAGACAAAATTTTACAATCCAGGGTTGCAGCTGAAATGTTCAGTTGCTGGAAATTTATTAGCCAACCTATTTGCCTTTTTTTTTTCATTTTTCTACTGCTGCATGAAAACACAGAAAACTGATGGTACAGTTAGTTCCTTAACAGATATCTCAAGTATGGTCAGGGTCTGCTGCCTGAACCGGATATGGTTTAATGTTATCCTGCATTCAGCTGTATTGTAGATTATCTTGAGCATGAGGCTGTGTGAGTTAGGAGACTCACCAAGTTAGGAGATTTTGCTGTGTCATGTTGGGCTCCAGTTCTAAGGCCTCTGCACTGTGGCTTGATGCACTGCAGATGCTCACAAGGACATTTAGAATAGTGCTAAATAACTGAGGGGAAGAGAGCTACATATACTTATTTCTTGTTTATGACTCCCTATTTTAAAAGATGGATAATTGCCACTGAATTGCGAAGAGAACTTGTATCTAGGAAAGTTACACTACTTTTCTGTGCTCTTTTCCATTATGAAAAATTTTTGATCAGAGTCTCTATGCATGACCCTACTATCAGCCAGCTGTCTTGGCATCAATGATAGATCCTTGGATTTTATTCAGACTTATCTTGTATAATCTTCTTTCATTTTGAATTTAGCATTTTCTTAGATTTTCAGGCAGATGCACAGTGTGACTCTGGAGAGTACCAGTTCAGACACAGGATTGCGCAGTACAGGGAGAAATTTCCTGAAAAACTTCAGCTTCTAGCCAGTCAGTGCCTCTCACAGGTCACGGTGGAATCAGGATGTCCGTGTAGTAGATTGTGTTTGAAACTAGTAGCAACCTGAGGAAGTCTTAGGGAGCATCATATCAATACTGCTTTATTTGTTTAAAATTACTGAAGACCTAGTGTTAGGGCAGTTGAGGTTTTTATCATTCTCATGGCCATGGTTCCACATACTATCCTTTTTATCTCTGTCTAGGTCTTTTACTGATGGCCTTCTTCTCATTCTAGGTTTTTATGGGCAGCTTCAGACTTTCTGCCCTCCACATTATGCTGACACTCAGAAGAACATACAAGACAGTGTTTCTTGCAATATGGTTCCTCCTGTTGACTGCTCAGCTCTCACATCAGCAGGCCAGGGAGGGCTTGGCATTTTCCATGGAAGTTTTTCAGATCACTCTGGCATCAAAGGTAAATAACAGCTGGTCACTCCATGTATGATTGTGTAGAGTTTGTGAACTCCGGCAGATGTGTGTGAGCTGTGTATGTGGGTGGGACATGCCATGACAGGTTTGACTTTTTGCAAAGAGGAGACAGTTTTCGTGGAGCAGTTGGTGTTGGGAGGCCGGAAGTCGCCATAGGTGACAGCAACAACCGGCCTGTGTGCAGTCTGAACACTGTTGAAGGCTTCTCAAGCTTCTAGCCTGTGGGGCTTAGACAGTCTCTGGCTTGTGTATTTGAGCTGAAATACAGTCTATTGAGCCCTCTGTGGTATTTGTGCAGCCACTCCACTCCACTGCACATATTGTGGCAGGGGCCTGAGATGATTCAAACTACTGATTTTGCTTGGTGCATGTTTGATTTTTATCAGTCTTCAATTTAATTTATTCATGTTTCCATGACAAAAACTGCCTGGATGCACACTCATCTGTGTGTACAAAACTTAGTCTGTGCCTAGATGAAAAGTACTTAAGGGGCTTGCATGCTGCTCTGGAAGGCTGAAGGATCTCTGTGCAAAGGATCAGTACAAGACAGTGAGCCTAATCTTAGCACTCAGCTATTGCCCAGGTCTTTTACTGTCCTTCCACACAGGATGAATCCACTTAACATTTATTGTGCTTTGAAGTCCCTTTATGTCTTGGTCCTTCAGAAGTGTATTGCAAAGCCAGTGCACCTGTAATTACAAAGAGGAATCTCACAGTATGTAAATATGTTATCCAAAAGTTGAGAGTGTGTCTGCAAACAGTTATTCTTGGGCTTACTATTGCCACTTGTAGAAGGTAGCAATTTCTATGCCAGGGTCAACTTTATGGCAATAATTCTACAATATTTTGTTGTCTTTTATCCTGTGTTCAATATGACAAAATTTGTTAAACAAGCATGTAGTTTATTTTTAAAATGATCACAATTTTAACACCCATTAAATGGGGAGGTGTTAGTTGCAATGAAATCTGCTCTACTTCAGACTTGACTCTAAGAGAACTGAAAATTCCTCCCTTGGTAAGCAGTAAGTTGTGTCATTAATTTCGTACATATGTTGGCTTGTTTATTTTATTTGTGTATTTGATTTAAAACCATTTCCAGTTCTATGCATAAGTATTAGGACATACTTCATTATATAGTTATCCTACTTACTAACTGGGGCTTTTTTGTTTTGTTTCTTTTCCCAGTGTATGACTTTCCAGCAGGGTCTGTAGGTATCTTTGGTGATTCAGCTTGCAGCATGCCAGAGGACAGCAGTTTCCTACAAGTAAATGCAGTGGATCATTGTTCCAGCCAGCTTTCTTCTGTATACACTGAAGGCTAAAGTAATGTATATCTAGTTACAAGAACTTGATTCTGTTTCATCTTGCCTTTCTATTATTTCCCTACAAATTTTTTCTCTCCATGAAACTGCCATGTATGTATGGGGATATGACTAGATATACATACATCGTGGAGAGGAAAAAAACAATGACCAAGCATTCTTCATTTAATCAAGCAGCAAACTGAGAAGGAGAATGTTTGGAGAAGGCAAGCTTTGCCAAAACCTTAGCAATTGTTTCTTTTCTTCTCATCTGTGGTACAGCAACTATACTTTTAAAATTATTTCTTCTTTTAATTTCTCAAAGGGAATTCAGAGACCAAATAAGAAAACTGGTTGTTGGCTGTAATCCTTTCAAGCTGAATGGGTGCACTTACAGAAGAACACAGCTTTAGAAAATTCCTTTTTCAAAAAAGGAAAAGAAGCAAAACCAGAGCATACTACAAACATTTCAAAGGCATACAGTTTTTGCACAACCTGTCTGCATGTGATAGTTCCAAAGTTTAACACACACCAGTATCCAAAATGGAGAGAAATTAGAAATGCACTACCAGTTGGAGGCATTGGTGTGGCTTCTTTTTGGATCAAAGGTTCTTGGTAGAGAATTTCTTACAGGCCTCAGATTAGGTGTCCTTTCCTTCCCTCCTTATTTTAAGCCACATGATATGGATATTATTGTTTTTTCAATATTCATTCTGACCCTGTAAGCATGAATAAGATGGTTTAAATACAGAAGAAGTTACATGGGCTTTGTGTCTATTTAGCACATCTGCCAGATAAGCATAAATGCATTTTAACTTTCAGTTGTTTTTAAATTAGATTGTAGAGTATTGTTGCTGTATGTGCTATAGTCTTGGGCAGGAAGGTTTAAAATCTTTTGTATTAAAATCTTCCTTAAATTCCAATTTTTTT
>VXBC01002947.1:180588-200656 GCA_013399945.1 Ploceus nigricollis
TTCTCATTCAGAGACAAAGAGGATTCTTCACTATTATTTCATTATTCTCTTTGGAGTTGGACTGACTTGGAGGCATCAATTTAATCACCGAGGGCAATTGCATAAAAAGCCCGATTGTATCTCATGTATATTGGATATTTAAATAGGGAATCCTGTTTGTCACAATCAAAAATGGTGCTTGAGAAAATACAATTTTGTGGGTTATCTGCATAACTGAGTTACTTGCAAATACTTGTGCCTCAGTGAGTTTTGTGTTGTTATTCTACTTGCTGTATTGTTATCTTTCTAAAGGGATTCATATCTAAGAGATGAAGTTATTTTAGACTACGGACATTAAACAATATTCAAAATAAATTATTTACAATTATTCTTTTATACAATTTAACTCTTTCCCGACTCAGTGGTCTATTTATATCTGCATTAGAAACGGTTCTACACTGGAGTTTAAAATAATGGAGTTTCAAAGTGCAGGTGTACAAGTGGAAGTGTATGAGAGTGTACGTGTGGATTTGGGGCTCCCTTTCTATGTCTGTGTACACACAAACATATAGGCATTGTGGTTTACTACTGCCAGATGCTGAAGAATGGCAGTGCTAAGGCCATCTGTCACACTGTACATTGTTTTCAGCCTTTCTTGAAAAGGTGTGAATGAGTACAAAAATTACANCTGTACAGAAAGCAGCGTCTGTACAGAAAGCAGCATCTTGCGTAATATTTTTACACAAAGCACTTTGGTGAGGAGAGAAAGTGGGATTATGTTTTTCCTAAAGGTTACTGAGTAATCTACATATTTATACATGCTTACATATATACATATGATCTTAATTTGCCATACTGTATATCTGGCTGATATATCTTTCTCTAAAGAAATGTCTGTTGCATGTCATGAAAAAGAACAAAAATTCAAAGGAGCTACACCTTTTGCTCTATTAGTATGTGTAGTTTTGTGATTTTTTACAGTTATTTTTCATACAATCATAAGTTATTTTTGTCCTGTTTCATAACATTCTGTTTTATGTAAAAGGTAAAAGTGAAAGGTGTATGTGCATGGTACAAAATAAAACTGGAAATTTTTAATTCCATTACATTACCTGTAGAACATCTTATTGTGAGATGCCTTTAAAGAAAAGAGCTCCAGGCACTGTCCTTCACCATAAAACTACTAGTATTTGTATGGATTCATAGAATTAGAAACAGAAATAGGAAACAAATTCTTGGGAGAGTTCTCAAAAAAATCCACTTGACTCTGAGTTTTAAGTCTGGATTTAATTATTGTTTTGGTGAGGCTAGAGATGTGTAGAGATAAATGAATGCCTTGTGTCTCCACCCAGGGTGTGTGTTTGCACCCTGGGTGGAGACACAAATAAAAGAAGAAAATTTTATTATATTTTTGTGCTGTGATAATTTTTAATTGTTATGGGTTTCTTTGGTCATGTGATTTGATAGTACAACATATCAAGCTGTTTTGCTTTTTTGTTTATTGTTTCTAACATACTCAAGCAATTAAACTATTTCAGAGCACTTAATGTAAGGAAAAGAGCATTTTTTAAAACTGTGTTAGACAAAATGAAAACAAGAAGTTGATGCATGCTTATGTCCAAAACACATCCTGAAAACCCAACATGCTCTAGGAGATAAGAAATTACCTCATACTGCACCCACATATTGGACTAGAAATCAAAGGACAAAATACAAAATAAAATAATTGAGTGCAGAAAAATCCTGTTACAGGACTGTAAAGAGACCTTTGAAAATAATGGTCCTAGTTGATCTGACTATGAAATTATTGACATGGCTGGCTCTGTGTCAACGATGAGCAGATGAAAAACTACTAAGCCCACAGTCACTGACACTTATGTGATCCCATAGAGTTTTGCTAAAAATAAGCTTTGCCCAGTGCAATCTTATTTACCCTGCATCTTAATTTAATGTAAGAAATATGCTCCATGGTTTGGCAAATGTTGTTAGTCAATTCTATAAGCTACCATGAAGAACTGAGAGTTGCTGAATTCAAATGTTCCAAAATTATTTTTTTTTTTTTTTTTTAATGGAGAGCTCTTAAAATGAGAAGTATACAAGAAGTATTCAAGTTCCATATGCAGTGGAAAGTAACATGGTTCAATATACCTCAAAGCCGTGTGCTTTGTCCTGTGTGATTGGGCTGGACCAGTGTTTCATGATGTCCTGCAGACTATCCCCTAGAAAAATAGTCATTATTATGTCATTATGTGATAGGTATATTCCTCCAAAGGACAATAATTTCTGAATGAAAATTGTCTAAACTTTTTATTTGATAAAGTGTTGGTGTTTGGGGTTTTCCTATTTCAGAACAGAATTGTTTTTTGAAACATCAGAAATTCTTACAAGATAAAAATTTGGGGGGTGGGAGAGATGATGTTAATTCATTGCGTTTGTAATTACAGCTGTGAGTTCTCCCATGCAACTGTGCCAAAGCCCAATGTATTCATGAATTTATATAATCTCTGCCCTAATGGAAAACACTTCAATAAAGCTTTATGTACTGCAATCTCCTTCAATAAGAGGGGAAAAAATAAACATAATTCTTCCATTCTGAATATGTATCCACTTGTATTTACTGCACCTAATTACATGATACCTTATATTTGCAGATAAGAGTGAGGATGTCTATATGAAAACAAAACTCAGCATTTTCCTAGACCATGTTCCTCAGGAAAATTCTTGCCATGATCCTCAAGAAAATGCTTCTCTTTCAAACTTGCTGTTTCCTATCTTGGATCACTTTGTAACTCCAAGCATCATATGTGTTTTGAATTCTCGGATTTTTAGGCTGTGTCTGTTACCCACTATAAATAGGACTCCTTGAAAAGCAGTTTTAAAATTTTTCTCCCATAATAGATAGTCTTAAAGTGGACAAATTGTGCATGACTGTGTATACTCACTTACTGCAATGACCTACAAGAAACAGAATGGTAAAATTAATCTTACAGAATGGAAGATGTTAGCTCTTTTAAGGTTCCTATGTCTTCTTCCAAAATGTTAATTTATATTTTTCCTTCACCTTCCTTGAAACTATAATGTTCTCATTTAAAAGCTAAGTATGAAAAATCATTCTACCACCACATCTTCCCATGCCATTTATAGATTTACAACCAAAGTAAATTTACACAGCAGTCAGTATCATTAATGATTCACAAATGAGATGGGTTAGTTCAGTGAACTGTAACAAAGAACACCTTTCTATGTGTCTAGTTAAACGCTCCAACATTCCTTTGTTATAACTAAAAAATGCAAACCTTATGCATGGTTGCAGCTAGGTACACAGAATAAAGCATTACAAATACATCTAGGCAGACAGAACAAAATATAACCATTTCCTCAATATTATACTTTTTTTCCTTTTGATCAAAATCCATCAGTGCGCAAACTTCAAGCTTGGCTGCATGTAGATCATCTAGCTTCAGCTATTCCAGGAATGGAGAGAGTGAGATTGATTAAGCTCATGAAAGGGTGAGCTGGCCTTCTTTGTTCCTGAAAATTCTGGCTAAATTCTGTTGGAAAAATAAAACCCAAAGTGGCTTCTGCAACTGTGACTTCCGTATTTGACTGGCAGCATTGTGATTTCACTTGTTAACCCACCACTTTGCATAGCACACAGTTGAAATTAACCTGTAGTTATCTTTGACTGGAAGAAGAGGAAGAATACTTTAATGGAAGTTATATTAATAGTATATGAGGGAAGTTCCTAGAGAAGAAAGTTAAAACAGTAATACCGAGCCAGCTTATCCATTGAAGAAGTGGGAATAGTGTTACATGGCTCCATTATTGCACGAAACCTTTATGCAATGAAGAGTTAAAACAGTTCTTAAAAGAAATTGGAAGTTTTTACCCTGGAAGTTTAAAATCAGTGAAGGCTGCATTCCTATAATATATATTTTTTCCACCCCTTCTGTAGAAGCCTAAGACTGCTTGGTAAAATTTTCTAGTTCCAATGTTAATTTTCTATTTTGTGACTTTGTTAAGACAGTCCACAAAAGCATTGAATACAGTAGCAATTTTGTTACCTAGGTATGTATAGAAGAGAAATGGTATTAATTATTAAACTAATTTTAGGAAACCTTCTAAAACAGAATCTGCACAAAGCAGACCTGTGCAGATTTACTCAAGATCAGAATTACTCAAACCAAAGCTGAACCAACATTTATAATAAGGTGATTTTACCAAACTGATAGAAATGCTGCTTAAAAGTTGAACCAGAAAGAATGACACTCCTATCTACTGCAGTACTCTTGTTGCTACACTTTTTTTTTCCCTGCTTGCAGCTCTGTGTCTCAGGTACTCAAGAGCCCATTTGATTTTTAGGTGCAGAGTTTGTGCTGGCAGCTGGGCTTTTTATTTTGGGGGGCCTTTTTCATAGAAATCACATGCTATACACACTGCTGAACAAAGGTAGTTTGAGTAAAGGAGGGGGAAGTTTGCTTTTAGCTAAAAGGGACTTATGTAATAGTAGCTTCATTGCATTTACTTTAAACTTTCTTCTTTGATCCTTACCCCTAACATGACAGTCAAGGAGGCAACGCTTAATGGCTCAAAGGACTAAAAGAATTGATCATGCCAATTCCATTGTCCTTCATTTTACTTTCACACTACATGAAAGTCACTATGTGACCTCATACAGGACATTTACCATACAGGAACAAGCAGAACCCAGAATTCTTGTCTGATCAGTTTTTCACGCCTTACTGATGAATTTGTTACTTTCACTGTATAAATTATGGCCTTACACAAGTCATCACACACATTGAAGGTTGTTAGCAGATAAACAAGGACCTTAAGGGAAATGATAGCTAAAAGGAACCTTGATGCTCCTTTAGACCAAGGGACCACAAGTGCTGGGCCTGGTGATGCAAACTGGAGGACTCTGATGGCAAAAGGTTCACCTTTTGCAATTGGTTCACCTGAAGGAATTGGAGACCAATGTGGCCCACAGCTGACCACACACTACACCTCTCCCAAATACACATTCTGCAAAGGTGAGTGGTTTTGGTGACTCTTGCTGCCTGAGAATCCCACCACAGGAAGGATCCACAGAAAGCTGGCCAGCTGCATTTTACACTGGACTTGGAAGGATTATGGTTATTGGGCAACACCAAAGGCACTGGATGTAA
This sequence comes from Ploceus nigricollis, assembly GCA_013399945.1. Classification (NCBI taxonomy): domain Eukaryota; kingdom Metazoa; phylum Chordata; class Aves; order Passeriformes; family Ploceidae; genus Ploceus; species Ploceus nigricollis. The sequence goes on from VXBC01002947.1 coordinate 185,736, forward strand.
TTCTGGCTGCCTGTCCTAGAGAAAAACTGGAGCAGAAACTTAGTATATGGTGGTTTCCCAATTAATGCAACATATTGCATGAAATTAATTCCCATTAATACTGTCCTGTTATTACTGCTGTATCTTTCTGCTTAGTGGGTTTAGCATACTTTTTTTAATGCTAAAACCAGTACTAAGAAAAGAGAGGGGGAAAGTCTCTTTTCTGTTGTTCTCTCTTCTATGATGTCTTTTCTCTTTTGTTGTTCAGAAAGTCTTCCTGAGAAGGCACACTAAACATTTAAGTCATTTTGGGGCTGCATAAATGTGAATGAGGGTAAATTCACCCTTTTCTCTTTGCAGAAAAAGGTAAGTAGGAAAACTGGTGTTGTATGTCTTTCTTGAGAATCATACACAAGTCTAAATTTAAATTTAAGTTTGGATTCAAATGCAAAAATAAGTCAGGGATAAGTTCAGGAAACACCACTGAAGGCAATGTGATATGTAAAGGAAAAAATAAAAGCAGTCATAGTACAACATAGTACAATATATCTCTATATATGTACAGAGACAGAGAAAGGGCATATAAGAGTTGATAAAAGCATTTTCCTTTCAAAGCTTTTTCCTAAACCAAGAGGAGAAGGCATCATTAACCTAACTTTGGGATTTTAGTTGCTGGTAGCACTTATAAGACTACAGGTTACATATTTTCAGTCTAGTTAAAGCCATTGCCAACATAATCAGAACCAGAAATCACTGCTTATTAGAAGGCATAGGTCACTTACAACCTGGAAAACCTTGCAGTGGTGGGTTTTGCCTTCTAGTTTTGCCTTACTTTGATTTTATGCCCACAGCACTTGAGAGTCTTGTTTCAATTTCATGTAAACCCTTGAGCAGATTCTCAATGGCACTTTACTATATGTACCTGTTAGTAACAAGTTGCCATGTTCACAAACACTATCATTTTGGCATGGCAGATTTGTACATCCACTCTTCCCTGACACAACCAACTGCATAAACTATACCAGAGAGGAGAATTTTGCATTCACAGATTCCTGTTCTTTTATTCCTCTATTCTTTTGTCTCACATTTTTTGAGAATACCAGGTATGCAGTCTTCCTTGGTATTTCTGTGGCACTTACTGAATATCCTGAGATTCATTTGTAAGACAAGTGTGCCTGTGTGGGAAGCACAGAAAATGTCACCCCAAAGTGTGCCTGTGTGGGAAGCACAGAAAATGTCACCCCAAAGTCAGGAAGAACCTCTCTGATCTTCTCATCCAGTTTTTTGTTGAAGGGGGGATAATAGAAAAGTCTATGAAAGAGTGACATAGAAATGTTAACTTTAATCCAGGCCCCATCTGAATTGAACAAGGAGTGATTCTCCTACAGTCTGTAGTGCGAAAGCCTGTAATGAACATGAATACCAAATCAAGCCTAGCAAGTGCCACACTAAAAGCTCATCTAAATTTCATATACTTGGGGTTTGGTGGAGAGGAGAGAAAAAGTGAGTAATCTACTTCTTTGGCCTCTCAAAGCTGCTACTTGCTAAACTATGTGTAGGTCTGTAAAATGTTGGAATTAATCCTGTAGCCTTACCTCATCCCACAGGCATTTAACAAAGGCAGTATTCTTGAATGCTGAATTTCAACTAATTATCAGAAGTGAGTGAGAGAAAAATGGGACAAAGAGCACCTGACATGATGGCATGTTAATAATTCACTGAGACGTCTAGGATAACATGCTTTCAGTACAACATTTCATGTGCTTCAGAAACAGGCTCGCTCTTCTCAGCAGAGGAGACAGAGCACTTGCTGAAAAATGGCAGCTAATAAGTGTGTCACCTGTTTGTACATCATTTAACCTGCCTAAGTGTGTAAAGGATTGTTGCAGCAGGGTTGTATTTTACATGCAAGAACTGGGAGGTTCTTTGCTTCTCTGAATCTCCTTACAGCCTCCAGTTAATTAATCCTGAAAAATGTACGTGGAAATTTCAAACATGCGTCTTTGCACAGTAACAAAATCTAATGGTGTGCAAGGGCACTCCAGAAACAGGGTGAAAAATGTTGCCTGACCACGCTTCTTCAAGAAGTCACAATCTTAATGAATTATTTGAATAACATAATTGTGATAGCCCCCTAAAATATATGCGTGGCATATCTTGAAAAAAAAAAAAAAATTAAAAAGCAGAATCAAGTTTTGCCCCAGACCAAATTCAGAGCAAAGATAACACTCCACCATCCCTGCCCCCCAAACACTCCTTTCTGAGTGTGCATTTTCTAAGTGAGGATACATTGGAAGGATGCATTGCCTAGATTATCTCCTGGACTTGCTGTCTTTCTGGACAAGGTCATCACCATCAAGCATCTCTGAAAGTAACAAAGCCACTTTCAGTGTTATTCATGGTACTTCAAGGTTAGCACCTGAGGAAAACTCAGAGATGTTGGTGAGCATANAGAGATGTTGGTGAGCATAACTTCTCTTCAGCCAAGGTGAGTTCTGTTATGGAATAACACATTGAAATAGTAAGAGCTGCTATCTAAAATGTAGCAATTGAGTGAAACAACCTTGAGGAATTGTCCCTTTTGCCTCCCTCTGTCTGCAGCAAGAGGAGAGTGCTGATAAAAGTAACAGCAAGTTCTGTCTGGGCTCTGCATTTGCTGAGAGATCTAGGCCCCACAGCTGCCTGTTCCCTTGGGGTCACAGCTGTCTAGAATATTCTAGAATATTCCCTAGTCAGGGAAGGTCTCCTCGTGGTTTTTTGAACTCAAGGGATTCTTTGTTGTGTAAAACAACTTACAAGCATCTAGAACGAAGAACAAAAGCTGGTACTGGCCACTGAGTTATTTCAATACCAAAAATTAAATTAGCAAGAGGCATGCTTCAAGCAGCAGAACTGCAAGCATGTGTTTCTTCTACTATTCAAGAGACTTTTTAATTTGCATTAAACCAAGAAAAATTATATGCACAGACAAAAGCAACCAAACAGAGGATAAAGTCTCTATTTGTTTCAGAGCAACAGCCCTGGTAACACATGTGGCAGTTGCATAAGACAAGTGAAAATATACAAATTGTTAAAAAAGTCCAAACTTATTCCAACCCAAATAATGTTGCTGAGTCATAGAATTCTAAAAACTGTGCAATCACTCCTGCAACTGTTTATGTGCCTCATTCAGTTGGTATGTGTTATTTCTAAATTTGCTGAGTGTCTCAGTCCTCAGTCCTACTGCTTGACAACGCTAATTTTGTTCCACTTCTTTTCTTTATAGTTTGATAGTTACGGTTTTGAGCTAAGTTACTCCTATTTTGAAGTGGTGTCACTCTGTTTCCATGGAATTAATTTTATGCTTACAGTGGGAATACGTAGAATGCTTGTGTTTAGCAGAAATGTGCTGTGTTCTTTACTGATGTTTGAAAGGTTGTGCTGATAAAAAGATTTGGGAAGTTAATACGATGCCTATGAAACTGAAAGATCAGTTTTCTGTACAATGGAAAATACAGTCAAACTTTAGGAGATATCTTAAAATGAGCTCACAGGATTTATTTTCCTTTCTGTAGGATGCTGGTACTGATCAGATATGTACTTGTGGAATGACGGCAATTATAATCCCACAGCAGTTTCTCTGAAATTCCTAGAACTAGACGGACGTAAGTCAGTATTGGCAGAGTCAAAATCAGGCATTCAGCCTTAGAAGGTGACTGTGCTGGGAAGTGTATGCAGATCCACTCCCTTGGAGCCCTGACTCTAAAGAACACTCTACTACAAAAATATTTAAATGACTTTTGGTTTTCAAGACAGCTGGTAGCAGTTATATTTTGCTTCAAGGATCTCCTCTATGATGTTCTGGGTCACAAGATAGGTTATAAAGAACTACAAACTATTTGCAAGCAGATGCATAGAAATTTGTCATCAATGTCACATTCTTTACTTTTCAAAAGAAAATCTGCCACAGATGTGGCAGCATAAGGTGACCTAAAAGTGAATGAAGTGAAAAATTTATTACTTAGCAGTCTTAAAAAGTGAGATGGAGTGTGGATAAAATGATCTCATTTCCACAGTCAAACTACAGTGAAGTCTGGATGTCTTGGTTTGAAAAGACAGGTGTCTGCTAAGGAAGGCAGGANACTCAGTGGCCCATTAACAGGAGATATTTCCCAGAGGGAGGATTGGTTGTGGAAGGGATAAAGAAAACTGCCCCACTTAACAGGTGGCCCAATTAACAGAAGATAAATGCCCCACCTCTAACAGATGGCAACAGAATACACACCCCCATTTGCAGCCTAAAACACTGGACTGACGTGATTATGTGTTCTCAAATTCAGCTGAGGGCATACAGCAAAACTGTTAACAATTTCTTCTCAGAGGCAAGGACATCTCTTGCTGGTATTTTTTTGTGTTTGGTTTGTTGGTTTTTTTTAATTAGATCCTTGGACAGAAATCCCTTATGTAATATTTCTTCTCACATGTTACACCAGTGGAAAACAGTCTCTGAAGTAAGCACCAGCAGAAAGCTTCATGACTCATACACTTCATGGTTAACCATTAATCCCGTATTTGTGATCACTGTATGATAACAATGCCATGCCTAAGTAATTCTCTTGGTAAGGCTGAGAGAAACTATTTGCACTGAACTCCATTTTGTCTACCATCCATGAACTGTAATCTGTAAACTTAAGTATTGCAAAATGCAAAAGTCAAATGCAAAGGTCAATGAGTTCTCATTGTGCCAAAATCTCTGTAAGAGTGATTTTAAAAGAGCCATAGATGATGATGAATATTTGAGTCATGCATCTAGAAGTGGTATTTACTGATTTTTCTAAGAGCTGTTTAGGTTTAATTCCATATTTTTGTACAGTTTGTACTGTAAAGCAATGCAAACTGACTGCATGTACTTGTAGGATGGCTGCCACTGGAAGAGAATGCAAAGACAAAAATCTCCAATATGACAACTGATGAGGAAATTATATTTTTTTATCTTGAAATTTCTGTCTGTTTTGGGTCAGAATCAATAGCAGTAAATCTGGCTCCAGATCTAACACTTTGTCATGCATTTTGACCACACTCAAAAACTTCTAAGAAATTATAGATTTTTATTTTTTCCTAATATCTCAAAACAATAATGCCTATATTTTTTTATTCTCTGTAGTAGTTTTTGCACAGTTATAATTATGAGCATATTTTTGTAAATATTGACCAAGAATACTTAATACATTTTTTCTCAGCCATTAAGGATATCATTAAAACTGTAAAGTTGTAAAATCTTGTTTCGCAAGTTTTTAATGGACAAGCTTGTGCTATTCAACACAACAGGGAAATGTAGAAAGACCTTAAGCAAAAAAGCAACAGATTTTTTCAAGTATTAGTAAATGCTCAATGTAAAAAAACCCCAAACAAACCAACCAACCAAACCAAACCAATCCCAAAAACACACAAAAAAAAACCCCAACAACAACAACAAACCAAAATCACAAAACCCAAAACAGCCTGTGATCTTTTTGTAAAAGAATTTAAATATCCAAAGCAAACCAGTGCAGTGTTTCCAGTCACACAGAAGAAAAAATAGAAAGTTAAAATCCAGGAAAGCTGAAGGGGAAGATCAAGATGATGATTAGGGAAGTGAAAGATTTTGACAAGAAGAATAATAGGAAAATCACTCAATTCTAATAAGTGTAGAGCCAGGAAAACTTTTGAAGGCTGAGTAATGGAAGTGACTGAGGTGAAGTGAGGCTAGACTTTAGACCTAGATCACCTTCAACTCAGCAATAACAGAGACCATTCAACAGCAAAAATCTCTCACCATAGATATCTGGGTTTGATGAAAGCATTTGAGAGCCTTTATCAAATTTCTGAACGTCATATCCCTGGAACAACTAGGAATATTACCACTTGCTGTCAAAAGTAATTTAAAAGGTCAAGGCTTTACATACAGACACGGCAAGTACTTTTAATGGAAACACAATCAGCTTCAGTGTAGAGTTTGGTACCAAACTTCCAGTCTCTCACTTCCCACTTTTGATATTTGAGTTGTAATGAAAAATTTGCTGAGACAGAGTTTGGCGTAGTAAAAAGCAACAAATTAGGAAAGACATTTTGAGTTTCCTGATTAATAGAGCTTTAAAAGGAAGAATCCAACAGCTATTAAACAAGTAACAAAGGAATCTGAAATGTTGCAAGCAGCAGAACAATGGTTTATTATTAAAATAACGAAAAGCAAATCCAGTGGAAACTCTAGGACATTCTAATTGAAGTGCTGTTTAAAAGCTAAGAAACATAATTGCCATACTTTAATAGTAAACTATCAGTGAAAGAAGTCATTTGGGAGGGAAAACCAGCACAAGTTGTAAATGTACCAACTGCAATGATTACCTTAAATTACAACTTTATCAATAAACTACTGATCTTCAATTCTAAGTGCATTACTGCCGAGAAACTAACTCAAGAAACAGATAGGTGTCTAAATGTATTTGAAAGAAAATGCCTCAGAAAATTACTTCTACACCCATTTTGAAACCTTTTGATTTGTCAAGAGTTCAACACCTTACTTTAAATTACCTGGAAAAGATGGTAAGGATATATAATTCATGTGAAAATATCCTACTGCACGTTTGCCAGGTTATTAGCAGTCAGTTGAGGGAACTCCAGTAAGTAAAGGACATGCAGAAAATAGATGGCAAAATTCATAGCTGGAGTACTAAAAATTTTCTCAGCCTTCCTCTTTCTTTAAAACCTAAGAAGAAACTTTCAAGTCAAAGTTATAGATTTCTAATGGGTAAAATGAACAGATTTCACAACTATTTCAGAGGATGTTACAATTATTTCTACTAATAACATAGGAGAGAACAAAGCCAAAATGAAATAAAACCAACAGCATTTTCGTGTAAGAGTCAGCAAAAATTGTGAATGGGAAGTAGTACAATGACTACTCACTGTTTTGTGCTATCACACTTCCTACTGCTGCTGCTTGCATCTGATAATTAATTTTATCTGGCTATCCTCCTATAAATTTCAAAAAGTTTGGCTTTAATATATTTAACTTTTCCTCATATAATCCATCCATTTACAGGGATAATAGCCAATAAAGTTAATTACTTTTAAAAAGTTAACTTACTCTTTTGCTTAATCTGTCACACTTGTCCAAAGCAACCCCCCCTCACATTTTTTTTCAACCATTTGCATATAATTCCAGCAATTAATTTAGAGACTGTTTTTATGCTGTTTCCTTACAGTTATGTTGTTTTGCCCAGGTTAAAAACAAAACAAAAAATCTATAATACCCCCCATGCCAAAACAACCACAAAAAAAACCAGGAAAAAACTACTTCTATGGAAAGTAAAGTTGAATAATTTAAAGCCACATTTTTAATGGCAGTCAAGCACAACAATAGTCTTAAAATCAATATAAAATTTCCTTTTTAAATGGAGCTTCAACTAAGAAAGCTATAACATCTTTATGAAACAGAAAAAATAAGCAAAATATCTAAACAGTAGCAGTTTCAATTATATTGCTCTTCTGCAAGGCACGGGAAGGTATGGTATAACAGTTGTTTAATCAAGAGGAGTCACAGAATCACAGCAAGAATTATTCACTGTTACAATCATAATTTTCTTTTTACTTTTCTTCCCCTCTCCAGCACAGAAACATTTGTTACTCTGGGGAGTGCACAGGGAAGTACATATTAGTACACACATTTATGAGAGGACATAAATGTTACTCAACTTGTAACAATTCTTCCAAATAGATTGAAGAAAGAAGTGAATACTGAATCAATTACATCTATTCCAAAGATGGCAAAGGACGGCAAAGTGCATTCTCATACTTCAAATTGTCAACTTCAGTATTATTGCACTTCATATTTAATGGAGTCTGCAACTTATCCCATTGTTACAATTTCACAGATAGCACTGATAGCAAACCACTGTGCTACTTTTGACTCTTGCAGTTTCATAAATGAAAGACAAGTAAAGATAAACTGCTGTCAGGAAACAAAAAGCGCCACAGCAACAAAAAAGCAAACACACAGTCCTACTCCTACAGCCAAAGCCCAGATTACCTGTGTATTTGTAAATTAGGAATGTTTTGTCAATGTCCATACTTATGTTAATGAGAATTAATGACTTGCTATGTTGCCTCCCTCCTCGGAGAGTGTTGTGATCTAATGATTAGAGAGATGCCTCTGCCCAAATTAAGGAGCAAAAAAGACTATATGCCGAAGTCAATGGTACAGAATTTATCTAATAGTAAATGTTAGGTGAAGAGAGAAAGAAATAGAAAAGAGAGGAGGGTGGCGGGGAGGGGAAGGAAAGAGAGACAGATTAAGCAGAAAAATAATCACCACTCCTGTGGATCCAGGGGTGTGCTGTTCATCCTCTTCTTCTGGTCTACTTAGTAGTGAGGGTGTTCAATAGGTTCAATAGGTTCACACATATTCAGGTATACATGGGAACACCCAAGCATATTCCCTGTGGGTATATATTTGGGCTTCAGTGGTCACAGATTTTATACTCTTTGCCATAGCAGGCAAAATCCTTTGGTGATCTCAACAGTCTTTAAGACTATTATGAGAGGCAGCACTTGTTTTTCCAAGTTATTTGTCTCAAAAGTGGTTCCAAAAAGTAGTATTATGTTCTGTCTTTGCTAAAAGATATTTCTAATAGTTGCCATTCTTCGCTAAATTGAATATAAAAAAGAGGTGAGAAGGGAATACTTTATTGAAAATGACTATCAAGAATATTGTGCAGCTAGGCTCAGAGAAAAACTAACATCCATTATACTTCTGATTCTGAGAAATGTTTTTCCACAGTCTGTATGTGAAAGAAGTTAATTTAAGCTTAGTTAGGTCCAACAGAAGGAGTCAGACAGCATAGGCCAAGTCTGACAGACATGTTAAATCATGAAATACAGCTTTGGTTTCGCTGAAGACTGACACGATAGTAAATGTGGTGAGCCTAATGCTGCAGCCTGGCATGCATGCATATCTGCTCCTTATCTGTAGAAGTTCTTAGCACATAAAATGAGACAGGCAAAGATCTGAGATGCACACAGATGCACTGACAGCTCATGGCCTTCTGCCCATCCCAACTGCCACAACGGAAAGTTGCAAAAAGAGTAAATAGATTACTTTCCTAGGTGAACTGAGCAAGGCCTGCTTACAAAAAGTTAACTATCTATTTGCTATCATTTTTCCTCAAGAGGCAAAATTGCTTGACAAGTGTATAAGGAGTTGTCCTAGATTGCAAGGTAATGTGTGTATTCTATTTGCCATCTGTTAGAGGTGTAGTAGTTATCTTCGGTTAATTGGGCAGTTTTCTTTATCTCTTCCACAAACCAATCCTCCCTCTGGGGAGGCATCTGCTTTTAATAAGCCATTGAGTGTCACTGCATGANTGCCTGAGAGCCCCTTAATTTCAAAGTTACAACAATTCGGAGGGAGGGAGTTTACATTTTCCATTTCAGGGGAGGCTCCTGCCTTCCTTAGCAGACACCTGTCTTTTCAAACCAAAACAGGAGTATTCACACCACTTGAGCATTTTCCTCAATGCTGCCACATAACAATTTTGAGATCTGTGAGATAAAACCAAGTAAAAGACTGATAGCAAAACATTTTTTCCTGGATATATGGTTTTGGAAGAGTGCAATAGTCTTATCTCAGTGTTACTATTGAAAAAACTAAAGCTTACAAAGATGCAATTGTCTATCAACAAAGAAGTATCAAAGAAGGTGACCATAAACTCTAGACAATTAAAGGCATTAAATTTACATTAATTAGTGCTTTCCTGTTTGGGAGTAAGAGACTCTATTAGTTCCACATATATAGTTGCTGTGCATATATATATATATATGTATATGTGTATATGTGTATATATATGTATATATATGTGTGTGTGTGTGTGTGTGTATATATTTAAAGCACAAGAAGGAAATTCAGCACAGGTAAAGTACAGAACAGATGGGGAAAACAGGAAATTCTTAGGGCATCATTATATACATTGAATGCGTATCATGACATGCTACTCAGCCAGAGACTGTATTTGCTGAACACTTTCTTGCTTTTACCTTTAATGACATACATTTCATACTAAGACAAATGAAATCACATTTAGGCAATCTATAATTTTTAATTTAAATTATCCTTCATTGTCCTTCCAACAAAGGGATTATCTGCTGGAAAATTTTTTTGAAATTGGTCTCAAAAAAAAGTGTATCAGTGTTGGCATTTCACTCACTGTTGTTTTCCACTTCAGCTTCCTTATTCTTGACCTAGACTATTAAATAGATATTTCTCAGAAAAAAGCAGTAAATACTATTAATTGTACAGACCTACATATCCTTTACTGAGTTAGGAATGGCTGGTCTAAATCAATACTGCTGCATTAATCTCAGCCAAAGCATATACATTTTCTGTCTGGTTACCTTCAGCTCACAATGACCATCATGATGGTAAATCAGATATGTATTCTCGGTGAAACAGAGTACATCAGAGCATGTAATCCTTTTGAGATTTCAGAAAAGGCCATAAGGCAACTTACAGAACATACAGAATCTATGGAAACTATGAAAGAACATTTTTGTTGATTTTTTCCATATTTTAAGTATTCTTTTACAAATTACTCTCTTGTGTTACTGTTTTAATAATTTCTTTTCACCTATCAAGCTTCTTATCATAAAAGCATTTGAAGATTTCAGCAATATATGTAGTCAAAAAATATATAAAGACCCAGATAACAATATAAAAACCTGAAGTGCCAAGCGTTTATAAGGTAATTGTCATGAACGTTTTACAAATGGCAACACAAAAGTGCAAAAAAGGTGGGCATAAAAATTCTCTCTCAGACAATGGTGTGGCTGTGTTAGATGTCTCTTTCTTAAGGATATTTTCCGGGAGTAAAGACAACAGTACGTTTAACTTTTATAACTTAGGTATCTCTAAATATGATCTTTCCTGATCATTTCAGAATGCCTTTGGTCAGTTTTAGACAAATATGACACAGGTATCAATGATAACAGCTCTTGCCGATGCACATAAAATAAAGAAGAGAAAGCTACTCAGTGCTCCAGTGACTCACTGTCAGGATGCAGCATGAATGCAGTTTGCCTTTAGAAACTGAAAACATACACAGAAAATTTCTCATTATAGGACAAATTTTAATATGAGTGCGTCTAATCCAAGATACAGAATAATGCAAACATGAACCAGAAACCATAGGAAATAGTGATTTGTTGCTCATTGAACTGGATGTTCTAGAAATGTGGAAATTCTGAAGGTGGCTAATGTCTTGGATGGAAGGTACACTTTAAAGAGAACTTAGAGGTCCTCTGAAAAAAGACAAATCCATGTGTCACAGATCTTGTATTTAGTCTAATGGAAGTGAGGTGATCCCTAAATAGACCTACCATGGGAAGCAATAATGAAGTTAAGAGCACACAGTAGATTACCACAGACTTTTGGGCATGACAGAGTAATGCCAGGACATTTATTACTGTCTGAACTGTGGTCTGTTGGACTCATTTATCCACCCAACATTCTAATACACATGCTTTAATTACACTACCTGACTATCCCAGCCTTTTAGAAACCATTTTCCGTGCAACAAAATCCTGGTTTAGTGAGCTGCCATTATTCACTAGCAGAAACAGTAAGAAAAGCACCTCAGACTCAGTCTGAGAAGCTGAAGCTGCTGGTTTTGCTGCTACCACCCAGAACTTGGCCCTCCCTGACTCTGTTGTCAGGCTTGGATTGGGAAATACATCCTAAAGTGCCTGGCAAAGTGAGTTAAACTGTTTCCAGTCTGTGTCCAAAAGTCTCTGAAGTTTACGGAGAACATTCTTGATCTGATAATTCAGCATCAGCAAGTTTGGTTCAGGAATATATGTACTTCCTCTGTAGTGTTTTAGTGACAAAAGCCTACAGATAACATGAGTCATACTGACGTTACACTGCACTGCTCATCCCCACCAGTACACATTTCACCCAGCGCTGGAAAAGGAGTTACTAGAAGTGTTTTATTAGACAAATGTGTATCTGCTTTCTTCCTTGTTGCTGCCTTTCAGAGATACTATAAAGCCAGCAGATCTGTTATTTTTCTGCTGTCAAAACAGTCCAGAATTCAGAATAAGATCAAAATTGTACCTAATGCAAGCTTTGCCACTTTATCCCATATTTGCTTTTATAAATATTTGCAAGGAAAAAAACCTGTTATGGTTCCTGCAGTTTCATTTACACTATTCACTAACAGAAAAATAATACCCTTGAACTAAGTTGTCTGCCAAAGCAAACACTGTGGTCTTAGATATTTGAAATAAGTCTTCAGAATGCATTCTATAGCTACAGCAGACTGAGCAATAGAGCTGTAAGAGGGTACATGAACATTTCCAAATGCCAAGCTCTGAAGAAAGCTGTAAAATGTCATCATTCAGTTCACCTCAGTAGACAAAGAAAATCCAGACCTTTGATGACCCCTGCTGAATAAACTAAGCACTGCATTTAAATTATAAGTCAAGATGTACTTGGAATAGTTCAGTGCTCACTATCATCAAAAAACCAAACAAAAGCCATACAAAAAGGATACGTTCTTTTATGACATGCCAAAGAAAACAGCTCTTTTGCAGCTAGACCTAGCACTAGACCTGAGAGATGTACAAGACAGCGTAACATATTAAACAGGTTTAATCTAATGAACTGCATTCCTGCATCCATTAAAAAAAAAAAAAAAAGAGAGTCAAGCTATCAGTGCTATATTTCTTTTATGATCTGGTGAAGAGGAATCTTTAACCAGTACAGCCATCACAAGGAGAATCCAGACACTTCCTGCACTGTCTGACATTGCTTAGGGCACTGAGAAGGTTCCTACTGTTCCTTTCCACAACGGCTCTTTCTGCAAGCACTCTGTGCTAAGCCTGTGTTAAGTTCTTCCTTTTGGAGTCATGTATAATGATGGGAAGCCCTTCATCAAACCAACTCAATGATTCTACACTTCTCTGGAGAATAGTGAAGGGAATTATTTTTCTCTTTTTCTTTAAATACACCAATTCCTACAATGACTATGATAACACACAATATAAACTGCTCTTTAAAAGGACAGCATGATGTAGGCTGTTGCATCACAACAGCCATAAAAAACATTTGGAATTTTTTTACACTGTGTCTGAAATGTTAAACTAATTTTAAATATTGTTTTAAAGAAAGAAGATGGAATTTGTGAATTAATTGCTAACAACCGTTATTTCATTATGGAAATGCATATAAAGTAGAAATGTCTAACATTTCTTTTATGTCTAAAAGACATAACTCTTATGCATATGTCTAACCTAGACATACACATAAAAGTTATGTCTATTTTATAGCTAAGATAAATAATTTATTACAGGTCAGCAATGTATGTACAATACAGACCACCTATAGACATTTCTCTACCATTCCTGGTCTTCTGGCAGTGAAATCTAGCACTGTGTGGGAGACACAAGATAACTGCAAACTTAGAGCTGAAGTGAAGGACGTTTTTACAACCCAGTGAAGGCGAAGCACTAAATCACCAGAGTTTAGACATAACACTTCTATTAATCTGTTATAAAATTTATCAATAATATTCAAAGTATTAAGCAGATTGAAGAATTTCTTAGTGCAGTGTAACATTTTTTGCACGCAATTCTGAGCTTCATACATGCTTTAAATTTCCCATCTCTCTCCTCTCCATCATCTTAGACTTCAGTCTAACAAAGCCAGACAAACTTATTTCTCACCAGGAATTTCAGAAACGTTACAGAAAACAAAGTATTTCTTGGAAAATCATGAGATTAATCAAATTGTTTAGAAAAGCAGGACCTGGGAAAATTGAAGAGTCACTGCAAAAAGCCTGGAAGATGCTTTCTCCTACCCAGCAGCTCTTTTCAGGAGAAGGAATGCAGGCAGAGCTGGGAAAGCAACCACCCCTGAAGTGGCAAGACAAAAGCATATTCCCTTCTAACTCTGCTGAACCACAGAATGGGGTGTCAGGACAATAAGCTTCCCAATGTGTCCTTCAGCTGTGAGGGACAACTCAAAGACNGGCTGTCACTTGACATTTTACGTTACAGTTACATGTGATCAATACTATGTGTGAAAGTGCTACAAGAAAATCCTGCCACTGTTCTGAGGAACAAATCAGTAACAGAATATGGGTGATGAAGAAACCTCTTGTCACATTTAATGGTTGTTTTTCCAACCTGAATCAGTACATTATGTAACTGAGAGCGTTGACCTAATAGCTAGCAGTGCTACTAACATAATGAAAGGGGGAAATAAGGGCCTCAGGAAAGTATCTTTTCAGTCAAAACACAAAACTGAATTATCGTCTAGTCAGTGGTTTAGGATACAGATACACAACAGAGAATATGCAATCTGCATAATTAATTTACATTGCTAGATATTGAGTCACCTGAGGATGCCTGTGAAATCAGTGAAAATACAGATCTTTACAGTTTTTCTCTACTAGTAGAAGAAGGTAAAACACTTCCAGGTACATACATAGGAAAAAACAGAGGGATGCAACCAGTTCTCATTGCTGTCCTCACCAAAATATTTCACCACACTTAAATTAGATAAGCATTGCAGCCCAATGCCATGAAATAAGGCCTTAAAGACTGGGTAATCCTCCACAATAAACAGATATGTTTAGATTTGTATCTGTATTATGTCCACACATAAAAATTTTCTTTGTGCACTGTGATCTGACTGTTATATAGACTGTTATACAAACCAAAAACTGTTTTGAGTTTCTCTGAGAAACAATTTGATGCTTCTGGCAAGAGGATTTAATATTATCTGATTGCTTGATAAGCCAGCCATTACCCTGAATAGATGCTAGGCCTCTCTTACAGCAAGAAAGAGTTTTTTGTTGTAATTTGACAGTAGGTTTATTGAATTAAATGTGTCTAAGATACAAGGTATTTGTGTTACTTCATATGGTAGA
>VXBC01002949.1:64253-83185 GCA_013399945.1 Ploceus nigricollis
TCTTCTTCCAATTCTCTTTTCTTAGAGTTTTGAGTAACTTAAAATCAGATGGGTTTGGAGTTTGCTAAGTTAAATAGGCTAAGTTAGTGCTTTGTGAGATGTTCTATGTTGATTGAATGCTGCTCTAAACTTTTGGCAAAGTTCTCTGATTTTCTGAATTGGCCAGTAAAGTATTATGTTGTTTTAGCTTCTTGAGAATCTCTTGTCAGTATTTCTCCCTGGTATCTAACTCAGGATACATAAATAACTGTAATCTTTTCTAATAGTCTCATCAAATGAGTTTTTGGGACCTTAGGGATGTGACTGCAAACCCCAAAGATTGTGTAACGGGGGAATATGCATGTGACCATGTCTGTGTCTGCATATGTGACTGTGTGTATCTGCATGTTAATGTTACTTTATTTGTCAGGTATTATAGTTCATCTGTTATATTATTGCTGTTTATCCTGAATGTGTTGTACACTGAGTGCTGATCCATCATACCATTCATAAATTAATGAAGTGCTTTGATCCTAATTTTGCTTTAAAGTCTGTAAACTAAGTAGCATTTTCCTGTTACAAGCTATTCCAGTGAATGTTATTCTCAGCAATTGTCAGCAGCAGATTTGGCCTTATTCTCATGAATCACAGGCATATGCATAATTTTTGAAGGATTCTGAAACTTAAGTTCTTGTCTTTTCTACCCTGCATCCCAACCTTCTGTGTAGTCCTGTTTTTGTAACAGAAGATAAATTTTGTGCAGTTTGTTCCAAATCTATTTCCTTCAATTTTGTCGTTTGAATCATCTATGTTGGAGATATTGGTGGTATTGGTGGCGATAGATAACTATCTCCTCTTCAAAAGCTGCATTTTGCCATTAGCTTTATTTCCACCTGACCACTCTTTTGATGGATGTTTGGGATACTGAGTAGATAGGGTCGACTGATGAGGCAATTAAAAGATGGTTTGTTGTGAAATCAGTCTCGTGGAAGGGTGAGACTGTAAGGTTGTTACATCTACACATGCCATCACATCAGAAGCTGTACATGAGAAACTGTTATAATTTTAGTTACAATGTCTTTTATAAATTTCTTTTCCAATTATCTACTTCCACAAAGCTTGCTAGCATCTTCATTTACCAATTATTAATTGCAACGTTTTACACTGTTTGCTGCAATGCGTTTCTTTTTATCCAATCATATAATTCTACAGAAACTTATTGCTGTATCTTCTACTTTTTACCAATTCTATAACAAGTTCTATTGTTAGACTTTGTTTTCTACTATCTTGCTCAACATATTTATTTGTTTACAT
This sequence comes from Ploceus nigricollis, assembly GCA_013399945.1. Classification (NCBI taxonomy): domain Eukaryota; kingdom Metazoa; phylum Chordata; class Aves; order Passeriformes; family Ploceidae; genus Ploceus; species Ploceus nigricollis. The sequence continues at coordinate 65,547 of VXBC01002949.1, forward strand.
GAGGCACATTTCTACTTACTTAAAACATATTTCAACTATAACATATAACAAATCTTTTTTCTTATTTGTCTGTTTCACTATTCTATTCTAAACCTTTGAGCCTTCTCCAGGGTCTTAGGTCAAATGCTGTATCCATCTCTATCTCTGAGCTTGTATGTTCAAGGCTTTGGGAGCTCTCTGTGCTTGCATTTCCCACAGATGGAGTTGCTTAAAACTGAGGTGAGAGCAGAATAAAGCATGGGAAGGTGAAGCAGCATAGTTGAGAGAAGTTTCTTGACCAGGCGTGAGAAACAGGTGATAATGGTGGATGATTATGATTAGAATTGTTGCCAACACAATATCTAAATATTACCAATGCAGAGTATGATTAAAAACTCCATCATCTATTTCTACGGATTGTAATATAATCTGATCATTATGAGACGGTTTAGTCATGAGCTTCAGTGGCACCCCCTTGCTTTCTAAACTTGGAGAAGTTTATGTGTGGCTAGGTCTCCTTCGTCTCAGATTTGGTCAATGGTCTATGTCTAACGAGTTATAAATAGATCAGGCCAGAAATGTACTGGTTTATGGGGTTTTTGCCTTACAGAATTCATAAATGTGAAGAAACAAAATACTTACATAATTACTTTAAGATATTATCTCCATATTTGACTGGATCTTAGCTCTTTCACTCAGCCATCAAAAAAAATGTTCCTAGTCTTCAGTAGTGACCTGCAGGCATCCCCGTGAGGAAGGGGCAGGGGAGGGGGAAAGGAGGATATGCACCCAGAAGCTGCCTGCAACCTTGAAAGACCAGTTTGCCCAGTTGGTCCAGTCTCCAACAGTTTTTTTATCCTTTTTCAATGTGCATCTACAGTCTGTTGCTAATATCTCTGTTCCCCCATTTCTGGAATTCATTAATTATGCAACCATCCAAACATCTCCTCCTGTAATACTGACCTGGTATTCTTTATCATAGGACAACTCATACTGCCCATCTGAGACAGCTGAATGGGAGAGCTGGTGGGAGGGAGGAGGAATGGAAGGTCCTGGTTGTTTTTCATCCCCATCACCAAAGGGAAGCAGCCCAGAGGTTAAAGGGGAGGAGGCAAAAAACATAATGTATGTTAAAGTCACCAATTTTAGGTGCAAGATTTACACATTATCACTCAGAAAACCAATTTTCCTTGATACAATTGACAGACTCTCCAGACAATATTCACTGCTGAGCAGTGTCAGATTCATCACTTCAGGAAACACGTACTCTTTCCCATGCTTGAAAATCATGACATCTAACCTTTCGAAGAGCAGAAATATTTGTAATACGTGTCAGTACAAATATTCAAAAAATGAAAAAAATTTGAGTTAAACTCTTTTCCTGTATAAAGCCTATTTGCAGTCCATCTTCTTAAACCTACTGAACACAAAGAACACTGACAGCTATTGCATCAGACACTTAAGGCACAGCTACACTAGCTTTCTTGTTAGCCTTTTACTCCTCCTTTAAAGCAACTTTTGATTTCACTGTTTTTTACAAGAGGGCAGTTAGTCATTTTAGCCTCATCTCTCATAAAGAAGCAGCATGAAGTATAAGGTTACACAAGGTAGTTTGCTTAAAATAGAAATTTATATTTCTGTAATGTAAATATTCTGAGGTTTGGAGACACAAAGGTTTCTGAGGGACAAAATAAAAATCATTTTGACTGACAGCATAACAAATTTTTTTCTCTTTAACTAACTAAAATCAAACAAAAACTCCACATCCTAACAATGCCAGATAAATAAAGGAACTGGTCTTGAATCCTGGCAGGACTTGAATCACTCCTCACAAAACCAATGTTATGTAAATTTATACATAATGTTCCAATATGACTTTATCACCTTAAGTTATATTAATTTCTCTGTCAATTTTTTTTCTCCAATTCAGACCACTAAATTCCTCAGATTAAATCTTAATCCACTAGTTAATTCTCAAACATAGAGCCGTATTGCAGAACAGAAAATCTTTGCTCCATTTCTGTCTTTTTTTCTTAGGTAGGCCAGCTAATCTGTAACTCGTGTTTTCTGTTTTAGCAGCATCCTAAATTGGTAGATCTTGAAGACTGTGCTGTCATGTAAGGTTTCCAGTGGTACATATGTTTCTAATGTACAGTGCATAATTTAATGACAAGACACTTCAGTTGTTAAAAAAGTCTGGAGCAAGCTGTCTTTAAATAGTAGGCACTTTCTTGGTACATTAATTTTCTCACACTCAGAAGCAGAAAATGTAATAGTAGCTGTCATTTAGTGCAAAGCTCTGTTTACTTTTAAAAGCTATTTACTGCTTAAGTGTCTTGTTCGAACTGATTAGCTATAGTAGGATTTAAAACTTTTATACAACCTATTTGTTAGAGTTAATATGTTTTTCCTCAGACTATAGTTCAAGAAATCTGTCCCATCAGCATTAGGACAAGGGTTAAGGTTTGGTTTTGTTTTTTTTCCTGGCTACACCTGATAAATATAAGTCAGTAGGATTTTGAGAACAACTGAAATGAAAAACCTAAAACCGTAACCTACAAGTAACGCAGTGGCTGTGGCATTTGCATTTAATCCCTTCCCTTCACATTTACAAACAGAGAGAGCCAGAACAGCTTCCCAACACAATACCTTAACAGTCACAAACTCATATCCTCATCTATAATTCATCTTGGCTAATAATATGCTTACTGACTGACACGATATTCAACAAGCCCTTCACAATGTGGAAGATCTAATTACAGAGGCCGTAACATTGTTATTCCACAACTAAAAGATTGTTTGAGAAACATTCCAAACATGCAGAGACATGTATAAATAATAATAAAAAAATCCCAGATTTTAATGTAAATGTAGAATAAATCCCCCTTCCAAGACAAAGATGAAAAAGCATTAAAGGATGTAAAAATTCAGTGGAGAAAGGTTTTTTTACTATTCCTGTCTCAGACAATACTGATCATTATAATGGTGTTTCAAATGCCATAGTCTTCCTCGGCAATATTTCCTCCTATTTTGTCCTTTTTCTTCATGCAATCCAGGCAAGTTTGTCTACGTCACTAAAAGTCCCTGATTTCCTTGAAGCTGAGATGACTAATTGGTGTGACTAAGAAAAAGGGGAAGATCTAGTTGGATTTTTTCCATGTTTTTAAATGCATGTTGTCCTTCTGCCAATCAGTTTCTACATTACTGTGAAAATTGAGCTTACTGGCTCTCAAATTGAGCTAGAAAATAATGCATTTCAGGAATGGCTTTTTAGCACAGGATTGTAAAAGGCAGTAGACTATAACCTTTCCTTGCATTTTACTCCTGAGATTGCAGAAGAGTTATTTCCTCTTATATACACAGAGTTCTCCATTTCTAGTTGACACTACCTCCTGCATCTCTGTACTGGGAAGATCTGTTGATTTACCCAGTACTAGAAAGAAAGTACAGGCATCTTATCATCTAATTTACTGTTTATTATTGTATTATGGCTGTCAACAACATTAATGTACCATCCACGCACCTCGCTGGATGAGAGCAGGATCATTTGCACTCTCAGTCATGCCACTGTGTCAGAGCTTCTGTGGACCTCTGACTTCCAGCAGGCAGCACTGAACAAGAGTTAGCCCTTTACGCACTGAACTCAACTGGTGCAAGAGTAGATTTATGTAACTCTTCTCACAATAGGGCACCTGGCACAATTCTCATAACCTGTGTCAGGCACATTCAACACCTTTGGCAACCAAAAGAGTTTGCCCACGTGCATTTTTGCGTGTTTTCTCCATTGTTTTTAACTGAATTATCAAAAGCTGTTTTGTGGCACATAGATTCCCAGACTTGAGCAACTTTTCTATTTTACTTTTGAGTTGTTTTGGAAGTCATATTTTTCATTAAATAAGCAAAAAGCAAAACTGAAAGCACTTCTTTTTCTTTCCCTTTATGTGGTGTATATCTAGAAGGAAAATGGAGCCATTCCTTTCAGGAACATGGGTCAAATTCAAAATGTTTTAGTCCTATGTAGAACTAATACTCTTCTTTAGTCCTAGAAAAATAACCAAACTTTTTGAGGTATTAAGTGTCAACAGTTAGAGAATCAAAAACTTTCTTTAAGCAAAACTAAAATTATATAAATCTGAGCCCAGTATATTGTTTTGCTCAGAAAATGATGCTTAGCTATGGATGCCAAAGGGTTTGCCAAAACTATCAGCATACTTAGACACGGTTTATTAATAATCTTTAAAAAGCTTTTAGTGGATGTGGACAGATTCACTGTCTGTCCACATGTAGGAAAACAGGAAAACTGATTTAGCTTTTTGGGTTGAAATGAAGCAATCAAGACAGTAATTAATGGCTTTTGTTGTTTTGGTCAGGAGAAGTGTAATGAAAACATGGTAAAACAACACCAGCAGAAACAAACAGACATGACAGACTGTAAAGGAAGTGTGCCTTACTCCTACCTTGAACTATATCCCATTTCCAATCTGAACAGTAATGTTGGAACAGAAGATGCTTGAGAGGTAAAAAAGGACTTAGGGTGAGGACTTAGACTTCAGTGACTTGCAGTCTAATGACCATTTGCTACTTTGTGCATCCTTAACTTGCATTTGTGCAGTTCTTAATTTATGCTGCAAACAGATTTTAAGTGACACACCAGTACACCTACATGTTGGAACTAAAACTGATGACGCCATGTTCAGCCAGCCTTCCAGTATATGAAAGGCTATAGATTCTGACAAGCTACTTCATTCCAGTCAGAGTATTATTTTATCAGTTATTACTGGCTGGTCTCAAGAAACTTGTCAAAATGACACTGGACATGCTCACATAGGAATATTACTTGCTTTAATTTTCAAACACATCAAACATGAAGCAGAAGCTCTGGGTACAGAATGTTTGCATTTAGTTAAGTATTTTCTTAACTTGAACGAAGATTAAGGTGTTGTGACAGTTCAGAAAAGTACAGTGTCAGTTCTGATCCACCTGTCCTGACTCGTTACCAGTTTGATTACACTTATTTTTCTCATATCATGAATGTTACCTTTGATCTAGGGTTATTTTGCATTGGCCTATGAAAAAAACTTAATTAAAAATAGTGTTTTGTATCTGACTGAGATTTAGCAAATGTTAGCCCAGTTCTGTGTTTTGTCAGTAGACATGAATGGAAATAACATGAATGCCTTTGTCTTTCATCTAGAAAAATTAAGGTTTTGGTAAATTTCACTTGAGTTTTTTTAAAGATAAATGTTTTAGTTTAACTTGGGTTTGATTTCAATCAGTGAGTCTACATTTAATTTTTGATTGCCCAAAGTCTTTGATCTAAGACATCAGTTAGATTATATATGTGGAACTTCTTAACTTAAGGGAAGGGATGTTCGAATCCTCCCACTAGTCTGGCATTCATTCAGGCACCTGAAAAGAAATTATTCAGATACAAAGGAATTACCATGTGAATAGTGTTTCCACAAAGTTTCTGCATATGCTGTCCTGCATTTTTATCAAGACTGCAAACATAAACCAGCGTGAGAAAGCAGGTGCTATTTTCCTCTGTCTTTTGAGCATTAGTCTTTCCCAGCAGTAAGCTCTATGTGCTAACAGCCACAGCAAGGCACTCTAAAACCAGAATTTTTTTAATTATTTTTTTTAAGGTCTGGGGCTTTTGATCCAGTTTTAATTAAGGGGCAGAACTTTTAAATAAGAAGAGACAGAAAGAAAAAGCATATGATTCCTAATATTTTTAAGAGCATTTGAGGCGACTGTGGTGTAGAAGGAAGAAGAATCTAAAGGAAGAATCTAAAAAGTTTCTAAACTATTACGATGTTTCAGCTTCTCTTCACGGATTTTTGTTTGCACAGAATGTAGAAATGAAATGCCTTTGAATGAAATGTAGAAATGAATGCCTTTATTTCTGACTTTCAGTAACTCATCCATATTGACTTATTATCTCTGTTTCAAGGTCATTTGTACTATGAAAAACAAAGAAAATATTTTCTTCCTCCTAAGTCAAAAAGTGTAATAGAAACGTTTTAATTGTGGTTAATAAAAATTACCATTATTATTAAAACAGCCATTGACTTGCATATAATCCACTGTCTTCCATGGAATTACTCAAGGATCATTAAGTTACATAATCAAACCACACAGAGCATAGTATGTCTGTTGCACAAGACATACACCTAAATATTTATAGGTCATTCGGCTAAAATTAAAAAACAAAGAAAAAACCAAACAAATAAAAAGAACAGAAAGAAAAGAGAGGGAAAAAAGAGAGAGAGAGAAAACCCCATGGAATTTTTTTTTAAAAACCCCCACAAACAAAAAACAACTGTAAACTTTTGGGGAAAACCTTGTCACATAAGAGTGGAAAAATAAAAAAAGTAAGACTAATACCAAAAGTGAGGAAAAATGAGAAACTACTGGTAAAGTTAAAAAAGTTTAAAGTTAAAAAGGAAAAGCTAAAAGCATTTATTTACACACTGTGAATTGACGATAAATGTAAACAAGAGAGAAACAAAAGGCAAAACAAGGATGTCCAGTGGTACGCATAGGATCACAAGAACAATAAAGTGTTCCTAATTCCTGTACATGGTAAGATACTTCATTGTGCTGCAATGATTTAGATTTCATGGATCTGGAAAAAAGATGTAAAATTCAGCCTGCCAGGCAAATAGCATGTAATCCCTTATAACCTTACCTGGATTGTCTTTGCTTTCACCCATCGCCAGTCATAATCAGTGTCACATCATTAATACAAGCAGCAGTTTTCAGAAGTATTGCTCCACTACAAACATAAAATATGATTGGAAGTAATGACATTTATCCTGTAAAGTAACTTGGCTATTTCTTACATTCAGATACTGAAAACTCAAAGTTTAACCCAATTAGATTTGCAAGGCTTTACAATCAAATCCTGTGCTGGCATCACAGTGCTGAGCTAAACAAAGTCCTAATGAAACAGGATATCCCTCAGGTACTTTCCCAATCATGATGTTTGGCAATGAGAAGAAAAGGTGAAGGTAAATGCAGAAATTAACAACTAGTGAAAAGGTGTAGAAGTAATAAAACAAGCAAAAAAGAGGAAAATGCCTTCACGTGTAAGCAAGGTTTTGTTGTATAGCATGTCATCAAGGAACCTGTAATAGCTGACAGGTGCATACAATAAGGGAAAGGAGTTCCAGTGGAAAGAACACAAATTTTTTCAAATCTTAATTTGTTAAACCACTGGGGGAAAGAATACTTATGATGAATGTAGAGCAAAGATCTGTATGCAGAAATAGGATACTTAAAGAAAATTTGTACCTTAAACACTGTAGTTTCAAGTTCTTGAAACTGAATCCTCTGTGTTTGAATTGACAGTTCAAGTAATTGTTACTGATGACTGCAAATGTACATTTCCACTGCATATTACTTGTCAGACAGCAACATAATTTCAGAATAGCTTAAAAATAGTTTCTTCAGAATAGCTACAAAAAACTGAAAACTGAGCTTAAGAAAATTAATTAGCCAAAAGACATTAAAATAATGTTGTATTTCCTTAGTGCATACAACCAATATTATCATATGTCTAGGGTGGTAACATACAAAGGAGAGAAGTTTATGACCACTAAGATTCTTCATGGCACAAAAAAACCCCCAAACAAACATTGTTTGCATTACGCTAGCCCCTCCTTGAATAAAAAAAAGAAAAGATCACCAAAACCTGAAAAACATGCATGGGTTAATTTCGTCCAAAATTAAAGGGAAGCCCCCACATTTTCCTGGTTTTCAACCAGTAGTGAAATGTAAAGAGTATATACTACCTCATCAGGTAAACCAAAAAGGACTATGAAAAGCATGAGAAACCATTAAAGTCTTTAGTGTGTTCACTGAAAAAGGGGGAAACTCATGTTCATGTACCTGCACTATCTTGCACTAAATTCTTGTCACAATGAGGAAGCTAATCTTTGCTTTATTCACCCTCATATAATAAATGTGACTTGGCTTGAGTGAAAAACTAAGTATCTTTTTTTTGAAACTTGAAGTATTCCTGCAAAATGTAGATTTTCACAGATAGAAATCTGTTCATTAGTTATTCTCATGTTGAAAATTCTAATCAGCTCTGCTTGTGTACATTGATTGCAAGTTAGTTTCAATAGCCATAGAATTGTACTTGAAACATTGTTTCTCAGTAGGAATATAATTGGTGAAATAAGAAGGATTAAAAGCTGGTAAATAAAATCAGTTGTAAAACCTCAAAAAATAGGACCTGGGAAAGCTCCACTGAAGCCAGTGATCAGATGGAATGTTTTATCACTTAAATGTGAAATAGCCATTAAACAGTTAAGGTCCATTGTGCCTACCCTGTTCAACAAAACATTCATTTATGTGCTTAATTTTTGTCTCAGAGGAATTGACATATATGATAAATATTTCCGGAATTTTAACATAAACAAGAGCTAAACTCTCTGTTGATGTGAGCCTTTTAACATTACATAATGCCATTATGGCTTTGATATTGAAAATGTGACATTTGGGGTTTCACATTAAAAAAAAAATAAATAAACTCCCCAAAATGTAAAAAGGCAGTATCCAGAACATTGCAGAATTTTCTATGGTTTTTTAATCTAGGCATATAAATTAGTTCATAAGCTTCATGGATATCATCTATATCCAAGAAATGCTATATTCAGATTTTCAAAAATCTGTTAGTTTGGGGCACAGGTGAGCAAATTTATTTCTATGCATTGGCATTTTCTGCTCAAAATTGTCATACCTCCTTGACATTTGAACAATTTACATCAGCCAAAGATATGACGCAAAATAACAATTCATTATTTCTCTTAACTGGGGATGGGGGGGGAACCACAATAATTTCTACAGGGCAGCTGAGTTTCTGAAGAATTTCCAAAACCCATAGAAAGTATCTCCTTCAGTCACTTTTTCTGAACGGTTCCTTGCAGAGGCATGCAAACTTTATTGAGCTACTGAAGTTTATTACCAGAAATTATAGTGTCACATATTAAAAAAAAAAAATAGATAAAGAGTACATTACTGATTCAGAATTAGAACTTTTTATAAAACCAATATTAGAATCTCAGAATTTTAGCAATACACGGCTATACACAGTTCTGTAGCTCATTATTTTCTACACAAAGCCACTTTAAAACTGCTCATATGCTTCTAATATATCAATTAGCATTACGCAATTGTTACTTCCTCTTCAGTTTTAAGACAGTTAAGTCTTTGAACTCTTAAAACTACAGTGTTCTGACAGTTTTTATAAAACCACAGGGAATGCAAGCTATTTTTTGCTTACCAGGTCACAAGCGTTAAAAAAAAGTGGGCTTGCTACAATTTTTTTAACTTAAAAATCTTTTAAGTTACTGATGAGTGAGGCTTAATGTTTGTTTTTCAAGTGTTCTTATCAAATAAGGTAAAACATAGGAATTTGCATGGCATGCATATTTGCTGCAAACTCTATTTGCTACAAACTCAATACAAAGTTCACTGTATGCTTTAGGGAGGAAAGAATTATATACATGGAAGAACAGTAGGCAAGAATTGTGAGGTCATTTTGCTTGTGTTTCACTCTGTAAAAAGTATTCAAAGCATTGACAAATGGAAACAATATTAGAAATAATAAAGTCTGCAGATATCTGTGATGCACAATGTGCACTTTTGTGTTTCATGTCAATGAATGTAAACATTTTGAAGTTCCTTTTCTTTCTGTTTCTTGCCAGAGAAATAAAGTTCACAATGCAAAAAAAAACCAACCAAAGAACAAAAAACAAAAAAACCCCAAAAAAACCAAAAAAACAAACCAAACAAACAAACAAAAAAAAACCAAAAAAACCCCAAAACCCAAAGAAAACCAACACCAAAACAAAACAGAGCAAAAAACAAAACCCAAAAAAACCCACGACTGTCTGCATTAAAAATTGCTTTTGATTACTGTTTAGATGAAAAAGGCAAAAAAGACACTACTGATGCTGGTATTTCATGTAACCATTGAAAATGGAATATTAAGGTCTCGTAGTGGGAAAGGTACATCATCAGTGCAGGTAAAGCACTGGCAAGGCACTGAGAAGAACAACTGAGAAAAAAACTGCTCAAGCTTTCTGATTACCAAAGCTTTACTTCATAGGCCTTCAGATTAAATTTTAGGACCTGCTGGTCATTAATGATGAATGAAAGAGAATTCAACATTAGGCCTATACTTTCTTGGTATTTCATCATCCAGAAATGATCACTCACTTTTGCTGAACTTTATCTCATATCCTGTAACATATGACTGAATTTAAATTTGTAACTGCTTTTTGACTAAATATTGCAAAGTAACAAATTCTTCATTCAGATTTGTTTGATATAATATTTTAGAGTCAAATGAAGTCCAGAAGATGACCTTGGCACAATCTCTTGAGAGACCATCCAAGGCATGGAAATTGCCTAGGGAACTGCAATAGTACGGAATGCAAAAGGCTGCAGGCATTGCATGGATGATGACAAGAAAATCAAGACCAAAAGCAGATGATGCATTTCAGATGAAATTTTTTCAAGTAATAGCAAAATACTGGCAAAAGGTTGAAGGATTCCTAAACATAACCATATTACACACTTTCAGATCAAAGAATATTGTTTCAGTGGTTGCAAAGAATTCAACATTTGCATTAGGGAACATTTGCAACTTAGGGGAAACCTTGCTGTTTTAATACTTTGGTAATGCCAAAGATTTGCAAGCAATTAAACATGAAAGAAATACAGTACATTGATTATTTATATAACATTTTTATATTAGAAAGATGTTTCTCAACATAGACATCAAAAGAAAATATCAATAGTTGCATTTAATCATTCTTTCAGGATCTTATTAGTGAAAAGTATTATAGTTACAGTTAATGTCACGTTTCCTTAATACCATTTGTAAAATCTGTCAATTTGAAGCAGCATTTAAGCAAGTTATACTCTGTCTACTTTGTGTATATATATAAAGAGAAAAGGATCAGAGGTATAAATAGTAAAAATGATACTACTAAGAATTTTAATGGATCACAAAATGTTTTTATTTGTAGATTTTGTTCCTTAGGACATCTGATAGTGTTTGTAAGTTGGACACAAAATTGAAGACATATTGGAATATCAAGTAATTTTTCGATATCACTAGTAATGATGATCTAAATCCTTTTTAAAAACATACCAACTGTCAAAATTAGCCATGATTTCCCTTATAATAACTCTTTGTTATTATAAGTTTAAGACTTGTCTAGAATGTTTGGGTAGCTTCTTCTGATAACCACTTTTCCATACAGTGATGGATTTCTTGATAAGAAATATTATGTTCATGATGATAGCAACTAAATGGAGAACTTAAGGATTGGCTTCTGTCTTTGCACTACTGATGCCTGCATTTTATTGAATTTTAATAGTACAGAACATCAGTTTCCACTTCTCAGTTCTTCATTTATCAGTGTCTGATTCAAGACTTTTATCTCCTTTTAGAAGGTTGGTCCATGGAGGCAGGTGAAGTCAACAGAAACCGTGCTTGAATTTTCAAAAAGCACTCTAGTAATAATCACTTCAAAAAAGGCCAGCCCAAAACTAACAAAAAGCAAAGCAAAAAAAATCTTTATTCCAAAGAGATTATGAGATTAGTGTATATACTTTTGGCTTTCAGCTCTCTTATTATTCTCTTCCATATTTAAAACATGATAGCAAGCTCCTATAAGCTGGATACGGTTTTCAAAGAAAAAAAATGAGTTAATTTTAGAAAAATACTCTAAGGCAAATGTCAATAGAAAGACTACATGTAAAAGACTACATGTAAATAAGTAAATATTTACTTATAGTAAATATTTAGTAAATATAGTAAATATATGAAAAATAGTTAGCATGGAATTAAATATGATGGCCAAGGGCTACCCATTGAATCAAGGAGAAAGGAAAATGGAAAATATGGATTGATTTGATTTAATATCATTTATTCTGTCCATGGCATGCATTATAGAAATAAATAAAACACAACCCTTTAAATCACAGAATCATAAAATATGCTGAGTTGAAAGAGCCCACAAGTTTCATTAAGACCAAATTCTGGCCCTGCCGGGACAACCCCAGTAGAAGTCCATACTATACAGCATTCCACTCCAAAAGTAATTGATGTCTTAGCTTTTCACCAGCTAAACTTTAAAAACATGCTTTTCAGTGTGAGAGACGCGAGTAGTGCACTTTTAGTAATTTGATAAACTGATGTTTCTGCGCAAGTTCAGAAGATGACCTGTGAGTATTCTTTCTTCTCTGCAGAGCGAGTTTCAGTCCCACATCTGCTGCTCTTCTCTTTGTATCCTCACCAGCCAGCACAGAACAGTAAGTAATCTACTGCAAGAATGCCCTTGTAGCAGATATCTTCCCTTTGAAAGAAGGGAGTTTGACATTTAGCATTGCTGTTGGTGGCCAATGCTTCTCAGTCTAGTTAAGGACTAGCTCTTGCTTGAGTTAGTTTATTTTATCACAATTGAAGACTTAAAACAAGAGTCTGTAATTCAAGAAGACTTTCCAGAGGAAGCCAACTGAGACAGTGTAGTTAGCCCGCATGCAGAAGATAATGCTCTAATTGAAACTGTATTACAGCTATATTGTGTGGTTAATTAACTGTGACCCATCTTAATTTTTTCCAATCCACCTGACAGTAACCAAATGCTGGCTTCTGGAATTCTTTGGCATTTTCATTAAAATATTTATGGAAGTTGAAGTACAGATTTCTTTGTGACAAATGTTTATGTTTTATTTTTACATTGTGTATTTGTATATGTTATATTTCAAAATACATGGTTTCAGTATTCCAAGGTAGTTCCATTTCTGTAATATAAAAAACCTATGATCTATTCTAGGGAAAACAAGGCCCATTATTTACTATGTCTATGACTGTACATTAACTTCATTTCATGTATGCTGTCTAGAAATATATGATAGCTTTGCTTTGCCTGTTTAAAAGTTCTGCTAAAAGGCTACAGATTCCAAGCTCTCTCAATTGAACAGGAAAATAGCCAGAGTTCTGCATCTGGCTCATTGTATGACTCTTTAACAAAATGTTGTTTCAAACAATACCACAAGACAATCATTTAATTATTCCAAACAATAAAACTCCCTATAAAAATAACATTTTCTAAAACTTCAAGAAACCGCAGTTTATTTTTAGTTCTGCCTGGTGAATTATGTTTTAGCCTTAGTTAATTTTATTCATTTAACCAGAGCTCAAACAACACAGTAGCCCTAGGCAGCCCTGCATGACCAGTGAGTTGGACCAGATAACCTTCAGAGGTATCTTCTGACCTCAGCCATTCTGTAATTCTGCAGTACATATGAATGCATTTAAAAGTCATTGAGCCAATATAGGAGCAGTATCATGTTCTTCTCTTACCTTGATTTCCTTGATTTTAACTCTCTACTTTCATTATTAGAATGGTTGTTAGATAAACCTGTTGCTGGTTCTCTCTTCCGCAGTCCCTTTTACTTGCCTCTGGATTCTGTACTTGAAGTGAGGGAGCTCCTTTGGTGCTAGATGCTATTTTCCTTTGACAAAATATTCAGTGGAGAAATGGTTTAGGAATTATATTTTAAAAGTGGAAGTGTTCACCTACCTGGTTACTTTAATGATCAGCTGCGTCTCTGAATACTTTGCACATCAGTCTTGTTGCAAAGCTTGAAAGAACATACAAAAATGCATAGTATTCATTATTTTAATACAATAATGGGACTATAATGAGAATAAAAGGCATAGCATGTTCATTTTCTTCAGAGGTGTGTGGGAAAATGACTAGGGGTAAAATCAGATAAAACTAAGAAGTTATACTCACACTCTAACAGAAATTGTAACAGTATGAAAATTATAGGGTGAAATGCAATTGCTACCCTCCAGATGGGATATGGTCAGCATGCCCAACCACAATGCCACCTGCAGTACATCCAGTCAGCATGCCACACAATATATTCTAAGGGAGACAAAACAGAGGGTAGAACGGAGTGGAGACATCATGACCAGTCTCTGTCAAAACCCTTGCAGAGGAGGGAACTCAGTGGTACCTTGTAGCTGATAAGGCACATAGCAGCTGTTCAACCAAAGAAGAAAGATTTCTTGCTGTGAACCAGCAACTGTGGCAAGATCACAGATGCCCACCTTCATCCTAAAGGTTATCTCAGATGTACTACTGATGTTACCCACCTCCAAGGTATGACCACACACCACTGAAGATGATGTATGGCTAGATTCACTCACGCTCCAGCTAAACATAAAAATAGTATAAAAATAAGTTAAAAATTGAGAGGAGTTAGAGAAGAATCCATAGTAACTCCTGGGATCAGTTAATGGTCTGAACCTGTCTTCTCTCCCATAGGGATGGCTGTGGGGTACAAACTGTACTCTATATGTGTTGATTGATTATCCCAAGCTAGTTTTTGTTAGGGATTAGAGTTTATCCGTATATGGCTTTGAATATGTTTTTGCAGCCAGATACTATCACTGGCAATCTTAAAACCTTAACCTGTCAGAATTTTCTAATATATTAATAAAGAGTGTTACTCCCTAAAGTATTAATTGTGAGCCCTTCAAGGTTTTTAACAGTTGCTGGCAGCAGTAACTCTCCACTTGCCTATAGAGACCCAGAATGGAGTCTCTTGCTGTTGGCATGGTTCCCTGAATCCTTCCTTTTGCTGACAGATCAATTTAAGGTGTGGAAACCCAGGAGAGGGGCCTTCTGTTTGCACGTGACCCTGAACAAGTCAGCTGAACCGCCCTCCAATCCAACAGAACTGCTCAGAGAAGGATCCCCATAAAAGGATGTTGACTGGTTGGGCACATGAGTCTCAGCTTTTCTTTGGCACTGACAGACTAATCAAACACACATGATGAGAAAATCTCTACTTTCACATGGCAGAGGTGTTATAAATAAGGACAGACAAGGAAATAATCTCCATCTGTTTCAATTGTCCTCAAGCATAACAACTGTGACTAGAAAAATTCTGGATAAAGAAAGAAACAACAAATGAAAACAGAAACAGAAAGAAAAAAAGGAACCACAGCAAAAAGCAAGTTTCAAAATTGGAACCCCTTTCTGAATCATTAATACTGGAAAATTAGGGAAACAACAATTTATAAAAACTAGTTATTACTTATTGGAAGGAAAGGAAATGTTTGGGGTTTTAAAGGAATCCCACAGAGAAGACATTCTTCTTTCTAGAATGCTACACTTACAATGGTTAGCATTACTAGTTTTGGTTACTAGTTTTTTATAAAAGATAAAAATCTAGGTAACACCTCCAAATACAAAAGAGCTCAACATTGATAACAGAAACATGCACATATCAAACAAATCAACGCAGCACAGGAGGTCCCTAACAGAATAAGCTGGCTTGTCTAGTGTCATATCCGTCTCAGTATCTTACGCTGAATATCTGAGGGTTTTATCCTCAAAGTGGCATAACTTGGCAATTCATCATCTGGAAAAGGTTTTCCCCAGCTTATAATGAATTCCTTTTTTGCTATACTGTAATTGTAGCCATTGGCTTCAGAGACGGAGCACTTAAGGTCTTATTAAACTCCAAAGCAAGAAAATCTTGCTAGCTGTATTAGCTTTAATATTATGAGGTTAATTATTTAACATGGGTCACTTGGAAAATGCCAACATATGTGACACTAAGAAGTATTTCTTACTATTTACTTTTCTATATTATAGGCAAGAAAGTAACTTCAAAATTTTATTTCAAGTAAATGAATGCCAAACTAAAGAATTTGTGAAAGACTTTTTATATAATGAAAAAAATACAAAGAAAGAAAAATTAACAAAATATATTTTCTGTCAATCATGAAGGTGCTGAAACTGGATCCGTCATTTTTGTAAACATCTTAGTCAAACCTCAACAGCTGCTAATGAAATAATTTCATTTCTAACTTAGTTGCCTGACCATGTCATTGAGTTATCTGATGTATTTGCTATTAATTCTTAGAGTGGTCTTTTAGATAGCTGATACTAAAATGCCTAAGATGAACAGCAAATTCAGAAATACAGAACTTTGCACAACAGGAAATACTAAACGGGCATGAAAAAACATCAAGAGGCAGAAATTACTTGCTGTTTGGGAATGGAGGACAGTCTTGTACCCTGCAGGAATACCAAGCATTTTTCAAAGTACTAATTGGGCAAGGCACACAGATGAACGTCTCCATGATTTAAAAAATCTTAAGTGAATGAATGCAGACAAGGACAAGTCAGCTCATTCTAAGACTTGTGTGCGTCATGCATCTGGAAGCAGCATTTGATAGTTTCAAAATTTGCATTTAAGCAAGTTAGATAATGTTATTCCTACTATAGAACAGGGGCTGTAGTATCCAGTTTGGACTAGATCAGGTCACCATAGGCAAGACCTATCAGGTCATAAATCAAATAGTCTGAAATAGTCCATTAAAAAGTCAAGACTTAATCACAAATATCTGTGAACACATACAGTTTTCTACTCCATATTTTGAATAAACCAAATGGATATCAAGAAAAAAAGAAAGACAACACACATAAGACTTACCTAATTAAATTACTTGTCAATATTTTTAATACTATTTTGAGGATTTTCTCAGTACAATGCAAACATAAATCAAGCCTGAACTATGTGGAATTACTGTAATTAAAAAAAAAAACCCTGAAAACCAAAAATTAGTTTAAAAAAAGAGTCACAAGAAAAACTACAAAGAAAAAAGAAGTCACATTCACCACTAAAAGAACTTCAAGCTTAGGAAGCTATCTAAAATTCTCTTTATTTGATGCAAAATCTGCAAGACAATGCCTCTTCACTGATTCACATGCAGCATGTGAGAGGAAATACTGACATTAATATTGACACTATCTAGATGACTGTAGTGCAGTGTTGTTAAAAAAATTAAAAATTTGAAATACTAATATTTTCTTCCCTTTCTCAATATAATTTAAATTAAGTCTTGCTTCCCTTCTTCTTTTCCTCCCTTAAAGTAACTTTTACTGTTTAGCTATTAGGTGAAAGTCAGTCTTCTGGTTTTGCTTGTTAAGGTTCCCCAGATTTCTGACTAGACAATCCTTCCCGCCTCTTGATTGTGCTCTTCACAAATGTACAGTGAGGATTGTGTGTAAAATTCTCTATTCTTGTAAGCACCTTGCATTTCTCTGCTCTGTCTCCCTCTTAACTTCCAGCCATAAAGTTTTCCAGACACCTGTGTGTATCCTAAGTGACTCCACCTGAATTGTGGCCTTATAATTTGCAGAATTTTTTACATATTTCAAAATTTTTATTTGGTGAAACTTTACCCAGGGTCATATACACCATTAGGCATATCAGTACAAAATTCAGATAAGTCCATTAAAGTAAACGTTTTTCATTGCAATTTAATCCCTGTGACTTGATAGAAAATATTCAGCAATGTCTTTAATTTCTTCTTTTTACACTTATTTTTCCATCTCTTATCTACTTGCATGTATCCTTTTGTTCCTCAAACTTGTAATGTTCTCCCTCAGACTCCCTAAATCCCCGATTACTTTAAAAAATCCATTGCCTATCAAAAGTACTGGCAAACTGTACTCTCAAAATTTAATATAGGATACTACAGTCCTGTAAATCCATAATGAATGTCTAATTTTTCTGATTAATATATTCTTAAATGAAGAGTTAGG
>VXBC01002949.1:83194-93931 GCA_013399945.1 Ploceus nigricollis
GAGTTAGGAAAAAAATTTTAGGAAAAGGAATGGCATGCTTCAGATGTACCCTATTCTAAAAAAGGAGCAAGATACTGCTAAATGCCGGACTCCTTCCTGACTTCCTTGTTCTCTTAACTTTCTTTCTATTTTCCTTATCTACATGCTAAAATTAATTGAGAAAGCTGGGGCATATTGAAAATTATTTAAAATTTCCCACTTCAGTTTGTTGTATTTTTTCCTATGTTTTTTTTCTCGTCATTCAAACTAAACTAAAATATTTAATGTGAAAATATAATATTTTAAAAAGTGATTTATTTATTCTATTTATAAACCCTATTTATTTATCAGAATATGAGATACTTTCCTAAGTGGGCTTGATAAATACTTGCATTGACAAAACTTTCAAAATTTTAAGAAATTTGTTTTGAATGACAACTTCTAAGGGTAACTTGTGTATTGAAATATCTTCTTGTATCATCTTGTGAAAATGGAAATTTGGTCAAAACATACATAATATTTCAAAAGCAAACCTGATGTGACACAATAGATAACTTTTTTTGTCTTCTTAAAGTGGAAGAGTACATGAGATTTGACTGTGGTATTACACATCAAACCTATGAGTTTGTTGCTTCCCAATAAGCCATTGCATTTAGAGATTCCAATATGTCTTATTATATGTGAAGCAGAGAGTGGAATATGTAAATTGATGAATATATTTGAGACAAGATCTTTGCATGTTGCCTATAAGCCTTCTGTCAAAATCAGTGTTGCAGACACAGTCTCAAATAGAGTGGTGGAATAGCTGGTTCCCTGAATGAAAACATAGGTTTAACTAAGTTGCTAATTCTATAGGAGCACATTTTAGCTCCAACAATAAAATGTAGGTACAGCTCTTTAAATGTGTTCGAACCTTGTCTTGCCAGATCATTCCTTAAGTCTGTTCAAATCCACACTTCATTGCAAATGGGTTTGTCTTTGGGTAAGGTCTTCCTATTCAGCTTTTCCACCATTTTCTGAAGAGACTGAACAATTTTCTTTGGGTGTACATCAATTGTACAGGTTTGTTCAGTGGTAGCTTTCTATATTATGTAAACATACATGTGAATGTTTTTCTTTGCAAGAGTTAATGGATAAATTCATTCCCAGTGAGTGACATTTCTTTCTGTGAGTGAGCTCACAGAAAGCAGAGTCAAAAATAGTGTATATGGAAACCTGTGTTTATATTAAAAAGATGATATAAAAGTCTAGACAGCTGCCACAATTAAAGACAATTCTTCATAAAACTTCTGTTTGAAGAGGGCCAGAAAAAGGAGACTTTGTTTGAAATTTCTTTACTATATTGTAAATGATGTCCAATGGAGGGTAGTAAAATATTTTCTTACTCATTTAGTCTGTGATGTAGAAAGTTGTCTAACCACTGAGCTCTATCAGAGCCTGACGTCACTTTCCCTGTAATATGATATAGAAAATGACATGTTAAGATCTGGACAAAAGAAATCAAGTATAAGCCTGTTAAGCACTTAGGATAATTAAGAATATTTCATAAAGGGTTATCTGTCAAGCATGCCTGAACCTCCAGTTCTCATGCAATCTACAGTTTTGAGTGGTCCTATGTTTGTTTTTACCACATGTAGCGTATTTCCCTATGGTTCTCAATGGGTCCAGTGCTTGCAAGATGCCTCTTAGGAGGTGTGGTCAGTGACGAGCAGGATGATCTAATGTAACTTTCTAAATACATGCATAGCCTTAGTGAGAGCAGTTGAGGATCTTAGCCAAACAGAGGTTCTGGTTGGTTTTAATTGCCTGGAACTCCTGTTATACTCTGAGCCTAGAAAAATCTTTTCCCTATGAAATGGTATTTTTACGTGTTTTGGTGCTTTGCACTCTGAAATTTCAAAACACCAACACTTCTGCTTCTGTCAGCTCCAGTAAAACACTGAAGCAAGAACTAGCAAAATCTGTACATTAGCTTACTCTTTTAGCAAGAGAGCATTAACCCATGATAAAAAGGAAATTCTGTTGTGAAATTCTTCATTCTGTGGTCTTGGGCTTACTCAGATTAACTCTTGCTGACACAGATCATAAAGTGAAATTCATGACACACTGATAAACACCATAATTGGATGCTATGCTTTTTACAAGATAAAAACTTTGTATTAATATATTATTTATGCATTTAATCATTTAAAACTACTGGAAAAAAAGTAGAAAAATGCTACTGATGGGGTGGAGCAAGACAGTGAAGTTAGTATGGACTCAAACTTTCCATATGGAAGTGCATTTCATGGTTTTATTTCAAAGTCCAGAGCATTAACACACACACAGCTTCTCTTTCATTTTATTTTTGATACACCAACCACTTCATTACTCATCATTTTTTCTACATGAAACATTGTGAAAATAAGAGAATTCAACCCTTCTGATGACCAAACAAAATCCTGCATTAACCTCCAAACACTCCACAAAGACTGCACAGTCTAGACTGAAAATTTAACAGCATTTCTATAAAGCTATTCCAAATAGATGCTCATCCCTACAAATATAAGCATGATACAGTGAGGTGTCAATTTGAAATGCATTAAAGAGCAATATATTTAACGTATCTTTGTCATAAAGTTTCAGTGGGTCACAAGATATGTACCAGTTATTGGCTACCAAGCAGACTAACTGAAGAACTGTAGTAAGTCAGAATTTAATAGCTTTAATGACGAGTAAAACCATGCATACTTTTAATGCTGAAAAAAAATTTAAATTTTCAATAGGACTCTTCCTTAATAGCCTGAATATTAAATTGAAAATTATCTAAGCAATTAAATCCAATGATTTTTCTATTAGAATTCAGTTCCTAAGTAATTTTTGAAAATGGCATCTAGGTCCTATTCCTGTAATTTTAGTGTAAATAAAGATAAGCATAAAATGTAACAAAAGCGAAGAAAAAGAGAAACAAGGGGATTTTATATTTAAATTCCAAAAACAAAGAGAAACATTTCAGAAATGCCACATTACTAGTTCAATGTTCAGTGGCTATATTACTAAAACACTCTGTAAAACTACAGATTAGGAATCATGAATTCAAAACCTGTGTTGTTTGAGAATATGGAAATCAGGTTTGAGCTACCTGGCATGGATTTTCCAGTTCTTTTACCTTGAACCTACTACAGAAATTGCAAATACACTTTATGAAAGTTTGTCACATCATCATATATTTCACTTTTCCTTGAAATAGTTAAACCTACCACAAGTTAGCAATGCTTTTTCTTGTTTCTATTTACCTTTCTCTGAGCTAACAGTGACACCCCATTGTCCTTGAGAAGAGTCCAGGCCTTATTCCTGACTAAGCTTTGAAGCAAAGATTTTGTTGTGCAAGAACTCAGGGATTGCCTATACCATGCTCCAGCCTTTAGCTTGTGTTTTCCTGGGCAATAAAAGCCATATTACTTGAAATGTACCATATGTCACAGATGTATGAAGTATCAAGCATGATCTGTTAAATCTAAAGAAATGTAAAGCTGTGAGAAACAGACATTAGAAGAAAGGCTTTAAAATGTCTTACCTGACAAAAGAATGTTTCAGAGAAAGGTGAAGTAGTGAAATCACTTCGAGTTCTTCAGAGAAGCAACAGTGATCAATTTACTCTGATTAAAAAAAGCATTATCCAACAAAGATTTTTTTCTTTCAAATTATCATTATAAAGGAGCTAGATAGGTTTTCAGGCGTCTTCTCTTTTCAAAGAAAAGTACAGCTAGGCTTTTCTTTCTATAATGACAACAATTAAATGCAATGTTTCAAAACACTCATGCTGTTGCTAGTATTAGCCATTGAAGAAATGTTAAGTGTAATAATCATCATTAATTAAAAATAAGACAAAATGAGGCCTTTAATGGAAAAAATAAGAAAGAGTTTAAATCAAGGACTGAATGAGGGGAAAGAAAGGGCAAAAACCCCACAAATACTAAAACATGTTTACATTTTTATATAAATACCAATGATAATTTTTAGGCAAATACTGGTAGCCAGTAAAACTTGATATGGAATGCTAGCCATTTATACTTTGAGCTCCTTAACACAAAAGTTGCTATTGTGGTATGCCATTAAAAAATTAAAGGGACAGCTAGAAAAAGGGAATAGTGCAATCATACACTAGATGAAACATTAGGCACACAGGAAACAGAATTATGGTTAGAGAGAATACAATTATACTTTGTTTTGCAAGTTTCTATTTCTGTTTTCTGAGGCGTGTTTGCAGGCAAGAACTCAAAAGAACCTCTAAGCTTTTCCTTCTTCCTCTTATTCAGTCAACCATGTGGCATGTGCTGTTCTGATGAAATATTTGCACTAAACAGAATGTAAGTACAAAGCATGCAGTGATGAATAGCACTGTCTTTCTTGCAATTTCTTTTTTTTAAATCAGGAAATTCTAAACACACTTCCCCCTATTCTATCAAATCACAGAATAGCTGGATTAATATGGAGTTCCAGCAATATCAGAGGAGTCACTAATTTTGCACAGAAAATAAATAAATAAATCCCACAAAGGCTTGACACTTTTCCAGCTCCTGAAATAATGTATTATTAAAAACAAATTATGGTGTGTCAAACTGCATCGTATTATGATGTGATGTGGATGTAAAGCAGACATAAATCCTAGACTTTGGGAAATAAATTTATGATGTGCTATGTAGCTTCATGTCATGAAATGAAGTCACAAAATTATTTTTGAGTGTATTACTGGAAGCAGCTTTATTTCCCCCCAGTATCATTTAAATTCTCAGCTGAGCAAAACTTATTCAGGAAAGGATTCTGACTCATAATGAGGAAAAATCAGAAATATTTTTCCCTGTCCTTATCTTCCAAAGCTGGTTGTTTTGTTTTTTGTTTTTTTTTTCTTTATCTAGACTTACCAGAATTTTGAACTTCACTGGTTTGGCTGAACTTGGCAATAAATCTGACACCAGCTGACTACCTTTCATCAGCTTCAATTGTATTGAATTTGAATCAGTCATGAATATGACAGAAAAAAATATTTAAACGGTAAAGGGAAATCTTCTGGCACATTCTGCATTGCAGCTGCTTCCTGGCCTAGTATTTGGCCATACTACAATAGTGTCAGGAAATCTTTGCAGCCCTGAAAAAAGATTCCCCACTTGAAGACCTTTCTGAGGGATAACTCCAGACAGACTATTTAGCAAGGACCGACACTGCAGTGTGAGCATCACTCATATCCCTCTATTTTCTCTGACAATTATTTGGGTATTTGAAAATTTTCAAGGAAGATAATTCAAAAGAGCTTTGGCCAAGTGTGTCCCTAACCTATGATACATAAGTTAATGTTTAAAATGTTTTAATGTATAAAAGTCTCCCTTAATGACACAGATTTCAGGTTAATGTCTTTGTGTAATGTGCTATTATACTAAAACTGTTTGATCTTTAGAGAAGAAATTGTCTTTTGCATCATATTTGAATGTTTTGGCTAGAATATCTGCTCCCTGCTCAGACAAAAGGGCCATGCAAAATGGTTTGTGATTCTGGGAGTGACCAGTACAGAATCCTTAGGTGACAGCTGAGGGCAAGGCAGATGAAGCACACAGTCATACTTCTCCAAAACGTTATCCTTATTTAGCCTTTTTATAACAGAGCCATTTCCCATTTTTCTACATGGAGAGTGTCAACAAAGAATAGTTCTTTAAAATTCTCAGGATAGATATGATTACTACTCAGAAAATATGGTTCCAAACAGTGGACATCAAGAAATACTGTGAGCTAACAAAGTTGTATCTCCAATTTAAGGGCTTCCTTACTATCCTTCTAGTGATATGGAATCATGGGCTTATCCTACTGCATTTAAGGCATAGTATATATAGCATATATCATACATGGCATGTTTTAAATATTATTATTATTTGCTAGCTGACAAATTTACAAGAACTATTTTATAAGCGTCTTAAATCACAATATATATGTGTCCTGGTTTCAGCGAAGGACAGTGCTAATTGCAGTAGCCATGGTGGGGCACAGCCTGGAGTTGTATGGACATAGCCAAGACCCTAATGTTACTCTATATCATCTTACATCAGTGCCAGGAGAGTCACAGGCGAGTCACAGGGGAGACAAACTCTCTCACTTCCGAGAAAGCCATTGATTTTCTGGCAGGACAAAGTGTGGTGTGGTGGGACAGTTGGTCAGTCAGTATTTTGTCGTGGTTCCTCTGTGTAAATAGTTTGTTTTATACCTTTTTGATAATATTGTTGCTGTTACTGTTTGTTTTTTTAATCTCATTGCTGTTTTCCATAAATCATTCTTATCTCAGCCCACGATCTTTGCCTTATGTGCCTCTAATGCTCCTCTCCAGCCACCTGTGAGCAGAAGACAGGAGAGGGGAAGCAAGTGAGGTGGGTGTCTTTGCTTTGTCTAAAGCTTTAAGTCTAAGCTTTGGAGTCTCAGCGCGGGGCTGGACAGGAAATTGAGGGGTACCATTCCTAAATTACAAAAGCCTTAACTGGTGTCAAATCTTGAGCATGAAGGTTTGAAATAGCAACAGAGCTGCCCTTATGGGAGTGGAAACAAGCTTAGTCTAAGCACTTAGGTGTGGAGCCCCTGGTCACAATGCTCCTTGACTGTTTATGTGCATGTGGTACCTAACACATATGTTCTTCTATATGCTCCTCACAGCACTATTTTTTCAGTGAGAGAGGGATCAGGATTACTTTGTTGCTGTACTATATGATATCAGTTTATGACATTGTAACATCAAGGGCAGTAAGGGTCATTTGGGGTGTGTATTCAGTGTCATTCTCTTGCCCTGGGCTTGGGTGATACATCTGGGAATTCATTAATAATCATGCTCTGATTTCACCTGCCAGTCAGGTGAGCTTGCAGTGATCTGTCTGCTCTGATGCTAGGCTATCACGTCCCATGGTATGAAACTAGATGGTAGTAAAGCCAAGCAACTGTGATCCCTGTGCCAGGATGTAGGCATTGACAAGGGGATTGCAAAGAGTATAGAAAGTCTCAGCCTCTGCAGGCGACTCCTGTCAAGTGTGAGGGAAGGATGTTCTCTCAGGGATGAACTAGTAGTGCGCTCAAGCAGATTGAACATTATGGAGAAAAGTGTCAGGTACCTGAGAGAATTGCCTAAGATGTAGGAAATCTATAGGGATTTATGTAACAAGCAGTGCCCTGTCCAGATGAGGTCCCGTGTGCACAACTCATACAGTGGAGTTTGTATGGAACATGCTATTGTCATGTATCTACTCATTGGCATTGATGTCAATGAAACAAGGAGTACAAACAGTGCTTCATGTGACCCTCTGCTTCTAGCTGCCAGGGGAGCTAACACCTGAGGCTGCACTAATTGAGATGGCCCTGCCCAGTCAAAACCTCCTTGTCCTGTAGAAGGGGATAAAGTCTCATAGTGCATATGAGAAATAGTCCTGCCTCAAGCAAACGGATGCCCATCTGTGGGATTGTTTTGGCTCAAGGTTCTGGGTGTACTTGGTGAGTAATGCAGAGGGACCAGGAAACCCAATGTGACCCTCAAGGGGACTTGATTTTGGGCTGAGAAGAGTCTGTAATGTTGAATTGTATAATACTTGTTGCTGAATGACACTGCCAGTGTATTCCAGAACTACCATGGACAACGAGTATGGACCGCTCCAGATATACGAGTTGTGAGCTGGTGATGCCGACTGCAACCACCTGACAGCTCACCTGACAGCTCTCTCCTCCCGTGGAAGACATCTAAGGCAGATAGAACCCACAGTCGTGGACTAAACGAACTCAAAAGACAACTTGGAGGAACAGCCACTGACTATGAAAATGATACCTGTGCTTATGTATATATGTATATGATTGGAAGGTATAGGATCTAGGCGTGGTGTAGGCAGCATAGAATAAAGAGTGGATAATGTCCTGGTTTCAGACAACAGGGTTAATTTTTCACAGTAGCCAGGAGGGACTGGAGCCTGGAGATGCATGGCCAAGAACCCGATTTTTATTTGATACCATCTTATGTCATTGCCAGGGCAGGAGAAAGGGACTCTCTCACTTCTGAGAAGGGAATCCCTTTTCCAGGTGGGAGAAAGTGTGGTGTGATGTGATATTTTATCATTTCTGTGTAAACCATTTCTTTGTCTTACACCTTTTGTTAATAATATTCTTGCTTTTACTGTTGGTTTTCTTATCTCATTGCTGTTTCCAGTAAGTTGTTCTTATCTCAGCCTGTGACCTTTGCCTTTGATGTCTCCAATTCTCCTCTCCAGCTACCTGTATGGGAAGGAGGAGGGTGAGGAGAAGCACACGAGTTGCATGTGGTTTTGGAGTCTCAGTGTGGGGAGCACTAATTTAGGGAGTACCATTCCTAAACCATGACAACTTAGCTGTATATGTACCCTCTTACTTGCATTCATATTCAGTAGTCTGACCTTTGAATTCAAATATGTATTCATATTTTGAAATAGCTTGATTTTAGAATAGCGTGAATTCCATGAAAATACTGAGTGCATCCTCATGCTTTAATTAACATTAGGTTAACCTGCAAAGTAGTGAAATGTCAATTTCCACTCACTACATAAGAGATAAGCTAGACCCTTAAGCAGGAAATATGTGCTGCCCAATAGACTATAAATTAAATAAAAAGGTCAGTTGGATCATTCTGAAGGGATCTGAGTGCGCATCAATAGTGGCATGTTTACTGGCTGCTGAGATGTGAGCAATTGGGATAGTGTAAGCCCATAGTCAAGCAGCAAAGGACTTGAGAGTACATATTAACAGAAATATTCAGCATGAGACAAGACTAATAAAAAAGAGCTTATCTCCATTCCACCATTTGTATCAGAAATACAGTGTGTTGTACAATCTATTTTCTAAAGCTATCAGTAAAAAAATAATAAATTGTTTCTAAAATGCCATATTAATTTAACATGGAAAGAGCTCCTAGCATGTTTAGAATATAATACACAAGTACCATAACAATAGTACTGTTAAAGATCTAATTGGTACAAGTATTGAGCATATGACAGTGCTGTTGGTGGCATGCCATGAGGACCGCTGATGAAGTCATTTCCTTCAGTGAACTGTAAAATAAAGCCTTCTGTCTGAGTTACTGTCTCATGTGAATGAAATTGACAGCATGATTCTAGAGTCTATTTTAGCCTCTGTTTGGTCAATTTAAAAAAATATTAAAAAGAAAATGAAATATAAGTTAGTGGCAGGCTGTCACGCAGTCTGCTGCCACTAAACAAGCAAGAGCAGTGTTTAGACTTCCCCTTGGAAATTATGCTATAACACAGGGGTTTCTTAAGTCTTCAACACATTGCACTTTTAAGCTCCAATAAAAAGAATAGAAAATAATATTGTAGTCCTTTAGAAATTCTCTGCAAGCATTGTGTAAGACTTAAAATTAGTAATTTTTTCCTGTGCTGGCTTCCACAAAAATAAAGTACCTTTGAAGTAGTTGGACACTAGGAGAGGCAAACTATAATTGCTAGTAACTCTATCACAGAGGAAGAAAAGACTGCACACCAAAGATGCACATGGTATTTTCTAAAAATTATTGATGAAGATGTTACAATGCAATCTGTTTGCAAAAGGGACAGATATCTGTTGCCTTCTTCAAAAGGGTTAAGAGTTTGTCATTAGCTTTTGGGTCATAGATCACACTTGGAGTGCCTAAGCTTAAAGACACACTTCATTGAACTCCATCTAGCAAGCTTAATGCTTATGGGGGTGTTCCTCTTGATTGCTTTTCATCTGGGCTGCAGAGTGATTTGTTTGGAGGGTGGCATTGATTAAGTGCAAGAGAACCATGGTTTACCGTGACAGCTGCTAGGCCTCTGTCAACAAATCAATGGGACTTTTCCACTTTTTTTTCCTGTGCCTTTTTTTTTTTCCCCCTGGTATTCTTAGCTCTCCTGTTAGTATCCTGCTGTTACTGGAGATTAAAAACATGTTTGTAGCTGTCTTATGATTTAACATTTTCTGATTTGTCAATCACATAAAATGTTTATTGGATGGCAAAAAGGGCCTCTGCTCTTGGATTCTCCAGGATATAGAGAATACATAGGAGTAAAGGGTGTACAGTACCACAATATATGTTCTAAAAAAAAGTTGCTCTTTTGTACATAGGTTAACGCATGATTATCAATGGCGTACATGTAAATAATACCCCATTGTTCTGTTGTANTACCCCATTGTTCTGTTGTACTAAATAGTGATGGTTTTGAGCTGTGAAATCTGGCTTTGATGAAATTATGTGGAGGAAAGCTTTCTACTGTTCTTTTCTAAAACACTTAAAACACAGCAGTCTGTATTTCTGGTCACAAAGTATAGATTTTGAAATTAACTTTAAACAGCAATCAAGTGACAAATAGCCTTTGTTTTCATTAAAGTAACTTCAAAAATTTTTATTTTATAATCTATATATTTATTTCACATGAAACATCTCATAACAAATTTTCCACAACAATGTATTTTTATTGATTTTTCCAATCTTTTTTCCAGATTTGTTTTAGGAATAGAGGAAATTTTTCATTAAAAATTCTTACTTTTATTCAAATTTAATTTCAAAAACTAATTAAAGAGTCTATTTATAGAAAAGCAATTAAAAGTTTTTTCTTATATATGGCAGATACCTAGCAGAAAATGTTATCCACTTGCTGTCCAAGGCCATTTTGGATAAGGCCTTGAGCAACCTGATCTGGGATTCATTCATTTTATGTGCTTAATTTAATGTTATTAATTGAGTGTTCCATGGTTAAA
>VXBC01002949.1:96390-140167 GCA_013399945.1 Ploceus nigricollis
GACAGGTAAGTGGGAATTAGGATAAGAAGGGAGGGGGGCTAGGGGTATACTTTAACTGGAGTGCAGCTGTTTAAACAGGTAAGTGGGAAAGGCTTGGGGGGTACATCGAATAGAAAATAACAGTTAACATTTCTAATACTAAACTTATTTATAAAAGTTTATTCTGTGTAATAAGGTTTCCAATAATGAGTTTTGTTACCACCTCCCCCTGAGGGAATGGACCATTCCTACCTGTCAGTCCTCCCCTGTACCTTCCCTTCGTCCAGAATCTTCTCTGTCATTTATGTATTCCTTGTTACCCGATTGGTTCAGTTAGATTTCTCCTCCCCCTGTGCCTACTCATTGGTCCAAATATTGTAATCCCCTCCCCATTTTCCTCCCCTGCTCCTTAGTCTTTGGCCCCCTTCCCCAAACTCCACCCAAACTCCTCCCCAACCTTGTCCCTTAAAACCCCCTGTGTAGTGGTGGTCAGGGTCCTTGCCTCTGCCATTTGTTCAGGTGTTGATCTGCTTTATGTTTCCGCCCCTTAGTTGGGCGGAATAAACAAACCCTGGACAGGCAAGCAAGGCCCGCCTCGCTTTATTAACGCGCCGGTCCACCAAGTGACTGCTTTGGGAGTCCACAGTCCTGGGGGAGTGTTGCCCATCCCCGGGGGAGTGTTGCCCGTCCCTGGGGGAGTGTTGCACCCCGTCAAGTGTGCCTGGAGGAACAGCACGGCCCAGAGAAGACCAGGCAAGCGCGACATGACAAGGCACCAAGCCTGCTGGAATTCAAGGAGTATCTGGACAACGCTCTACATCATACAGTTTGGTTTTAGGCAGTCCTGCGAGGAGCACGGAGTCAGACTCAATGGGTCCCTTCTCACTTGAGCTATTTGATGATTCCATGATTCTATGCAAGGAGTCCTACTTGCAGTTTCTCTCTGACCCTCAGTCAATTAGAAAAGAATTTAATGAAAATAAGTTTTTGAAACCACATCTGCATCTCCACATTCTCCTTGCCAAACATTCAGCCTGTACCTGATTATCTACTGTCTTCTCCTATCAAATGTAAAAGAAAAAGAAATTAATTGTTCGTCACTAAAATTTAAGGGCTTTGGAATTGTATCCACTTCTGAATATTTATCAAAATACAACCACTCATATGCCACAAAAGCTCTTTATCCAATTTCCAGCATTTCAATGTGTTTTAAGTTTACAAATTGGGTTTCTGTTATTGCAGAGAATTTTTGAAGATATTAAATAAACCTTAGTCTTACAAAAACTTACAGAAATTTCCCAAATTGTTGAAATTCTATGAACGAATAAAAAATTCAAAGTTTTCTCAGTGAAATTTTACTTCAGATGCTTATTCATTGAAAGGCTAACATCAGATTTTTTTTTTTTATTCATACATAAGAAAGGACAGGAAGGATCGCAGATATTGCCTGTACAACATGCTCCAAGAAATCGCTTTTGCTTCTAATTAAGTAAAGTTGCATGTGTGGGGCCTGGACAAACCTTCAGAGAATTCTCTGGCTACCAAGACCAAAACAAATTGTGGTCATTTTTAATGACATTTATACTCAATTATGTGTAGTATCGATGACCAGAAACTTCAAGCTAATAAGAAAATAAACAAATTAAAAACAAATAAACAACAAACAAACCTGGGAAAAAACTAAACCAAAACAAAACCAAACCACCCCAAACCATATAAAAGTCCTTGAAAAACCACAAAAATATGGACTGGTAACATAAATGTGTAATGAATGTTAGACTACTCATAGATTCAGATGTATAGCATTTCCCATTATGCGCCCTATCTGGAGTCCAGTTTGAGTCAAAAATAGAAGGAAACTATATTTACCATGAAAATTATCTTAAACAATGATTGCCTCATCATTAGATTTTAATCTGAGATGCAGATAAGAATGACTGGAAACTAAAAATTTACAACTTTTAAAGAATTTGTGACAATTTTAAAGATGTTTGCTAACTTGTTGTGTTTGCTTATAAGCAAATTTCAGAGACAGATCAATTTTGTGAGGAAACTTAGGTACCAAAAAAATACTAAAAATTCCAAGGCAAAAGATATAATAATTTCACTTCCTTTTACTTTGAGATTTCAAGAAGGTTCTCCAGTTAGACCCCATGGAGCCAAGAAGGGACAGGAAAGTAGTTCATTAGAAATAAAAAAACCAGTTTTCCTGCCTTTTATTTGTGGGAGAGTAGGGATCTTTCAGCAAGATGAGAGTGCAGTTCAGGAAAGAATAGGAAACAGAAAAGATATTTTGACCATCAAGTCTCCTCTGTGAATTTATGATATTCTTTCTACCATTAAAGCTTCCAGTGTTCCCAAGTAGCTAAACACTGCTGCTTGACATTGATGTTGTGGTGACTGAGAATGTACATAGTCTGTAGAACTGTGGGCATGCTGTGCTGCTGTTGCAAATTTAACTGAATTTCTCAGAGCTCAAACTAGATACAGCAAAGCAAAAGCTGTAGTATGCGTGCTATAGTATGAGGGTGCCTCCCTTCCCACTCCAGGATTTGAAGGCTTCCCCATCCCTGCTCTAGCTGCACTGTGACACCTTAGAAAATGTTATTCATTCCTTTATTTCTGTCATGTTATTCCTTATTTTATTTTCCTTGGTCAGACTTTTTACAGCAACTAATTAAAAAGGTATGTTTAATCCAATAGCTGAGCTGCTCATTCAGAGTTACAATTCAAAACTCTCTTGTTCACAGCTGAGGTGACCACTGGACTAAATGGAATAATGGAGCGATGCTATGGTTTTCTTGGTTTGGGTCTTCTCAGTGATGAATTAGTTTGAATTAATGAATATAGTTTGAAAAAAAAAAGAATATAGTTTGAAAAAAAATCACTTTAGAGTTGTGAACATGTCTTGCCAACAAAAACTTACCTATTTAGGGTATTTTCTTTTTTTAAATAGCTATTACTTCACAGAAAATTTCTTTCTGGTGAATAACTGGAAGGAAACAATAGGAAGAACAAAATTTTATAAATAAATTAACATCATTTGGTCTAGTTTCATTCTAAGGAGAAATGTCTACCTTTTGTAGCCTGAGGATGGGCTGAGAAATATTACAAGGCACTGCTGTGTTCTACTGTCAGTTTTTAATTTTACAGTTCTTTTGACAAAGGTGCAGTCAGGAGCAGTCATATATTTGCATAGATGTTTATATATGTTTGCATAGATGTGTATATATACATACAAATATATATGTGTCTTGGAAAGTAAAAAGTAGTAAATGAGAATTTTTCCCTTGGAGCAAAGAAAACAAGCATCAGGCAAACCAGTAGCTCAGTGACTTACAGTGACAGATGAGTGCTTTTATTATTTACTTCTATGGACAGAAGATAAAGCTAAATATAATTTTTCTGTCACAACTTCTGCACTGAAGTGCAGAGCCCAATCAGTCCAGAATGCTCAAACGCCACTTTATACAATTCTCTCTCCTTACTAGTTGAAGTTACTGCAGTAACAAACATGTCTTTAATAGTTGTTAGGGCTTTTCAATGCTATTTCCACATGCAAAATATGATACTTGTGGCTTTCAGACTGTGTTCAATCTTCCTTTCCAGAAAGAAAAGAGTCTTACTTAGAAATATGAACTCGTAGAGAGTTATAAAAAATTTATTCTATGGTCTCTGTTTCACCTGAGGCCAGTTACTAAGCAAGGTAATAGAGGGAAGAGAAATACTTCTAATCAAATATCTGATACCTTTTTTTCAGTTACAACATAGTTCTGAGAACATCTTCTCAGTTGCCATAAAGATCTTAGTGTTTCATTAAGCCTTTTTAACCAAATTCTGCTTCACTTCTATTTGCTCCTCCAAAAGGCCATGAAGGTGACCCTTGAAGGTGAAAATTTTCTGGGTACCAAATACCTCATGTCCACACCAGGTTTGCTTGTGTACTTTTAAAAGTTTTGTAGCACTAACACTGTCAGAGTCATTATGTTTCATGGAGGATGGTCTACAAATATGACATCCAGAAAACAGATACTGACCCTAAATATCAAAGAAAAAGTAATTTAAATCAATTTAGCCCTTCAGGACCTTTAAATACACATTGATAAAGTAGAAAAGTTTTTATAAATTCTGTTTTACTGTGTGATCATAGAAGATACCACTAAATATATAGATTGTAAAGGACAGGTAATGCATAAAGCAAAGAATTTTGTAGAAGTTTCATTTCAAAATTGTAAATACGGCAAATTTAAGAAAAGATGTGACAGGATGTGAGCAGATCCTGACCCTAACATTTGTGATCAAAGTAGGTTGTAAAATTGTGACTGAAATTACAGAATCACCAAATCACAGAATTAACTAGGTTGCAAAACACCGTTGAGATCAAGTCCAACCTATGACCGAACACCATTTTATCAACTAAACCATGTCACCAAGTGCCACATCCAGTCTCTTTTTTAAACACCTCCAGTGACAGTGATTCCACTGCTTCTCTGGGTAGCCCATTCCAGTACCCAATCACTCTTTCAGTGAAGAACTTTTTCCTAAATGTCCAGCCTAAACTTCTCTGGCACTTAAGCTTAAGCATGAGTCCTCTTGTCCTGTCACTGGTTCCCTGGGAGAAGAGACCGACCCCAACCTGGCTGCATCCTCCTTTCAGGCAGTTCTAGACAGTGATAAGGTCACTGAGCCTCCTCCTCTCCAGGCTAAACAACCCCAGCTCCCTCAGCTGCTCCTCACAGGACTTGTGTTCCAGAGTCATCACCAGCCTTGTTGGCCTTCTCTAGGCACTCAAGGTGCTCAATTATGTGGATGATACTGAAAATCAGTTTCCTGTCTACTCATGATCTGAGATAAAGGCACTAGGTTTTACTACCTAGACTGTTTACTTGCTTTCTGATGTCTTTCTTTGTGTTTACTTTCATGCATTCAGCTGGCATGTGTTTCAAAAGAAGTACAATTTCGTTTTCAGCCTATTCAGATGTGTAAATACAGAAAACACAGATGCACTCAAGTCCTTAACAAATTCTTATCATATTTCTATGTATAATGTTTCTCCATTTTAACTCATGAAAATCTTTAAGGTGTAATGATAATGATTATGGAATAAGTATATACAGAAAATTTTACTTTTTTTTTTAATTGTTGATTCATAAGAAAGAGTGCCCAAGGATCCATTAGTGAGGTTGCACAAAACAGAAGCAGTTGTGTTCTGCTCCTGCACAAGTTTTAAGATCTGTGTCAAAAGCAAGTCCAGCAGAAGTGTGATTTTTTTATCTTACCTATAACATACTTCAATTCCAATAGTGATTTCTTTCTTCTTAAAAATTACTAGCTTTATTATCAGGGCTCTGAGACTAGTGTTACTTTGCTTTTCACATAATTTAAATAAATTATCATAGAGTGTGGTAAAAGTGACATACCCTATTTTGCATATTCTACATGCATATAATGCTCATATCCAAAAAGGCACGTCTCCTACAAATACATTTAGTGGTCCTCAGAATAAAAAAGTAGTGAGATTAAGCTATAGACAAGTTAAAAAATGAGGCTGTCACATAGTTAAGAGCTAAAATTAGAGACAATGTTTGAGGCTAAAAATTAATTCTGTCTTTGAAATCCAGTTATCATGGACTTTATCAAATAATATACCTTAACTAAGTGTTACAAAAAGCTATACTTCCCCCGTTATGCTTTGTCCTCACTTATCTGTGAAAAGATGTATTTCCCAGTTAAATTAAATATTTATATATGATATTTCTGTATTTACATGTTTGTAAAAAAACCTGTGTACTTAAATATATGTGACTTGAAAGGTGATTCAGCTTTTAGTGGGTACTACAAGGTGATGTACCTGCATCAGGTGAACAAGAAGTCACTGACAAGCTGGGTGATACGATTATCAGGATCACACACCATGTGGTAGCATTATGGATGCATTTGAGTGTAGCAAACCTTAATTCTTTATCAGTCAACTTATATATTAGTAAAAAAATCATAAACTGACAGCCTAATTAATTTAATTATCAAGATGATGGGTTTCAGTAAATCCACTGAGGACTTTATTATGTATAATTGTATTTTTGAGAGTTTCCTGTAACCCAGAACTCTAATGAAGCCAGAGGTTCAAAAAGCAGTCTTGCCCCAAGCAATGATATTTGTTCTGACACTGTATCCCCAAAAGGGATCTGTTTTAACATTCTATGAAGTTATGAATCTATTCTATCAGTAATTCCCTGAAAAAAATACAGTGGATAATCTGTATTTTGTACCAAGCAATACTGACAAACAAAATGTTTCTCTTACTGCAGTTATTTTTATATGCTTTTGGGGTTTCTTCAAACACATTACCAAGGTCAACACTGTTATGGCCAACCTGAAGGGAGGTTTGCTAAAGGCTCAGTAACAAACAGCAAGGCAGTAGGGAGAAAGTATAAAGTTCTAGAATCACTTGCCAGTTGCAAAATGTAAAAAAAGTCAAAGTCCATTTACATTACATTATTATTGTCCTCATACTTCATGCACTGAAAGTCAAAAAAAATTGTCAAAGTAGTATTTGTCAGCTATTTCTTTTCTGTTACACAATTAATATGAAAACAAACATGACTTGTCCAAAATGAAT
The DNA here is from genome assembly GCA_013399945.1 of Ploceus nigricollis. NCBI lineage: Eukaryota > Metazoa > Chordata > Aves > Passeriformes > Ploceidae > Ploceus > Ploceus nigricollis. The sequence continues at coordinate 102,989 of VXBC01002949.1, forward strand.
GTGACAGCTAGTATTTCCCAAAGCAAAATCAAGAGATAGATATGAAGATTTTAGGTGTACAGGCAGCTTTAGATCATAAAACTTGCAGTAACATAACTGGAACATGGAATGGAAATTGAGCTCAGCAACATTATGACATTATGCTGGATGAACTGTTTTTGAAATATTTATGAAATATGTTCAGAACCAATAGGCCTTTTTAAAGGTGCTGAAAAACTTCCTATTTCTACTACATTATTTATTAATTTTTTTCTCTATTTATTTACTGAAGATCCTGGGTACAAAGTAAATTTTAGTTTATGGAAACAGAGCCACTGGCATGACTGTTTTCTCAGCCATTTCATTAAATTTCTTTTACGTATGAAAGATATGTTTGTAGACGTGCATGATACATTTACGTGTAAAATATGTAAACTTTTTTCCCTGAATGAAATAGGACAATAGGCTTCTGAATCACCTCACTGGGTCCTGACACATAGTTTTTCCCTACCACCTTTCTCATGGGTAACTTAGATCCAGTTTCTAGGAAATAATAGATTATATTAACAGACTGAAAAAGAAATACAAAGTTTATCCATAATCTTTGTAATATTTTGACTACTTCAATTTCCAGGGATATTACCAACCTGTCTTTTATTATAGAACAGAGACCTAATATCTTCTGTTAACAAATACAGATAGATCAAAGGCAAATATATTTTTTTTAGAAGTTTAAAATTACCTCTTTGCAATGAAAATCAATCTCCCCAGGGATTTCACTGTTGACATTTTAATCTTTATAGCCATCTACACTTAAAGACATAGCACATCTAATTAATAATTTTTTGTTGTCTCATTCAGTTGATTAGCACTTGTGAAAAACTCCATGGGCTACTTTTCCTCTGGAATATGAGATAAGCTGATGTGCAAGTTTAGAAATCCTTGCACCATATTTTAAGGGAATAATAGCAGTAGTAGACATCTGTAACTTGCTTAGAAAATTATAACAACAATTATTTGTGTTCTGTACAATAAAATTAGAATAAATAATATTAGCAATTCTTATAAAACTTCTTTTCTTAAGTGAAATTTCAAAGTATTTTACTAACTTATTGAAATAGAGTTACAGTTGTAAATGATGCTTAACTGAATATTTTTATCTATTCAAGAGATTAAATTATTAAATTACCTCTATCTCTGAAAAGCAAAATGAAGGAAAGTTTGTCAAGTTCATTCAGAATTTCTGTATCACTGTTTTCAACTTTCAGTTTTTCCTGCAGCAGATAAACCTTGTCTTAGAATTTTCAGTTGTAGACAGTAGAGGACATTACCAATTGCAGATCAGTATCAATACTTCCATTATTTTGAGTTCATGAAAATGTATTACTCAGACTACAATTCGCCCCACTTTTAAATATTCAGATTAATGTGTTTTTCCTCTTTCTTTGGATATTTTAAAAGATATAGATAATTTCCTATCAGAAATTAGAAAAAAAAAAGGAAAAAAAGAAAGCAAACAGACTGTAATATTTCCCAAAGATATATAGAACTTTTCTTGAAGAGAAAAAAAAGCAAACAGACAAATGCAGCATGCCCAGCAGACGAAGCTGCATGGCCAGGCACCTGCCATGAACAAAGCTTCATGCAGGCTTTGGAGACTCAGGGTCAGAACTCTCTTCCAGACAGAAAATTAACTCTTAGATAGAAGCTGCAAATTTTTCCAGTTATCTCTAGACAACTCAAAGTTTGGTGATATCCTCACAGTCAGCAATGCTCTTTATTTATCCCCAGTAGTGAATGCTGCTTTACATTCTGAGTAGAGCTGAACAGTCACTCCTTTTCCTTTGAAGTTTTCCACTGGCTGTGGCCTTCCCTTGCCCTCTTTGAATCTTCCAAAGTGTGAATCTTTCTTCTCTGTTCAATCACAACAGGTTTTGCCATCTGAATGCCATTTTTTTATCCTGTGGTAAAAAAAGTGCATGACATTTTTTCTGTTTTGACTGTAGAGATTGTAAGTCTTTCTAGCCTCTAATTATATATTCATATGGTACTTGGAATGAGCCCAGAACGGACTAACATCTGCAACAACCATGTAATACAAGCAAATTAAAGCTAAAAACTATAAATATAGTATAAGAAGCATATTTGCTCATAAATTAAACTGCTACATGGCAGTAACAATGAAGGCTGTACGCACCAAACAGTATCATCACATTTGTTAGTTCAATTCAAATAAAAGTAATTAAACAGCTATTTTGTTTCCACCTCTCCTGCCAATCCTATTTAGAGGACCACTGCAGACTTTCTTGTTGCATTGTCTGAAGTATAAATCTGCCTTTCATCTTCAAACTTCCCTGAACAGCCTTTTAGAACATCCTGGTGTAGTGCCTCAGATAATATGGGACCTTAGTGAATATTAAGAATGCTGCTAAAATTCTGAAAAGCTTTTGGCAAAGAAGGTTCAAAACTGAAGGGTTTACCTTTAATAAAATTACAGTTTGAGTATTTTTTAATATTTATCCTTTTAATTTGACTTGAAATTTCTTCCTAAACATTTTTATTTTGTCTTGAGCTACCAAATAAATACCAAAGTTAAAACAGCCATGCTGTGTTCAGTTGTATTTCTGCATGACATCTCCCTATGTGACTCAAACTTGTATATATATAGAAAAGCGATATGCAGATTTGCACTTAGGCTTTAAAGGTTTTGTGTTAGCTGTCTGAAGTGTATTTTGATGGTATTTATGATGTTATTGTTATTTTTAAAAAATATTAACGCACAGCATACCTTAACTGGAGTTAAATTAACTCATCATGTTCAGTAATAATGAAGTTTCTATATCAAACCTTTTTGGTAAGTAAGAAATGAACTTTAACACTTTTGACAATATACATCATGACAGAGCCTTTAAGTATTAATACAAAGTGGTGCATTATATATAACTTAACTAAAAGATTTCATAATTATCTTATGCTTCATTAGACATCTCTGAGGTAGGCATAAATATTTTAAATACTGGATATACATGTATATATCTCTGCATATATTTAACTGTGAGTATGTGTATGCGTATTGTGTCTAAATAACAGATACACTTACTCATCTTCTCCCAAGGCTACCCAAGGCTGATCAATTCAATCAAGTCCAATTCAATTTCTAATATTCTGACTACTATTTCTTCATTTTCTCTACTTTTCTTTAAAAAGACAATTAAAAGGTATCCCACTCAATATAAAATGTTCTCTTGCTCTTTTCACAGATCATCCGACATCAAGCAACTTCTTATCTTCCCCATCTAAATGAATTATTAACACTTCAAATAATTCCTGCTTAAAGTACTATACAGCATGGTATGTGCTCCAATGCTGTTTGCAGATTGTATTTAATATATTGATTTTTTTTTTTAATTTCTTTTTCTTTAATGTACAGGGAAGTATTTTTGATTGGGAATTCTGGAATTTTTTATTTTTGATTTGGAATTTGAGAATACATCTATCGTAAACTCATTAAATACTGCATACAAATAGAAATGTCTTCAAAATACACATTGTAATTATTTATAACATAATTGACTTTTTCGGTCAATCCTTTTACAGCAAATGGAAGATCGCACTACTACTTTTACCAGAAGCAGCAATCTAAAGACCTCCTGTGTAAATAATATTTAGAGCTTAAGTCATATTTTTACACAAATGATTCCCAACAATTTCTTTAGGAAGTACTACTACTAATAATAAAACCAATGAAACAAAAAACCAAACCAACAAACAGAAAAACCACCACCTGTAAGAATTCTTTGAAATTCTTTTAATAAAGATTGCTTATGTCTTGGTCTATTCCTCCCTAATGGGTACTATTTCCTCCCTAATGAATGAGTAAATTCAGGCAGAGTTCTGTAGGAATCTGTGTCTGCCTGAAGAATAATCATTTGAATTGTATCCACGTATTCAGATACACACTGTGCCCTTTTGGTGTATAATGGACAACAGATCAGGTCTCCTATTTATTTAGTTATCCACTAATAATGTATGAACAACAGAATGCTAGAATGCTTTTTTCTTGCCCCCACCTTTTTTTTTTCTTTAACTTAGACTGGTTCAATATGACAATAACAGATGGAAAAAGTCCTAGGGTCTTCCCTTTTAAAAGGAATTCAGCAAGCTGCTTTTGCTGTATATCCTGCCTTCTCCTTGTACATTCACTAGCGCAGCGATGCTGCAACAAGAGCTATCTGCCATATTTCCAGGAGAAGAATGGTGCAACACAGCCACTACACCAGAGAAAAAATTGGACTCCTAAGGTCAATGGTAAGGGGCTTTCTCCAAGTGTAGTGGCACAGACTGGATGCTGCTTTCAGAGGGGCAGAGACACTCCTGCTGCAGAATTGTTTCTCTGTCATGGTCAGGAATGTGCCTGGACAGCTGACTAATCTGCATTTATTTACAGGATTTTTTTCTGAGTAGAATTTACTGCAGATTTTTCCACTTTCAATATGAAAAAAATCTTCTCTTTAGTATTGTTTGTGATTCCAAAAAATAACATGTTTAGAAACACAATTTCCATTGGAACTGTTCACTGACTGTTGGGTGTTCTTAGCTGTGTTGTCTAACATTCTCTGTAGGTTTAGAGAATTCTACTACATCAGTAGCCTTCTTAATGTATTTTCAAGCTTGTATTTGTGACTGCACAGGCTGGATCTTCACATACTTGCATGATTCCCAAAGGAAAGACTTCAGAAATAAATCTATATTGTGCACACACAGTTTAGTCCTAACTACTACAGAAACTCATCATAAAGGGTTATGACAAAATGACTGGTTTGTAATCCTTATTCCATAGAGATACTATAATTTTTGTCTTTCAAAATATGCCACATATATGATAGCTGAGAAAGAAGTAACCAGCTTTTGGTGAGGAGCTCTGCCTTTTTTGCTGTCCATATAGTTCCTCTAGGGACAAAGAGCCAAAATTGCCACTCTGCTCAAAAGGGTTCTGGCTGAGATGGGAAAGAAATTCCCGTGTACAGAAAAAATGCCAAAATCACAAAATGAGTAAGAAAATGAGTGTATCAGAAAACCACCACCATCACAGTAAGGATACAAGCTGTAAGTACTACCTATGGACCATTTGGAGAGAAGGTAAATCCTACACAGCAATGACACCAATTTTAGAGAAGTCTGCATTTTATTACTTTGGAGGTGTATGTAGCATTTCAAAATAATTCTAGTCTCTTCTAGAGGAGGATTTGGCACAGGTACTTCCCCTTACAAAGTGGTAAAAGAATACTTAGGATAACTGCAGCTATCCCTCCCACTTCACAAAAGTGAAGTTTTGGCCTTGAGTCTTGCTTTTAATCACAACCGAACTACATTCAGATGCAGCTTGATAAGGAAATACTTTTAGGAGTCAGAAACTACATCTGCATTTTCAGAAAGACATGGTCATTTTAAAGGCATATGGTTACAAGTGACAAGCTGCTGTGTCACTTAGGGAAGTTCTTTAATATCTGTTTCTGTAATACCCACAGGGCTGCAACTGTGCTCTAAGGCTTAAATGGAAGAAAGAGCAGATTCAGCTCCAGGGATGTTTCTTAGTTCCCATTAGCTTCAGATGAGCTTCGTTTGCCTCACCTAGCAGAGCTGTTGCCTTTGAATCATAAAAGTCCCAATTCAGCTTCCAGCTATTACACCATACAAAACACATTCACACAAAGTCCAAGCACCATATGGGGGAACTTTGCTAATTAGAGAAATCTGCTTGGTTTCCAAAGGATAGACACAATAAAAGTCAGAGAAAGGAGTCAGGACATTGTAGCAGTAAAGAAACTACTTTGATTTTAAAGGAAGCATCTGAACTTAGGACAGACATACATTTTTATCCTAAAAATCTTAGAATATTTTTGAAGATCATCCCTGGACTGAGGAAGTATAAATCTGTCTCAGATTTTAAACTTCAATAAATTCAGTAAATTTAAATCAAAAGACTAATATGTCTAAGATGAATAATTGTTTTTTGCACAGCCTGCAAAGACATTTTAGGTAATAAGTTTAAAAATGTTTTCTTTGCCCTCCTCTTACAATTAAAATCATTAGAATCGAGACAAAACATAGTAATTAGGGTTTTGCATGTTGAAATAGTTACCTTACTTTCAACTGATGAATTCTAACTTTTTCCATTATTTTTCTAGCTCTCTTATTTTTGTAAAAGCTTACCTAGGATGTGGAGAAGGCTGTGGCACTCAAGGATTTTTTTTTGCATTGCTCTTTACCAGGAAGTTCTCCAGGCACACTGCCCAAGTTGCAGATAGCAAGTAGCAAAAAGTAGAACTGCCTGCTATAGGACAAAATCAGGTTCAAGACCGTCTAATGAGCCTGAAGATGCTTAAGTCCATGGACCTGATAAGATACATCCTCCGGTTCTGAAGGAACTGGCTGAGGAAGTGGCTAAGCCACTATCCATCATACTTAAGTTGTGGCAATTCAGTGAAATTCCCACTTAGAAAAAGAGATGGGAAAGGGGAACTCGGAAACTGTAATGCCCATTTTCAAAACAGAGCATAAGGAAAATCTGTAGAACTACAGGCTGGTCATTCTCACCTTGGTGCCTGGCAAGATCATGGAGAGCATGGTCCTGGAAACTACAACACTTTGAAAATCAGAAGGTGATTGATGACAGCCAAGTTGGCTTCACTTAAGGGCAAATCCTGCCTGGCAAATTTGGTGACCATCTCTGACAGGGTTGCAGTAATGGATGAGGGAAGAGCAACTGCAGTCAGACACCTGAACTTGTGCAAAACATTTGACAATGTCCCTGCATGACAGCCAAGTGCAAGATGCTGTATTTGGATCAGGGCAAGCTGTGGTCTCAATGTAGTCTGAGTGGACAGTGGATTGAGAACAGCCCTGAGGGAAAGGACCTGGATGTTCTGGTGGATGAAAAACTTGACATGAGCCAGCAATGTGCACTTGCAACCCAGAAAGCCAATTGTACCCTGGGCTGCATCCAAAGTAGTGTGGCCAACAGGATGAGGGAGGGGATTCTGCCCCTCTGCTGTGCTCTGCTCTGCTGAGGCCCCACCTGCAGGGCTGCATCCAGCTCTGGGGTCCCCAGCACAGGAAGGACATGGACCTGTTGGGGAGAGTCTAGAGGAGGCCTCCAAAAAGATCAAAGGATCAAGCTGGAACAATTCTCCTTTGAGAACAGAATGATAGGGTGAAAGGGGAAGAGAAGGCTCAGGGGTGATCATACCAAAGCCTTCCAGTACCTAAAGGGGGCCTACAGGAAAGTTGGAGAAGGACTTTTGACAAGGCCATGTTGTGATAGAACAAGGGGTAATGATCTTAAATTAAAACAGTGTAGATTTAGGTTAGATATTAGGAAGAAATTCTGTGAAGGTGGATAAATATTAGAATGGGTTGCTCAGGGAAGGAAGTTGTAGATGCTCCTGAAGATGTTCAAGACCAGGTTAGATGGAGCTCTGAGCAAACTAGGCTAATGGAAGGTGTCCTGCCTGTGGTAGGGGGATGGGAAATAGATGATTTTTGAGATGACTTCCAAGGCAAACCATTCTATGATATATGATTTTATGAAAGGTAAGCACCAGAAACTTAAAGCCGAGACAGTCTTGCTGGAAAGGCAACATGACTCAGAAAAGAGTCTTTGTAGGGAGAAAAAGCTTTCAGCACGTTCATCTTAAACACAGGTCTTGAGAAGGTTTTGTGGTTGTCTTTATGTAAGCTGGGACTGAAGAAAGTATTCGAATAGTACTCAGTCAAAAACTAAAACAGTGTAAAGAACTCTGTTCTATTTCTTGCCCTTGAGCTCTTGGGTCTTACTGCATTTGTCAAATATTTTCCCCACTATCTTTTGCAAAAAGATGGCACATTATGCATGAACACAGCTTCCAGTAACTTATAACATCTACCACTGATTTAATTGATGTACAGCACTATCATCACTCACAAATGTGTTTCATTAACCCTGCTTGTTGTGGGGGAAGATTCAAGATAGGAAAATGGAAGTGAAAGGGAAGATGGGGAGGAGGAGAGTTAAATAATAAGAAAAAATGTGTATCTGTGTTTAGGGGAGCTCCAGGAGGTGTTTTCAAACTAGCAAATTAACAATTAATATTTAAAAAAGAAGTAAAACCCAGGTCAGCAGAAAATGCAGTTTGGAAGTAATTGTAAAGACAATTTTATTGATGCTTTCATTCTGTTGACCGTTTTTGGCAGGATACCTTTAGTTACCCACACAGGCACATTATTTCAAAAACCATAAAAAAAGAAAATTTCAAAAGCCAGTGAATATTTTATCAGTATCCATTAAGACCTAAACAATAATAATGGGACCCAACCAAATCCGTGGAGCTTAGAACTGCTGCTGTAAGACAGAAAAATGCCATAGGGGCTTTGTCAGAGCAACAGAACCATTTATTATTATTGCAAACATGTTCAGGAGGAGAAAAAGTTACCATTGTCATAAATGGGAGCATATTGCATCCATCTCATTCCCTTCTATTTAGAAGGGTTAGGAAGGTAAAAATACACAGACTTTCACCTATTTTCCCTATCTACAAACAGTCATATTATGAGAAACTGCCCCTGGTCCATCATGCCATACTCTGAGATGTGGCAGCATGATCATTGCTATCCAGTACAATCCACCCAGCAGAAAGATATAAACCACCTGGGACCACTGGAAACTAATGAAGTTTAGAGAAAATCAACCATTAAAGAAAGCTTCACTGTCAGAACAACAACAAAAAAAAGTAAATACAAGGTGCTTTAAAAACATCTGTGTTGCCAGTGTTCAGGAGAAGTGGAAATGACAATGAACTAATTTCTCCATCATGTGAGGAAAGCCCAGTGCAAAGCCATTTTTCATTATTCATGTAACTAAAATCAGAATCTGTGAATAAGGTCATAAACCAGTCCTATATCTACTCCTGAAAAATCAATGTAACATAAAAAACCAAACCAAACCAAACCAAACCAAACCAAANCCCAAGAAACCTTCAAGGCATAGTTTATCAATTATTAAATAACAAAACTTAGATTTAATGCCAACATGAATTAGACATTTTGTTAAATCATGGCAACTGCTAACAGAAAAGGAGATGGTATCTTCCCTGCCAAGTCTATTTCCTTCATATTCCTTCACGAACACCAGTGGTCTCCTGAAGTTCAGCAGGACTTGGTCACACAAGTGTAAAGAAAATCACATATTGAAGTGGCACTTCCTCCTGAATCTGGCTGTTCTACAAGGCATTACATGCTTTTTTCAACCCAACCAACCTCTTGACCATCCTGACGTATATATAGCATCTAAATTGTATTCAGTCCATTGAGTACCTGCTATGACACAGGTCCTAAGGCTTTACCCACACCTGCTCATCCCTACAGCTCCCATTCATACTTGCAGCAGGTTGGTCCTACTAGCAGCCAACTGCTTGCTCGCACTTTGACCTCAGCAGGCAGGAGTGAGAAACCTCACAGATTGAAGTAAAGATAGATTTCTTACCAGGTCACAAATTACTTGGCTTGGGGAAGTTAATTTATTACCAATAAATGCACATATGTTTAATTATTTATTTTTGGATGCTGTTAAGGAGAAACAAAGCAAAACCAGAACAAACAAAACCACTAATAAGCAAAGCCACCACGCAAACAAATCAGCTGCCCCAAATACTAAAATACTTTGGAAAAACACTTCTTCACTTCACCAGGTTCAGTTTCACTCCTTCACTCCATGTGTCTCTCCTATCTCCCGATGCTCCGTGCTGTGATGCAGGTTACACTTGGTCCTTTAAACAGGAAAGCAAGGGTGGTAGCAGGGGTCTGCCATGGTCAGTACACAGCAGTTTCTCTCTGCTACCTCTTCTTCGTCACACCTTTCATCTGGTCCAGCCTGACAGGCTGCAGGGTTTTTTTGTTTGCCATGGCATCTTATCTTCCTCTTCTGGCCTAAATCTTCTCTCTGCACTTTCTCACCCCTTTGCCAACCTGCTTTTCTGTGACTGATATATTTATTCTTTTAAAAATATGTTTCAACTGAGATGCCATCAGCTTTACTGGTATACTTGGCTGGGTACTGCAATGAATCCATTGTGAAACCAGCAGATTCCATGTCCAGCACAAGACAGCTGTTGGCTTCTTCCAGTGGAGACTACAACCTCCCACCATGCCCAAAACCTGCTCATCTACACCGAATAAATGCTAACATTTTCCAATCATCTTAATCTTTTGGAAAGTGGGGTCTTCCTCAATCTCTTCTGTTGATGTGTGGGTCCGAGAAGGGCAGCACAGCTGACAGCATGTTTAAAAGGAATATTTGATTCCTTCTCAGAAATATTTCAGATTTTGATTTATAGGCTGTTTTTTTCTTTGTTGTGAAGTTTTAGTAATCTTCTATGATAATTTAAAATTAGGCATTTATTGCTGTATGATTTTTTTTTTTTGCAGACGTACTGTTGATTTTGTGCATTAGTAATCCTGAATGTAAATTGGCACACTTCTCAAAATAAGGTTTGCTTAAAAATGTGACTGTTCATCCTTTCTTTTGATAACATAAAGCATAAATTGAAAGAGAAGATTGTGATCATTTGTTTATTGGTACATCAGAAGGCTAGAATTCCAAAGTAAATATTGCTTTTCATCCTTTCAGTCTCTACAGATTTAGTACCATTTCTCTGCCTTATATTTAATTTGTCTGTTAATTTATTCCATTGTTCATGTTAACTTCTTTCACTGAGTAAGATGAAGTCAAGTTATTGAATGCTCAGTAGACATACAGACACAGTAGCATGTGCTATCCTAGCAACAAGATGAGAAGATGGCAACTTCCTGTTCTGGATTAAGACTACTGAGCTCTTGCATGGTGATGAATAAGGGATCAAAGTCTGATACACCATTTCATATTGTAGGCTTCTCTTAAAGGTTGTATATTTTCTAACTACTGAACTTCTAAAACACAATTAGTTGAGTTTTTCATTTGCACTTGGAAACAAACTATTTTTTTCCACTGTTCAAAAATTCTATGACAATAAATCATACAAGAATTTACAAGTCTGGATAGATGGAAAAACAACAAATCAGATTACCTAACTCCAGTTAGTTCAGTCTGCTCATTCAGCACCTCAGTCACTGGGGACACGTTACCCTGATGCACTATTCCTGCGGCAGTTCCTCATTTGGTACAGAAACTGCTACAAAACTATTGTTTTCCTTTTGAATTTTTGATTGGAATGTGCTTTAAAACTTTCTTCTATCATCAGATTAATTCTTGAGACAATGACTTGCATCAAGTACCTTATTCCATTGCCAGGCAGCTGAATGATCCAGCTTCAAGTTCTTGAAAAGAAATTTGAATTTTATGTTACACCTCTGTGTCCTGACAGTTTACCTACAACATCTCCATCCAAAAAAATCCCCCACTTTCCTCAGGCTGCCTTTCCTTTGTTCTACTAATAAATAAAGATAGAAGAAAATGTTTGTCATCCCCCTTTAGAAGTTTATTATATTCATAGCTTTGGGTGCAGGGTTCAGTTTCATGATGAAAACCAGGCACTTTGCATTGTCTCTGATAGTGTGCATCAAAGCGAACCGTTTGATTGGCGTGTTATCTGCCTCCCACGTTCTAAGATTACTGGTATTTTGCTTCAGGACATTTATGTTTAAAAAGCTCAGCAAAGCAAGATCAGATAAGAAGGCACACAAAGATTAACTCTGAAGTTCTCATTAAAACCAAATACTGTAATCATAGAAATGAGAAAAATGTTTCTATTCCTTACACATTTAGCTGTGCTTATCTACAATATTGCTATAAAGACATGTTGTATCTAGAAAAAAATAGTTTGAAAACAATTCTCCTGACAGATCTAGGTTGCAATACAAATAATGTGGACATCATATCTGCCATAAGTCAACATTTCTTCACTGGTACATGGATTTTCAGCATTAATTTGAAACAAATTACTGGGGGGAAGCATGATGATAAGAAGCACTCGTCAGCTATATGGTGAAATGCTGTCTTTAGTTGTGCTGTAGGTCTCCTCACCTTGAACTGCTTTTTCTGGTATTTAGTCTACTGTTTATTCAGAAGACCTTTTAATTGTATATTTTAAAACAAATTTACATAATTATTTCCTAGCACAACATCAAAATTGTGTCTCTATACAGCATTTCTTTTTCCTAGCGCTCTAGGTAATTCAGTGACAATAAGTGACTTGACCAGCAGAGGATTTTAGTAGAGGGAAAAAAGCTGAATCCAAAATATTCGGTTTTAGAGTCACTATCCAATCCTTCCTTGCCTTTATTGTGTTCTTCACTTGTATTAGTCTTTGTATGCAATAAATAACTAAATGTTATAGTTTGTTTTGACCTATCAGTCATTTCAATAGTTTATGCAAAAATTGGAGTGCCTTGGAAGGGTTACAGAGTATGAGAGGACCTAATGGTTTTCACTCTTCTTCCTGAAGTAACATGGATGAGGCCTTGCAATCGCGCAATCACGGTAGGCAGTAGGCAAGTAGGTTTGTTNTAGGAACTGACCCCCACCTCACTACAGCACCCTTTCAGGCAGTTTTATAGGGTGGTACAGTCTTCCCTCAGCCTCCTTTTCTCCAGGCTAAACAATCCCAGCTCCCTGATTTTCTCTTCATAAGATTTGTGCTCCAAACCCCTCACCAGCTCCACTGCCCTTCTCTGGACATGCTCCAGCATCTCTATGACTTTCTTGTAGTGAGGGGCCCAGAGCTAAACATAGGAGTCAAGGTGCAGCCTCTCCAGTTCTGAGTATGGGGGGACAATCCCTTCCCTAGTCCTGGTGGCCACACTATTTCTGATACAGGCCTGCATGCCATTTGCATGTTTTCACTCCTATATTCTACTAATAGTACCATTTGTGATATGCTTACTATTAGAAAAATATTTTTAAAAATTCATTTTCAACAAGATATTTTCTTTGATTTTTCATGTTAAAAATTTTCCATTTGTGAATGTTGCATTTCAATTGCCTGCTGAAACAACACAACAAAAGCCTTCTGATTCCATTATTAAAAGCTTGCAAATGCAATGAGATAGCTTAGCCCTTTTTTTTTTTTTAACTGGGGAGAACTGGGGAGGAAATCTGTGCAGATTTATTTACCTAGATTTATTACAAACAATATATTTGAACTCTGGCAAGGTGCCTTTATTAGAGATGACCTTGGGTAAAATAGCCAAGGTTTACTTTTCAGCTTTTCCCTGAGGCTTACTTGTAGATTATTGCAAGTGAGAACTAAGGTAAGATATATCTGATGTGGCAGAAGATTGATAACGCTGCATGTCCCCATGTATCCTAGTTCCTGGAAGCAGGTGCTGAGTACGCCTTGCTGACACAAAGTAGTAGGTCAGTCTTTCAAAGGGGCATATTTGCATTGTAAATTTATGACTAGGACTTTTGGATCTACAGTCAGCCTGCAGGGCTCTCTTAATTCCAGACAGGAGCTAGAAAGGATGACAGAATCAGAGAATTGTTAAGGTTGGAAAAGACATCTAAGGTCATGGAGTCCAGCTGTTAGCCTTGTCATGTTCACCACTAAACCCGTGTCCCCAGGTGCCAAAACTACAGTGTTTTTGAACACTTCCAGGGAATTGATTCCACCACTTCTCTAGGTAGCCTGGTCCAAAGCTTGGCCACCCTCTCAGTGATGGAATTTTTACTAGTATCCATTCCAAAGTTCATCTGGTAGAACTCAGAATTCTAGAGTCAGAGAGGGGCCTGTGTTGGAAGGGACCTTGAGGATCATCTAGTTCCAAACCCCCTGCTGTGGATGGGGACACCTCTCACTAGAACAGGTTGCTCAGAGCTCATCAAACCTGGCCGTGAACACTGTCAGGACTGGGACATCCACAATTTCTCTGTGCAATCTCTTTCAGTTACTCACTACCTCACACTAAAGAATTTCTCCTAATATCTAAACTAAACCTACTCTCTTTACTTTGAAGTCTTTCCCTTTCATTCGGTCACTACATGCTCTTGTCAATAGCCTGTCTTCATCTTTCTTCCTTCAGGTGTTAGAAGACCTCTGGAAGAGATGTCTGGATGTGACTCCATCACCTTTCTAGGCAACTTATTCTAATGCCTAACAACTCTTTCAGTGAAATTTTGCTTTCTAATTTGAACTTTCCCTGGTGCAAACTAAGGTCATTTCCTCTAATACTTTTGCTTGCGACATGGTAGAACAGACTGACCCACACCTCTCTACAACCTCCTTTCAGGTAATTGTAGAGAGCAATGAGTTCTCCCAAATTCCCTCAGCTGCTCCTGTTAAGATTTGTTCTCTAGACCCTTCATCAGCTCCATTGTTCTCCTCTGGACATGCTGCAGGACCTCAATGTCTTTCTTGTAGTGAAGGACTCAAAAGTGAACACAGGATTCCAGGTGTGGCCTCACCAGTGCTGAGTACAGGGGGACAATCACTGCCCTGGTCCTGCTGGCCACACTATTCTGATACAGGCCAGGACGCCATTGGCCTTTTGGCCACCTGAGCATGTGCTGGCTCATGTGCAGCTGCTGTTGACCAGCACTCCCTAGGTGCCTTTCTACTGAGCACCTCTCAACCCATTTCCCCCAGCTTGTAATGCTGCATGGGGTTGGGATAACCCAAGGACAGGACCTGTCACTTTCCCTTATGCAATTGTCCTCAATCCATCAATCCAGCCTGTCCAGATCCCTCTGCAGAGCCTTCCGGCCCTCCAGCAGATCAACATTCCCTCCCATTTTGGTGTCATCTGTGGACTTACTGAGGATGAATTTAATCCCCTAGTCCAAATCACCAATGAAGATGTTAAATAGGACTGGCCCCAATACCTGAGCTATGGTGAACCCCACTAGAGACTGGCCACCAACCAGCTGTAACTCTATTCACCAGCACTCTCTGGGCCTAGCCCCAGATAGTTTTTAACCCAGCGAAGAGTACCTTCCTACAAGCCTTGCCCATCCAATTTCTCCAGTAACGTGTTGTGGGAAAAGGTGTCAAAACGACAAGTCAGGTCTAGATAGACAACATCCATGCCCTAATCGTAGAAGGAGATCAGGCTGTTCAAACAGTACCTGCCTTTCACAAACCCCTGCTGGCTGGGATCAATCCCCTGGTTGTTGGGCACATGCTGCATGATGGCACTCATCTGATCTATGACATTCCCTTGCACCAAGGTCAGACTGGCAGGCTTATAGTTCCCTGGAGCATCTTTCTGACCCTTCTTGAGGCAGATGTTACACTTCATGATTTCGAGTCAAGTGGAATTTCTCCAGCTTTTAAATGATTGAAAGTGGCTAGGTAAACCGCTTTGCCAGTTGCCTCATTACTCTCATGTGTGTCCCATCTGGGCCCTAAGACTTGTGGGTGTCTAATTGGCATAGGTCCAATTGTCACTAACCATTTTCTCATAGATTATAAGGGCTTCCTTCAGCTCTCCATCACTAACTTCCAGCTCTGGAAGGTGTGTAGCCTGAGGACAGCTGGTTCTGGTATTAAGTACTGAGGGAAAGAACGCATAAAGTACCCCAGCCATTTCCTCATGCCGTAACAAAATGCTACCCACTGCATCCAGCGATGGATAGGGAATCTCCTTAACTGTCCTTTTGTTGCCAATGTATTTATAGAAACTTTTTTCATTGTCCTTAACCACAGTTGCTAAATTAAGCTCCAGTTTGGCTTTGGTCCTTCTAATTTTCTCCCTACCTTGTAACATCTTGTACGCCCCACAAGTTACCTGCCTCTCCTTCCAGAGGTGACATACCCTTTTTTTTACCCAGAGTTCCAACCTAGGCTTGCTGTTTAAACGGAGAGCTGGTCCTTTTCCCTGGTGGCTTGTCTGATTGGAAAACAGGGACAGCCTGCTCTTGGATCTTTAAAATTTCCTCTTGAAGCAGATCCAATCTTCCTGGAGTCCCTAGCCCTTCAGGACTGACTGCAAGTTACCCTGTTACTCACTCACCTAAACAGGCCGAAGTCTTGTCACATTTCTTGTAGACCTTGCCTTATACACACAAATACGTATATGTAGAACTAAGACTAACTTAAAAGCATAAATGTAAGACACTTTTCAGAGAATAAATTCTATGTATTTTCTGTAGACTGATGCTTTGTGACAATACACAAACAAAGGAAAGCAAAGGAATATTACAAATTTTAAAATGAATTACAGATTGTTTCTTGCTCATATTCCTGGAAACCTGGCTTCTAGGAAAACCTCAGTCAAGTTTGAGGTTATAAATGAAACCTGTTTTAAAAAAGGTTTAAAGGTCTTGGTTCAGTAAAGACTTTTGTTGTTAAAGTAAATAGTATGCTTATTAAGACTGGGTGACATCTTAGAGGTTGTAGTGGAGAAGACTAAGTAATATAATGTTCCTAAATGGAATATCCTCAGTAATGTTCCTGTTACTGTGACATAGTGAAACTTCATGGCAATAAATTCTGCACTGATTCTTCAAAAAGTATCAGATCTGATAAAGTACCAATACAAGGAAAAAAGGCTAAGGTTCAGTTCACACCAACTGGTATCACTCCAGTAAAAGTATTCTTGAGAACAGTGCTTTGACATGAAAAAGGGCTTGACAGTTTAATGTCACTACGGTTATGGTTAGATGTATATTATCTTGATTTTATGTATGATCTTTTAAAATCTGCAGAATTGGAAACATGAATTATATTTTCAATTTACGCATAAAACAAGCACTTTTAACCAACCCAGAAATGGATTGTAAAATACAAATTTTCTACTAGATGCTTTTGCTTGCTGGGAATACTTGGGGTTTTCTTTATTTAACCTCCACCACTGGTGGCACTGAAATTGTCAGCATCAGACTCCTGTTGCAGCAAGCCATAGCAGGTTCAGGAAAAAACGTACTTAATTACAAGATCACTTTTTATATCAGTGTTCACAAATATAACATTCACTACACAAGAAAAAGTTCAGAGTAGAATGAAATTCTCATAGTTTTGGATGATGTTTCTACAAATAGGCTTTGAAAAGAGTCACAACTCCATCCAAATCAATATGGGCTTCTAAAGGGCCTCAGTACATGCAGTTTCCAGGATTTTGTTGTTGTTTTTGTTGTTGTTGCCAGAAGACCATGTAACAGCCATTACAAACCAGATAATCCATGGCAAAAGCTTCCACCACTCATCTGTTACAAAAATGATTAGGATGTTGGAATTTCAGAACGGAAAATTGTCTAGAAGAAAACAGAAAACTGTGAAGCACTAAGAGAAGTAACCTTTGATTCATCAAAAAAATCTGCATCAAATTGTTGTGGGAAAGAGAAGCTAGAAAATGGTACTGGAAGTGTAATTAACAAATGGTATTATAGTCCTTCAAGGACATCACAGTTTGGAAAAGCTTTCCTTAATGAACATTTCTCTTGAGAAATAGTGTTGTATCAATCATCCTTGACATTTTTAACAACAACAAAATATCCTCATGTATTTTCCTATGTAATATTGTTTAAATGGCATAATAAATACTGTCATTCTGTGTACTAACAAAAAAGTGCAATCCTTTGTTCTGTGCATGATTGCGTTTACACATTATAGAACTATGAAATATTTACAGAAGGAAGGTTAAATCAATACAGGTTTAAAATTTGCACTTCTGTCTCCTGGGTCTTATATCATCTTGATTTAATGAAGTAAAAGGAGAGGGAATGTTGACACACAGAAAAAATATTTCGATTCTCCTTTATTGTACATAGAGAGGGTATTAAGGTAGAATTTGCTGTTGGTTCATACTGTAATTAATTATCACACCTTTTTTGTTCAGGCTAGCATTTGAGTTGCCTCATTTGCAAAACATAGAAACTAACTATTAAGCAAAGGAGAAGGAAGATACAATAAACAGAAAACAAAAAAATTATTACTTACACCATGCAATTGCTTAACCAGTGCTGATTACTAGTGGATTTAAGATACAAAACATTTTCTGAGCTAAAAGAAAAAAAAAATTAATTTACCAGAGTTTCCTGAAGAAAAGGAATAAAACCCCACAACTCCCCCACTCCTGAACATGTCAAGACAATGTGAAATTTGTAAGTAAAAGAAGCACATATTTATAAATATCTGGTCTTATGTGGTTTCTTGGGTAGTTAGACTCATAAATCAAATTAGCATAAATTATTGTCACACACACATCTTTCAGATCAGTTCCACAGCTGAATAGGAATATGCCCATTGCTATTCATTAAAGTCTCACTTCATCCATGTAAGGATGGCTAGCTTTGTTTTTTAATTTTGAATGCAGATAGATAAGATATTCAGAGAGTATAATTTATTTGATGAATCTAAAGATTATAGTTTCATTTAGGATTTTTTCTGCAAAGAATTAAATTTTTCTAAATGCAATTCTTTAGTTATCAAGAATTGTTTATAGTAATATCTTTCAGATTCTTTTGTTCACCAGCTGTTAGCTTTCACCATATATTTTTATCATTCTCTCACTCCTACCAATTATTTATGGAATATAACAACTTATGCCACAGTTCTGCCCTTTGGTTTTATTGAATGACATTTTGATAAACTAGAAGAAGGAAGTCAGAGTGATTTTTAAAGCCTTTTAACCCTTTTTTTTAAACACTTACTAATTGTTATTTTTTGCATGGTAATTTAGGATCTGTTACTGTGGAGACAAGAAAAAACTGTCACTTTTTTTAGTTCCTACTGGCAATTGAAATTGATAGTAGGTAAAGCCAGGAAGAAGGTTCAACAGAAATTCTTGATTTAATTTACTCTGCAGATTCCCATCACAGTACCTGTGGTATAAGTTTGACAAAGACAAGTGTTGGATTCTGCACCTGGGAAGGATTTCCTGGAAAGGAGTGCCACAGAAAAGGACCTGGGGGTCCTGGCAAGCTGAACATGGGTCAGCAGTGCCCTGGCAGCCTGGAGGGCCAGCCCTGTCCTGGGGGGCATCAGGCACAGCATCACCAGCCGGGCAAGGGAGGGGATTGTCCTGCTCTGCTCTGAGCTGGGGCTGCCTCACCTCGAGTGCTGGGGGCTGGTTTGGGCATACATATATGGGTGGTTGGGCACTGGAGCAGGCTTCCCAGGGGAGGAATCACAGCACCAGCCTGAGTTCAAGAAGAATTCAGAAAACAGACACATAGTGTGATTTCTAGGGTGGTCCTCTGCAAGGCCAGGAGTTCAACTTAACAATCCTAATGAGTTTCTACCAACTGAGGATATTTTACAATTCTCTGATTCTAAGTGTATCCTGTTCTGAAGTTACTAGTTAGATTACTAGCTAGATTCAATTTTTTTTTTTAACAATGCATATGCTTCCCATGGGCTAGAAATTTAGCTGGTGAGACATTTATTTTGGGGGCTGCTTTGAATGAAGAACACGAGCAGCAAATAAGAATTCATTGAAGGCAATTCAGGGGTATAATTTCAAAGTCCTGCTTGAGAAGCAAGGTTTTAAGTGTCCATAAATGCCAAGAAACACACTATTGCCCACCAACTATTTACCAGTGTAAGCATTTTCATCTCTGAACCTGTGTCTTAGACATGGGAACAAAGGAAAAGCAAGTAATATCTAAGTGTGTATGTGAGATGCTTCTCAGTACTCTTTCTCCTTATGGCACAAAAGAAGGTGAAGGCAATGGTAGGAGGATATTGAAAACCTCAGGATTATTGTGGCACCCCTTTACAGGCCTGTAAACTCAGAAACTTGCAGAGACATGATATTGCAGACTCTCTTTAACACACGAAACCGGGAAGAAAATTCTACTTTTTCAAACAGAAATGTCATTAAGACTTCCACTCACCAGATAACTAGACACAACTGCCTTCAGATCTGATTCAGATCAGAATCAGAAAGCTGAGAGTAGGCAGTGAAAACCAAACTGTGATCAGTCCTTGACCCTAGAATAAGTGTGAAAAATTATTGGGTTTGCATGGCAAAGCTTTGGTAGCAGGTGGGGCTACAGAGTTGGCTTCTATGAAAAGCTGCTGGGAGATTCCTTAAAGTCAGTCAGAGCCAATCCCAGCTCTCCAAGACAGATGTGGTGCTGTGGGACAGCTGTGTATCACAGCGGTAACATCTCTGTGATAATACATTTAAGAAGGAGAAGAAGAAAGAAACATTATTGCACAGTTGTAATTGAGGCNAGGAGATAGAGTTGGGAAGAGGGGCAGGCAGGAAGATATTTTGAAGGTTTATGTTATTTCTCATTATCCTGNCAGAGTGGGGTTGATGACCCCACTCTGGGGTGAAGACATTGAGGTTGATGAAGGAGGAGGTGGAGGAGCTGCTCCTGCAGCCTGTGGTGCAAACCATAGTGAGGCAGCTGTGCCCCTGCAGCCCATGGAGGTCCATGGGGATGCAGAGATCCACCTGCAGCCCATGGAGGGAAGCCAGGCTGGAGCAGGTGGATGCCTGAGAGGAGGCTGTCACCCTGTGGGAAACCCATGGAAAGAGGAACGCACACTGGAGCAGCTTGTCCTTGGAAGACTGCACCCTGTGGAAGAGTGACCCACGCTGCAGTTTTGGAAGAATTGTCTGTGGTTGCCCGTGGGATGGACTCACATTGCAGCAGTTCTCTGAGAGCTGCTGCTCATGAGATGGACTCATGTTGGAGAAGTTCATGGAGAACTGCCTCCCATAGGAGGGACCCCATGGTGCAGCAGGGGAACAGCTCCTCTCCCTGAGCAGCAGGATAAATATGTGATGAACTGACCATAACTCCCATTTCCTGTCTCCCTGTGCTGCTGGGGGAGGAGATAGAGTTGGGAAGAGGGGCAGGCAGGAAGATATTTTGAAGGTTTATGTTATTTCTCATTATCCTGCTCTGATTTTGTTAGTAATAAATTCAATTAATATCTCTAATTCCAGCCTGTGTTGCTGGTGACCCTACAAGGTGAGTGATCTCTCCTGATCCTTATCTCAACTCATGAATCCTTTGTTATATTCTCTCTCCCCTGTACAGCTGCATAGGGGAGTGATAGAGAGGCTTCAAGGAGTGCCTGGCATGCAGCCAGGGTCAACAGCATACACCAGATCACTTGAGACAGTTCCCTTCTGATCTGATTCAAGTCAGAATTGAGAAGCTGAGAGTAAGCAAAGTAAACTAGCGTAAACTATGGGCATTCCCCCGACCTCAGAATAAGTATGAAAAATTGNAACCCATGGAAAGAGGAACGCACACTGGAGCAGCTTGTCCTTGGAAGACTGCACCCTGTGGAAGAGTGACCCACGCTGCAGTTTTGGAAGAATTGTCTGTGGTTGCCCGTGGGATGGACTCACATTGCAGCAGTTCTCTGAGAGCTGCTGCTCATGAGATGGACTCATGTTGGAGAAGTTCATGGAGAACTGCCTCCCATAGGAGGGACCCCATGGTGCAGCAGGGGAACAGCTCCTCTCCCTGAGCAGCAGGATAAATATGTGATGAACTGACCATAACTCCCATTTCCTGTCTCCCTGTGCTGCTGGGGGAGGAGATAGAGTTGGGAAGAGGGGCAGGCAGGAAGATATTTTGAAGGTTTATGTTATTTCTCATTATCCTGCTCTGATTTTGTTAGTAATAAATTCAATTAATATCTCTAATTCCAGCCTGTGTTGCTGGTGACCCTACAAGGTGAGTGATCTCTCCTGATCCTTATCTCAACTCATGAATCCTTTGTTATATTCTCTCTCCCCTGTACAGCTGCATAGGGGAGTGATAGAGAGGCTTCAAGGAGTGCCTGGCATGCAGCCAGGGTCAACAGCATACACCAGATCACTTGAGACAGTTCCCTTCTGATCTGATTCAAGTCAGAATTGAGAAGCTGAGAGTAAGCAAAGTAAACTAGCGTAAACTATGGGCATTCCCCCGACCTCAGAATAAGTATGAAAAATTGTCAGGGACAATATTGTGAAGTGACAATCAGAATTCATTAACACTAAATTAGTTTATTTCTATTATTATTTTGTTTTATTCATTGTAATGCAAAGAAGATTGTTCTGGAAATTACAAGTCAAGGGTTTTATAGTGGGCAGAGTTACAGGGGTGGTTTCTTTGAGAAGCTGCCAGAAGCTTTCACCCGCCCAACAAAGCCAGTGCCAGCAAGCTCAACAGCAGACCCTGCACTGGCTGTGGCCAGGCCCATCAGTGATGGTGGTACTGCCTCTGGCATAACATATTTGAGAAGGAAAAAATTATTGCACAGAAGCAATTGCAGCCAGACAAGAGGGAACTAACTGACAATATGTGAAAGAAACAGTTCTGTAGACCTTAAGGAGGAGGTGCTCAAGGCACTGGAGCAGAGATTCCCCTGCAGCCCCTGGTTAGGACTGTGGTAAGACAGGCTGTCCCCTCACAGAGGTCCAAGGTGGGTCACATACCCACCTGTGGCAATGGAAAACCAGTCCCATGCCAGAGCGTGTGGGTGTGACCCAAGGAAAGTGTAACCCTGTGTGTATCCCGTGCCAGAGCATGGCAGGACCTGCAGACCCATGAAACGAAGGTCTTGTGCTGGAGCAGGTTTGCTGGCAGGACTTGTGACCCTGTGGGGGAATCATGCTGGAAGCAGTCTGTTCCTGAAGGACTGCACCAGTTGTGGGAGGGTCCCATGCTAGAGCAATTTGTGAAGAGCTGCAGCCTGTGGGGAGAAGGACACATATTGGACATGTTTGTGCAGGATAGTGTCCCGTGAAAGTGAGCTCATGCTGGAGCATGAGAGGAGTGTGAGATGTCCTCCATCTAATGAGAAAGAAGCAGCAGAAACAACATGAGGTGAACTGACTGCAACCCTCATTCTCCACCCCCTGTCAGTGTCACTTCTGTCCCATGTAAGTACTGGATGATATAAGTTGTGATGATAATTTTACAGCTTAGACATGCAACCTATGTCATGATTGGAGAAAACCAAACCATTTCATTAAAGGCCATTGAGCAAATCATAAGTGGTTTATAACACTGAAAGTAGTTGTTAAGATCTGTGTGAGTGATAAAAAGCCCTGTTCTGCATGTAAAAATATTTTCAGTGGGCCCACCAACTGATGAAAACATTTACTCTATGTTTTTATGGCTTTTCTGGGAAACAAGCTAAAGCACTGAGCATCAGCCACCATTTCAGATAGGAAAATGCAAGTGAAGTCAGGAAATTCAAGTAAATTGACAAATCACTGCTGTATTGATAGTGATAATTATGATGCCTGTGTTGTTGCATTTTATGCTTGCATATATGCAGAATACTTGATGAAACAACACTCTTCATACTCTACGTATTCTTTCTTATTTTTATCATTAAACTTTTTTCTATTATCCTTGATTTCTCATGCTGTGACAAACACCAGGATGTGCAAGTGTCATACAGAATAGTATTAATTTTTAATTTTACCCATCCAGACTTAATCCTAGGCTAGCAAGTGGTGAGGTTTTTTTGTTGATGAACAAAAAGTGTCATAGGATTCTTTTGTGTCATAGAGTCAAAGTGACATCTGTTTATGGAACAGATTTTAAAAACACAATATTCAGGAGAATAATACAAATAAATTCCTGTAATGCAATACATGGATTTCAAAAGGCTTACTGCTATGGCAGAGAGTATCCTCCTGCAATGTAAACACTGGCAGTGAATTGAGATATTTGTTCTCAGAGAAACCAAGATTGTACCTGTGGAAATGTTCCACTACAACGATTTTGTATTTCATACAGGAAGATTAATGATAATGCAAAATTTTCATGTGAATAGCACTGTGCAATTTTGCCGCTCAACATTATGCAATACTAACATTTTTCCTTTACAGTCATTGCAATGGCGTATTGTGATTTTCTTAAAATAACAGAATATGAGCTGGAGACAACAGGAGGGCTGGGATTTATGTTTGGGGGAGTAAATCTCCAATGTTTAAAATCTTTGGCAAACTAAATTCCAGATATATTGTTGAAAAAAGCCCCTAAATTATTTTTTATAACGACAGTGACAACAATAATGTAAGAAACCTGCATTTAATAGCATGCTTCCTGATCATGAATTTTCAAGGCCTTTTTGTGGATCTTTTGAAAAAATACTTAAAAAAAAAAAAAAAGGGAGAACAAGCACTAACTTAACTTGAAAAAATGGACCAAATCTTCATCACTCAAAAGAACAGAACCATTCAATATAATCAAAACCACTGTAAGTTTGCTCTCTGTGCTGTTTGTCTGTAGGCTCACCTAAAATCACCTAAAACAAGCAGCTGGAGTGTCACAGGGGAATCTATACTTAAACAAACAGAGGACAGTTTTGGGTACGCAACCTGCATCCCTCTGACACCCCAACCAAACCAAAACCAAAGCACTACCATTCTGTAACCTCATGACACTGACAAGAACCCATAACCATCAGCCACAGACCAAAACTTCCAAAATATAACTCTCTGAGTAATTTATTCAAGGAGGTAAGTCAGGTGGGAAGGACAGGAGTATGTATGTTGGCTGATGACCACACAGTTAAAACCCAGTCTCCCAGGCTGCTCAGTAATATTCATCAGAAGATTGGTAATGCAACAGTGATAGTTCTTCAAATTTAAGGGCAACTTTCTTATTATCTCCAGTGTAGCCAGGACTGTATCCGAAATTTGCAGTAGCTACACACTGCATCATTAGAAATAGCACAGTGGAAAAAAATTCATCTCTTGTATCTCCTTAGTTTTACCTACTTAGTTTACATCCTTTATTTCAAAAGCCTTCTCTCACCTCACCTTTTTCTCCTTTCTATGATATATGAAGTAGAGTTAAAACCACTGAACTTTCTGTGTTTAGGCTCCAAAATTGCTTTTAATTAAACAAATAAATTGATAAATAACATTGTAGTGTGATTACGATTCGCAAAAAACTCATTCTATATTTCTCACTCCTTTATAATGTCAGGTCATCATTCAAAGAAGATTAAAGTAAAAATTATGGATGCTGATGCTGTGTACATCTTGCAGAACATCTGAAAGAAAATAATTCTGTATTTTTCAGAAGTATTTGTGAGTGACATTATTACTTTGAAATATTTTTACTTTATTTATTTTTAATTTGTACGAATTTTGCTTAGTATTCCCTTTATTTTTCTTTTAATCTATCTAGCCCAGAAAGGGTAAAAAGCAAAACCAGAAAAAAAAACCAAAACCCAAAACTCAACCTCCAAAAACAAAAACAAAATAAAACAAAATAAAAACAAAACAAAAACCCCAAAAAACCAAACAAATGAAAAAACAGACAAACAAAAAACCCCAAACAAAAACAAAAAACCAAACCATAAAAGAAACAAAAAAAGAATTTAAAAACATAGTTAGAAAAAAGCACATTTTTAGACAATAAGTGTTAATACATCAAATTTAGTCCAAAACCCAAATAATTTCTCTAAAATTAGCATGCTTTTGTCATGATCACAAGACACACAGTCCACAAGTTACCTGACATCTGGTCTGTTGCCATGAGTAAGAAAATACAAAAGTATTGATAGAAAATACCCTTTTTATTAAAAAGATGTAAGGAAGATTTGTTTAAACCAGCAAACTTGTTCCTACACTAAATGCATCTGGCAAGGATCAGCTGAAGAAATAGTCTTGGAGACTGCTGCTGACTAGGAATACAATGGTTTCCATTACCTCAAAGACTGTTGAAATACAAACAGTATTTTCCTTCCAAAAAGAATTCATTGACCAATTCAAGTACGAAGAAGTCTTACCATTTATCTCAGTGGATCTTCAGGAAGAGCTTTTCATGAGGAAGATATGTGATATACAATATAGAAACACAAGCCAGATAACCACAAGATATATATCTGTGTGATTGAACTTAGAAAAAGAAACAACAGAGCACTTTGTAGAAAGCCATGGAGAGGCATAGACAAAATTGATTTTCTAAATCTCTCTCCTGATGGATGAGGCTCTGGTCTCAAGACAACTGGTGATACTTATTCTGCTTCTATATGCACACAGCACCCTTGAGAAGCTAAAATAAAAGATGGTGTTTAAATTAGATATTAGTTTCTGAAATTGTAAATTTGATAACCATAAAAGTTACCCTGATCAGGAGTAACATTTAAGGAAGATGTTACAGAGTAAGGCCACAAATGTCTGAAACCTTCCCTGCCTTCTCCAGCAATAACTTATTCTTCTCTTAATCTGGTTGCTGTCTCTGGTAGTCTGAATAGGTCTGTATGAAGTGAATTTGTGAGATGAACCAATGAACCCTCACAGCTATGTGTGAAGAGCAGCCGTGTCTTTGTACTTCCTCCATCTGCAAGCTACAAGAGTGGTTATACCTTTAAGAGAAAATAACTATTCTCTTTCTAACAGAGCACTCTCGTGTGCAAGTCTGTTGTCCATAGCTTGTTTTTCAAGGTGATTTAAACTTCTGCAGAGCTCACCACGGAGGTACAACCCTGATTCTTCTCATGGGCATATTGCTGAATCAGCCAATGAATGTGCTCATGCTATACATCACTTTGGCACCATTAAAGAATTATGGGACATCACATGGTCTTGCAGAAATAAATCACTGCTTAACAGTCTGTGCTCATGTGTTTATGAAGTCGTTTGAAATATCTGCATGTAGCCATTAGTACTCTGAGGAGAGTATGTATGCAGTTAATGAACCACAGCACTGTGTTACAGCTGAGATAGATAGTTTTCAAATTGATAATTAATATTTTGGATGATTGCTTTATGCTATCTGCAACGCATTGCAATGGTATTTCCAATCATGCCTAAATACTGAGAATGGCAGTTGTATTCTCACACAAATACACAAGTACTTATTNGGGTGTAATTCAGACCATATTTAGTGGAGCTGGATTTGGGGGAGGAAAGGAAGTTGCTTTTTTTTGAAGAACAAAGCCAGCAGGCTCTTTATTAGACTTCTCAGAAAATAGTCCACCACTAAGTGTTCACCTTTTTTTATACAATTCAACTTTTATAACTGAACGTCAATTAGCCTTCTCAGTAAAATAAAAGACATGGGAAAGTGGAGAATCTATACTCCTATGAGTTGTTTGCACTAATCTATTCTTCTGTCAAGTTTTTAATCAATATTATACTTTATTTTTAAAGTGGAAAAGAGTGAAAGTGGCTTGGTGAGTTTTATAATCGAAACAATTGAATTTTGATATAAGAAGTGCCTTATGAGCACCTTAAGAATGAGTTTGCAAGTTTCTCTAAATTTCAGGGACATGAGATATTTAGTATGCTTAAATATAATTATTAGAGACACTTAACCCTGAAATTTTGTCACTCATTTAGATCAATTGTACAAGCTTAAGAGTATAATAGATATTGAACACATGTATTCCAGAATTTAGTCAAAAAGGACAAGCAAATGTTTCAAAAAATATCGCTGATCTCCCTGACCTGATGCACATATGTTTATTGGAAATCCATTGAATATATAAGCCTACTTCTATTAAGAAAATTTTGTAATGTTTGCTTACTGACAGTCATGTTTTAAAAAGTTCTAAAAGTCAGTGAGGAAATTGGTTTTTAACCAGAGTTAAATTTTTTGGCTAATAGTTGCCATTAGAAAATAAGATTGACAGAGTAATAATGTAAATAACTACATTTCCCTAAAACCAGAGATATAAGAGAAATTTCTGCTTACACTGTAGGAATACTTCCCTTAACTCCCAGTGTTCCATCTCTGCCTTTCTGCAGGGCTATATGGCTGTCCTGTGGCTCCTTGTTCCTGTTTTTACTTCCAAAGTCCCTTCTGACACTAACCTTGCTCTTGCATTTGTTCTTACATTTGTTAATGAAACCATCTAACATCCACAAAGTAGATCTAAGGCTTTGCATCTTTTTTGTTTTGGTTGTTAATATTCCATGAAGTGCCAGAATATGGCTATATACACACTTGTATCTATACAACTCTTTTTTTTTTTTTATATTAATCCTTGAACTAGTGAAAAAGCAAATTTTCAATTTTATTTTCTTTTTTGGATAAATTTAATACTTTTAAATTGTTTTAAATGTGAATTTCACTGAAATAAAATTATATTCTATGCAAGAAGAAATACTGGGTTATTTAATCTAACCCTAAGTTTTTGAAACATATATAATGGCAAAATTCCACTGAGGAACACTGAAGTTTTTCATGTGAACTCCGCTGGGCTGCTCAGATGCTGCGGACACCCAGCTTCCTTCTCTCTGTATGGACAGATTTGGGGGCAGGTTTAGTGAGGAGCAACTGGAGGTGCCAATACTGCACATCTACCCAGCAGCCCATTCAGGAGTGCTACTGTCCTGGTTCAGCAGGTCTGCTCTTCTCCCCTGTTCCCAGAGGAGCCGGTCCTGCTTGAAAGCCAGAGGATTTGTTTCAAGACCTCAGTCTTTCACTGTGATGGAATCCCAGGCAGCTCTTGAGTTCTTGAGCAACTTGACAAACACACACTTTCAACAAGCCATGTCAGGCTCAATGAATAATTTTTTTTTACTGATAAAACTTTTTGGCTTTACACTGTGTAACGAACTGAGTATAAAGCAGTTTCACACCCAGCAATTTCAGGTTTTATAAAAACACAGGATACAATACGCTGTCAACCCTGACATATTATTTTCATGCTACCTAATCCTAGGCAGATGCTTAGTCTAGTATTCATGCTTTGCTGCAAGGCTTTGATTGCATATAAAAGAAAATCTTCTGAGCTTTCTTCGAAGTCCAGTGAAATTTAATTGCAACTGTCTGAAACAATATGTAAAGCAGTTTTGAAAACAGGCTTTTGTTGGGTAGGAATGACATATTAAAACCAAATTATAAAAGTTATTAGAGCAAAGATTTAATTGCAGCTATTTACTGTCTTGTATCAGACATCCAGAGATGGACATGAACATCAAGGCTACCTCTGGCTTTTAACTATTGCATTAAAGGTTTTTTAGCATTTTAATAGAGTATACAAAATGTATCTCAGCTACTATAATCAGCCATGTCTAATTTATTAAGTAATTTAGATGACTAGTAGCAATCATAATATCAAAGCAGTTGATGTTGAGGGCACTGTGTTTATTGCAAGTTGTTCAGGGATTTATTCTGGAAAAAATTTAGTTTGTTACGCTGTACTGGATGTCCTCGCAAAACACACAGCTGGAGGCTGTCTCAGGAAGAAGTGATAGCCTGGGCTTTGCATCCATATTAGGGGAGCACATGGAGCTGAGCTATCAGGTTAGCTTCCCCCTGTAAGAAATCTAGATTGTGTGGTAGCAACAGGGGCAACAGCTTCAAAATCATATTTTTGATCGGAAATAAAATGCTAAAACTAATTTTGAATTAATTTTGAAATTTGTTGTGTTCTGGTTTTAGCTGAATCTTAATTACCAGGAAAAAAACAACTTCTTGTATGGACTTTATTCAGCTTTGAGCCCTGGCTTCAGTCAGAAACCACAAAATTCTATGAGGATTTCACAAGTTTATGTGTGATTTTAAAAGCTCACTGTAAAAGAGGAAAAAACCAAACCTATAAAAAATCTACAAAGCTGGTTTCTGGGTAAAGATTAGAGCCACATAGATGCTTACTTGATTTTGATATAAAAAGCTAACAATATTTTCATAAACTGTACTTCTTCAGAAATCTTATTTCCAGGACCAGTTATGCCTAACTGGGCGAAGGGAGATTATTGTTAAAACTGTATGTTTTCCAATTAAAAGCTTAAAAAAATAAGTCAAAAAATGCAGTGTATTAGCCAATCTTTTACTGTAGTATCTTTGTTTGGTTTAATTTCTAAAGATATTATGAATGAGAGTAGTTTCAACAAAAAAGCCACATTTTTGCAAGCAGATCCCCAACTCAGGACATCTCAACAATTCATATTCATGTACTCACGTACATGCACTCTTCTGAAACAGAACTTATAGTCTCACTGCTTCACTCTGAAGACATGCTTCATAAAGATATGTTTTCTTAAAGCTTTCTCATTCCCATTACCTGTCAAACCACATGTAGTGCAGGTTGAAACACTCCACATAAACAAAAAACACCTAAGCAAGTATTTTTGATGATACAATAATTTTTTTCCCAAATTTTCTTTGAATCTTGTCCACTCTGTTTCCTAAAGCCCAAATATTAAAAATAAATAAATAAAAGAAAAGGTTGGGAAAGTTTAAAGCAAACCCTACAAGAAGTCAACCAAAATACAGATAGCTTGCTTTGCTAACACAAACACTAGGGTATCCCACAGAGAAGAGCTGTGAAAAACTGGTAATATCAGACATACAGGACGCACAAAGTCCTGTAGTGGATGTGAAAGAGAAGCCAGCCTGTGTGTTACTTTGTTGGACCTCCAAGGAGGCTTTACAGAATCAAGGAATTGTAGAATGTTAAGGGTCTGGAATGGACCTTAAAGATCATCTTGCCTCAGCTTTCCCTACTGTGGGCTAGGACACCTTCCACTAGACCAGGTTACTGAAGGCTTTATCCAACCTGGCCTTGCACATGGCCAGAGCTGCGACATCCACAACCTCCCTGGACACTCTGTGTCTCATCTCCCTCACAGCAAAGAATTTTTTCCTAATATCTAACCTAAATTTCCCCTTTCAATTTGTACCCGTTACTCCTTGTCCTGTCACTACAGCTCCTGATGAGAAGTCCCTCTCTGGCTTCCCTGTAGGCCCCCTCCAGATAGTTGTGCAAAATATTATAGTGCAGTTAATAAAAAGGGGTTTTTTTTCAGTCTTTCAAAATTGAATCCCGCTTTCAAGATATTTTTAAAGGAAATCCTTAAGGAAAAACACAACAACATCATCCAGGGATGTTTATCCTGAAGAGTTCCCTTCCAGATATCAGTTATGCAGGCCACGACAGATAACTGCCAGTTTAAGAACCATCATGAAGCTTCCTATTAAAGAGTTTGCATTTGAGAGTGAGAATGAAAGCAGTAGGAGATGGTTCTTATGACAGAACTCGTGCATGTCTCCTTTTATCAACAAACAAATGAACTATGAAAGATTCACACAGCACAACAAGGCCACATGAGTATTTGAGCAACTGTGTATAACAAGCTGAAACTAACTACATATAAAAATTGTCAGTTTGAGACTACCTTCTGAAAAATAGAACAATGGGGACCAAAGCAAACCGCCCAGGCTACTTAAGACTGATAAAATTTGATTCCCAATTGGTGGTAGGTAAAGACACTGTATTCCTGCCCACAAAATCTTAAAAGAGCTAGAGACAAGGTAAAGGAGGAAATAAAAGAAGTATTTTCTTCTTTTAACAGATGGTGAACTGCAGCAAGAATACTGCCTTTTCTTCACAGCATGTTACAATATAAGGCAACTCACTGCAGGATCTGAGAAGTGTTTTTCCTTTAGAATGTATCTTAATGATTCTTTTTCTCCATTTTTCTATGTTTGTTTGATGATTTCCTTACAGTTGCCAGACAACAATGCATTTCTATCTGAAGTAGTAAAATAAGGTGGGAAATAATTTCCTCATGCTATTTCTGTGTTGCTTGTAAATCTAAGCCTTCCTGGATACAAACTCCACTGCACAGGCTGGGAAGTGAATGCAACCTCATATACAATCATTTCATGCTTCAGTTATGCTTGATTTTTCATGCTCTTTGAACTTTAATTTAACTGTGAAGTTCACTTAATTAGAATTTGGGCTTTGGGAGTGCTTTTAAAGAATGTGTTTGTGTTTTGATTTGTTATTTAATCTTGTTTTCCAAGGGTAATGAAGAAAATCAGGATTGAACTGAGTGGCCAAGTATAGCAAAAGGAATTTCTTTCACATTTCCTTCATCCTTACTTCATTAAACTGTAATATTTCCTTGTTTGAGGCATTACCGCTTTTATTCCTTGTAGAGTACTTGTGGCTGATATGCCTCATCCCAAGAAATTATTTCAATAAAATGCAGACTTCAAGTTACCTCTAAATTTAACTGCAGTACTCTATCAAAATGAACTTAACATAATAATGAATTCCTGAAATCCACAACTTGTCAATCAAATAATAATAACTTATATTTCTGAGCAAAGGTAAATAAAAGTTACATGCCCATCAGAAAAAAAAAATAAATCAAGAGTTTTGAAATATATATAAGTTCTCTCATCATCTCTAATTGTCACTTGCCGTAGATGTCAAACTAGTAGAGTAGCAGAATCTAATTTCCTTGTTTGATTCACCATGAAATTAAACTGAACTGACAATTTTTATTTTCACCTGGCAAATTCTTTCAACACTATTTAAATCTAGCTAATCAAGTACAGTTATCTGCTGCACACACTTGTCTCTCTTACCACACCTCTGATTTGCAGTATCCCACATCTGCAGCTTCCTCTGACAGCCTGGCATTGGAATACATTTACAGTCTTGCAAGGTGTAAAGGAATGCACGGACATAGTTAGCAAAGCTGCCAGTGAATGTATAAAGTCATAGATCTACCTCTGAAAGGTGGTGGGCAGGAAGGAAAAATAAAAGTTCTAAAAGTATGAGAAGCAAAACAAACATTCAGAAAAAAATCTCTATTATTATATTTAAATGCATTACTAACATTTCTAATGTTTTTTCTTCATAAATAAGTAGTTTATTTTTGTTAATACCTTGCTTATCAAAAATATGGGAAGCAATAATTGATATCTAAACTGTCTCATATTCCTTATGTGTTAAACATAGGAGGTGCAGTACCTCCATTACACAATGAATTTGGGCTCAGACTATATACAAGTGTATCTGTTAATTGGGTGAGCTGTAAACCCAACTCTGATATCTCTGACTGTAACAACTCAAGTTGTCTGTAAAGACACAGGTCTGGATATCCATAAATTACATTTTCCCTCAATAAATAATTCAGAATTTGAAGTCCAGTGGTCACATCCCCCTCTGAAACAGAGGAGAGCTAGGACTACGTATAATATGAAAGATATTTGACCTCTTGTACTCCCCTGTAAATTAAAGCTTCTCTCCTTTTGACATTGACAGCAGAGGCTGTGATGCGTGCTGTAAATAGTGAGAAGGAGTCTGTGTCTACTTGTCTGTAAACTTATAAAATGTGATTATGCTGGGGAGCAACCTGCTGGGGACCAATCTGAAGACTCTGTTTCCTCTTTCCTAGGACAGAAAACACACAGAGCATCAGAGAGCAAAGTATTGCTTCCTCAGCTCCCCATTACACACCCCTGTTACCCGTGAGAGGAGGGAGAGACGGGTCAGTGGGCTGCAATTTCTTCTTTGCACTTCCCCCATAGTGAGGCAACTCATTGCCGACTGTATTCCTAGGGCAGGACCTAGCTTAGCCACTTTAGCAACTGCTTTCTTGGCAAATTTTATCCAAGGACAAACTTCTTT
The DNA here is from genome assembly GCA_013399945.1 of Ploceus nigricollis. Taxonomy (NCBI): domain Eukaryota; kingdom Metazoa; phylum Chordata; class Aves; order Passeriformes; family Ploceidae; genus Ploceus; species Ploceus nigricollis. The sequence continues at coordinate 136,237 of VXBC01002949.1, forward strand.
TGTGAAAAAAATCTGCAAAGATATTAAAGGGAGTGAAAGGCATCAAAGGGATTTAACTGTCCTCTTCACCATTAAAGAAACACAGATATACTTATTTTTGGCTCACTTAAATTGCAGTTTTGCTTTACACTATTCGTTTCCACCCACGAGGTTTCTTCTGTTAGAAGCTGTATGACACCCTTAAGTTTCCCTTCTAATGAGGTAAATCTGCTAAATGTTAGTGAGTAATGGTGGAATAATAATATTTGACAGACAATTTACATTAGACCAAGGAGAAAAGTATAATCTGTCCTTGAATAGGATGAAGAATTCATTGCCTTGAATCAATCGAGAAGTTACAAATACAATTTCATAATTACCCTGTGTCTAATCACAGTGCCATTCCAGATGGATAACTGGGCCCAAAACATATTCTGGAGATATTGGATATTGTGGAGTTAGCTTGACTATTTTGAAGGGACAATTTTTCAGATTTTTAAGATGTGCATATTCTGCCTCCCAGACCACATGCAAGCTCTTAATAGCGTCACACACTTTCCATTCATTCTTACCTCCCTGCTTTACAACTTCTTTTTCCTCTAGCAAAGAAAACAATTCACCTCAGCTCAATAAGCTGTGAACAATTTTTCCCACAAGGCTGCCAAATTGTTTCAGCTAAGACCACAAGAGTCTGTTGTTTCCAACATTTCCTAACTGCAGTAATTTTCTTTCCAGGAACATTTCCATTGCCTTCTGTCTTTCTCCAGCAACTTTCTGTGAATTTATTCCCTACTTTTGGTAAATTCAAATCCTTACATGGCAACGCAACAGAAGGGGCCTCCAGCAGATTATTTTATTTTAAGAAACTTTAGTGTATTTAACCAATCTTGCCAAAATTTATATTGCAGATATTAAAGGAAGTTTAACTACTGCAAGTACTGAAGTTAGTACAAGATGCTGCATTATTTCCATAGTTTTACAATAATACAATATTTCAATCATTCTCTTATCCCATACAAATAATGCAACTTAATTCATCCTAACTGGACCTTTTGCTGTAGAAATAATGTATAAATGTTAAGTTGGTACAGAATGAAAAGTGCACTTTTATGGTGCACTTGGAAATCAGTATCTACTCTTTTGTTGGAAATGACATAATAAGTGTATATTCCTTTATGAATGCTTTTCCTGTTGAGTAAAAGAATTCAGTGCCTTGGAAAAAGAAGACATGCATCAGATTCATGCCTGGCAGGACTCCTTTGAAGTTTATGGAGTAAAAACATAGATTAACTTGGCCCCACACACACAAACAAGTCATATTGCCAGGGCGTTAGACCAACAACACTATTTCATGGTGTAAGCCAAGAGCAAGTAATGAGAAGAAGACAATGGCTTATTTTGGAAAAAAATGTCTTATGCTTGTAGTCTCCTGAGAGTTAACAACATTATTTGTCTTTTAAAAAGAAGTAGATTTTGCAAGCTATTAAGAGTAGAAAAAGTTTTTAAAAATTAACTTCTGTATTTGGAAAAAGAAAAAAGGAGAACCAACCAACTATAACATGGAAAGTTTATTCCCTGTACTACCACAATTAGTGTACTACCAGAATTAATGAAGCAGTCTTCTTTTAAGACATGGACACTGCAATAAGATAGATTCATCTAGTACTAGCCAATGAAATGTAGCTGAAAAAATAAAAAGTTGCATGTAGTTACAAAGCACACTATTTCCTGAAACACCACATGGTTCAAGAAGCAAAAGAAACCCAACACACTAGAAAAGACTAAAAATTCAAATATTGAAAGCCAAAACACACGGTCCTTGCTTACCCAAATACTTCCAGCTAATTCCGTATGATAGCTTTCCAAATGTGGTTGGCAGACTTGAGTGTATGCATTTCCTTTTTCAGAATCTGAATAACCAACAACACACAATTACACTTTCCAACAATAAAAATAGTTTAGAATTTAACCCTGAGTGGACATCATACTTAAGATTGCATATTTGGGTCCTAGAGAAGAAAGAGATGAGTTTATCTTCATTTGTTTTACCCAATTGCATGTTGATGATGTTAATATTAAAGATGCTAACCTTCCACCATTACAGGTAATTTTAATGTCACTGCAACTGACGCTCCATACTGCAAAATCACTTAAGCAAAAAGATGACCAGAAGCTCTTAATGGGGATGCTCTAATAAATCGTCCTTCTACTAAAATGTAGAATGTCAAATTTATTCATGTTCTAAATTAATTCATGGTTTTCACAACATTTTTACCTCTAAACTGCAGACATATGTGTGTAACAGATTGACTGCTAGATGGATAAAAAACTGTCTGGATGGCCATGTCCAAAGAGTTCCTCAAAAACCAAGTGGCAACCAAAAAGGAGTAGTGCTCCTCAAGGATCCAGTAGTATTTCAGATCTCCATAAATGACGTAATGGGTGGGATTGACTGTACCCTCAACAAGTTTGCAGAAGATGCTGAGCTGAGTGGTGCAGTGGATTCACTTGAGGGAAGGGACACCGTCCAGAAGGACTTTGACAGACCTGAAGAGTGGAAGTTCTCTGTGGTTTCTGTGGAGACCACATTTCACCTTTTCAATATATAAAAGCGGCCGACAGGAAAGACAAAGCCAGAGTTTTACCAGGACCTATAGTGATAGGAGAAAGGGTAGCAGTAGATTTAGACAGGATACCAGGAAGAGGTTAGACTGAAAAAACTTGCTGAGAGAAGTTGTAGAAGCCTTGTCATTCAAAGTGTTCGTAGTCAGGTTGGACAGGGTTTTGAGCACCCTGACCTTGAGAAAGATGTCCCTGGTCACAGCAGCAGGGTTAGACTAAGGTCCCTATTAACCCAAATAATTTTGTGATTCTATGGTCCATGTAATTCTGCACTTTTACATTGGTGATGGCCTATACGGTCTATAGTGTTTAAATTACTTAAGAAGAAATAAGAAAATTAAATGGTCTCTTCCACTTAATAGGAAATAGGTCTGAGAAGAGGAAGAAAGTTCCTGAAACCAGTTCTATTCACTAATGTCACTGAGTATGTTAGCAATTAATTTTTCACCGTGTTTTTTCATTTTAAAAAAAAGTATTTAAAACACTTTTCTTTTTCCTACTTACAGTATATATTCTTTTGGGTTATTTAGGGCAGTGGTGCTAATTGACAGGCTTTATATTGCTACAGTATGTAATAGGCTTTAAAAGAAATTAAAGGAAAAAATGCTAATAAAAGGGGAAATACTCTTTAAACTTCCTATTGATGGCTGTTATTGAAATAAAAAAATATGTATTTTGTACTTTAGGGAAAAAATCAAAACATGGTTTATGTAATCCTTCCTTAGACATTCAATAAGGTTATGTTGATTCAAAGCTCTTCTTAATGATAAAAATCCTCAATAAGCCTTGCATTATGAGTCATGTGATTAAAGGCAAAAGAAAAAGAAGTTGCTTGCTTTTTTTTCTGTCAGGAGCATAATGACAAACATATATTTTAAATTCAAAGTGCAGCTGCATCAAACACAACATGCAGACTTCCTGCAATTAACTCAATAAATTCATCACTCTGCCTTAATTACAATGCCACTAGCTAGCATTATCTTGAGCTGTAGTTCAAAGATGCAGAAAGATGTTCCTGTCCTCCCACAGGCTAATCCTGTTTCTTCTCATTTGTTAAGCTGGTTTGTTTTGCTAGTAGGGGGGTTTTTGTCCTTTGTTTTGGGGTTTGGATTTTTCTTGGTGGGGGCAGTTAAGAGGGTTACTTTATCATTTTGTAGGGGTTGGGTTTTTTTTTTAATGTGGATCTATTTTGTTAACCACTGTACAACGTGATGCTAAGGATTCTTAGCTCACATACAGGAAAATATAGTTGGAGGGGAACTATTTAAATTGTCTTCACCTCTCAAAGCCATTTTAAATTTACATTCAAATGCAGCTTTTTTTTTTTTTA
>VXBC01002949.1:157307-178874 GCA_013399945.1 Ploceus nigricollis
CACAGAGTGAACTGAAAGTTTTCACTTATGGTTAAATTCCATACAAATTTAAAAATGGGCTATGGAATCCCAACCTGAATGGGGAAGGGAAGGGAAGGGATACAGATGTGCAAATGCTTATGATCAAAAAGGAGCAACACAAGTCAGAGAGTCTGCAAAAGCTGATAAAGTTTTTATTAGTACATTATACACAAACATGGAAATTGGTATACTAGTCCCTTCTCTTATAGTAGAAAAACATGGTGGAGGATTTTGTATAAGGTGTAGGGTAAAAGAGCACAGGGGGAGAGGGAGAGAGAGAGAGAGAGAGAGATTAAGAAGAGGGAGAGAGACAGGAAGAAAGATCACCAGTCCTGGCTCCAGCACTGATCCAGCTGATGTAGTGTTCAGGGTCCTCAGGGAAGCATCTTTTTTTATATGTTTCCCCACCCCAGAGCTGAGTTTCTCACTTATGCTAATAAGCAAATTAGTTATAATGTACAATTCATTCTTCTAAACCTTTCTGGAAATTGGTCCAAGGGTTTCAGGAGACCTTAATGGCCTTGATGCCCCCACTACTGGGTCAACCTCATTTCTGCATATTTGCTGTGATGTGTTGTGTCTCCAGAACTGGAATAAGGTTTGTCCCAGAAAAGTGTTGCACTACCTGTTGTATGGCCCCCTTTTCCTGTCAAATGATGTTCTTTCTGAATACATGCTCTTACCAACAGTCCTTGGTTGGCTCCATGACTATCCAGCTATCAGTGTTTGAGACACACACATTAGCCTCTTCTGTGCTTGTAGAAGGCATGGGTGGCCTTCAGACTATGAGTAGGGGAGCTTAAGATCACACGATTAAAAATCTAGATCTTCTGAGAGTCAATGACATCCCAAATATAACACCTCCACCATAAATTGTTAAGTGTTTATGTACCTGGCATTAAATATACAAAAATAATTATATTTTCTGAAAAGAAATCATAAGCTAGGGATTTAGTCACAAGTTCTTAATAATTCCACTGGAAATCATGCACCCATTTATCCTCAATAACTTTGAAAAATTCAATCAATAAATGCAAGCACATTCAGAAAAATTAGGTTCAGATCATTTAGCCCATCACACAGAATACAGACAAACAAGGTAGGACAAAAGAAAAAAAGAGATTAAGGAAGTCACCCTATGGAGAGTAAAAAGCCTGAGAAAGTCAGTTTCTACAACACAGTGAAAAGAATAAAAACAAAAAAATAATTTACTGCAAATATCAACTGCTTTAATAAGTTTGACAATTTTGTAGTAAAAGTTTGACAGGGCTGTTCATTAAACATGAAGTTAAAATTCTGATCAATTAGTTGACTAACTATAATCAATCAAGACTCTAGTCTTGTTCCTGTGATCTATCCTGTTTCCTACATTTTTATGGAAACACATCATGGTAAAAAAAAATCATTATGGAATTCTGTCATTCACACCGTAAGTTTGAAAAAATAGTCATATGTTATCAATGTGAAAACTATCATACATCAAAAACTAAGTAGGTTCATTTTACACTTGGTACAAGTGGTACGATTTGGCAGATTTCTAGTAAAGAAATCCGCCAAATATGCTCCTAGTGTGCATATACTTGAATGAGGTAATTCACTACCAAATTTCTGATCTGAAGCATAGCATACTCAATAGAAACAAAAAATACATGTGTGAACTAGGGAAAATAAATTCTGCAGTGATATATCTTCTCCTTTTAAACTCACAGGCTGTGGTGTAAAAATGGGAAGATTTCCACCTTTATGAGATATAGAAGCCCTGCAGCTTCCATTTGACAGTACATATTCCCTTTCTGAAGACCTTTAAAGAATCATAACAAAACAAAAATAAGTTATACAGTGAAGAAAAGAATTTGCAGCATTTCTTTTCCATTAATACTTTATTTTTCCCTTTTCCTGGATATAAATTCAGGTTGGTGGTACTTCTTGGCAATTATCATACATTATATGAAAGACTATGCATTAGAATATTAGAAATAGACTTTGACAGAATTTAAACGCAACAGCTAATAGCCTTATTTTCAGGTAAAACTTTCTAACATAAGGCTTTGTGATGACAGTATACGCCACATAAGGATGACTGGCAGACCCTAAAAGATAAATACTACTTAGATATGATGACGATTAGTGTCAGCAGAAAAGAAAATTATTAGGACTTTATGAAGGGAATAGAGAAGCAGAGCCAGATTTGGAGCCACACATATTTGAAGCAAGGCACTGTCTTTTCTGGCTAACTGCTTGGCAGCTCTAACATTATATATTCATCACAGATCATTTCAGCAAAATCTTATAAATTTTGTATCAGTCTGACTTGGGCAATGCCTTATGGCCATCTGTTCACATGACAGTGTAATCCCAAGTCCACACTAATTGCACACTTCCTTTACAGAAAAGTTCTGGAATGAGAGGAAAGAGAACAAACTCAGTACCTGTGTCTACAGTTTACCTGGAAAAGTGCATGACAGGAGCATGAAACAAGGAGTTATTCTATGAACAATTAACATAGGCTAGCAGAAACTGCATTAAACATTTCTTTTTTTTACAGTGGCCTGGACCCAGGGCCACGCACATGCACGCACATGCCTTCTGAAGCTTTTGATCATTTACCCAGGTAGAGTGGAAGGGATGGGTAGATCATGCTTCCTATTCAGCCAGCATAAAAAGCTTACCAAATTGTTTGCCATTAGCATTCTACTCTGAATTCACCTCTTTGAGCTACACAATTCTCTGAATCACCCATGCAATAAACCTAGCTTCTCTAATTACCTGTATCAGTGTGCAAACTTTAATCACTTACATGCCTCGAATTTTCAGAAATTCTCTTATACTTTTATTTTGGCACCCAGTTTTGAAAACAGGACAGAAAATGGTGTAGAAATTATATAAACATAATTTTAAAAATCTGTTACAGATTTGCTGACCTGCTTTTCACAGCTCATCTTTATCAGGTTTCTACTCTTTTCCTCACTGAATTCCTACTGTTACATTCCTTACAAATAAGGACTCTGCTTTAGAAAATCAAGCACATATTCTTGTTCCTGTACTAAATAATCATCAAAATCCTCACTTAATGTGTCATATCCATCATGGTTATCACCTCTCTTTTGCAACTTCCATGAAGCACTCAGCACACTTAGAAACAGCATATTTTCTATTAAAATTAATTTCCCCAACATAGAAATGACTTGTCTCAATTATATGGCCATGACATTGACAGTGCAGAGACTTAGGCACAAAGAAACAACCAAACACAAAAGCTCATTGAAAAAGCTCTCTGTACTACTGACCAAAGTTCTTGAGCAAGAGCCTATTGACTTCTGCTCATGGATCACTTTGGGGAATGCAGGTAGGATGACCTGCTTCCACTGAATCAAAAAACTTAAATCCCTTGGAAACTTCAACAGTTATATCACGTAGATTTCAGTTTTTCATCCAGGACTTCTTAAAGAGCAGTATCAGACACACTGAGATTTTGGACCTAAGAACGATTCCCTGAAAGCACTAGCAAATAAAAGGTTCAAGGAAATAAATTGCCACAATCATGGGGAAATTAACCACAGGAAACTGAGACGGGGAAAAACAAGAGAGAGACAGAGAATGAAGGAAAGGTTTCACATTCTGTTATATACTAGTGCATGAGTTCAAAACGAAGAAAACGCCTTTGCCCCCACACACACTTCCTTTGGCTCCAAAAAATGGTTGCTCCGTTCTGCCACCACATGGAAAGAGGGAAATAAAGACAGCTGATGTTAAGCCACCAGCACTCAAGGACTGCATTCAATGTGCAAGTGGCCACAGCAGAAGAAAAAACACAGTGTTATGCAAAAACAGAGCTGAAGAAAATACAAACAAAACAAAGGGAAGAAAAATAGGAAACAGAAGTGGTACCTGAATCAAAATGAGAGTGATCTCCACAGGAACAAAAAAACCTAGTCTTTCCTTCCCACCACATCTTGCATAAACAAAATACAGAATGGAGGAAAAAAATAGAGTAAAACCTTCCAACCTGTCCAGAAGCAACAAACCATTCTGGGCAGAACTTTCAAGAAAGCCAAAATGAGTCACAATTCGAGCCAATGTCTCCCATTTTCATTATCTAATCCTAAAGCTACACAAATCACACCCAGAAGTGGTGAAAGCCAATTGACCTAATCCTTCTAGCCACAATTTTTGCCCCCCATATCTTCAAATCTATGATTTCCTGGCAAGAAACTTCAACCTAGCTCAGAATTATTGAATCAAACTAAATGGTGACAATGGAGAAAAACCCAGCAGCTACATTAAACTTCAATTTAGGTTCTCAGTGAGCTACACCAACATCTGTACCACTCATGCAAACTAGCAGTATCTGTGTCAAGGGGTGGGGAAAATACCTGCTTAGCAAAAATCAATTACACAGACACTACATGAACCACTATGCAAAGGACACTTACTCATTTTTTTGTGACAACAAAAGGGGTTCAGAAATAAAGGAACTATTTCAAATTATGAGAATATTTGTAACTTATGAAAAATTATAAAAATATTTATAACAGATTGAAGGAAATGTTGCAGGACTTCAGAATTTTCCATGAGCTGTATCACTAATAATATCTCATCTGATCATCTCTACCAGCAGAATTTTGTTTATTATTGTCATGTTTTCAGAAATCACTACTATTTGACTAAGACAAACACACACGTAACAAATAAATGTTTGAACTACAAATCTGAATGACAAAATTTTTAGAAGTATTAAATATACCAGCAAAACCCCCAAAAACTCAAGGCAAATAGTCTACTTAAATAATATTAATGATTGCGAAAGTGACTTGACAAACTAGCATGGTCAATAAAAACTGGAGCCTTGTTTCCATCTTTCATTGCACCTTTTTTTCAGCTTCTACACAAAGATCTATTTCTTCATGCAGAAACAGAAACTATTAAAAGCAGCAGGCCCCACATTACTTCTTTGTTAATGCTCTAAGTCTCAGACTTAGTCTGAGTTTCCTTATGCACTAGAAATGGCCTTGCTTAGGATATATTTATAAACAATGTGCATTCTTTCTCCTCCTCTTCTCCTTAAAAATCAAACCCATTTTGAATTTGATTTAAAAGTGATCAGGTATTTTCCACGTGACAGATGTGATTTTTTAAGGTACTCAAAAACTGATTTTCCTCAAGCCTCTTTTAATACATATAGCTTCTTAAACTGAAATACTTTACCTAATTTAATTTTTAAAAACCCCAAACAAATATAAACCCAAACCCAGAAATTTAAGGGATATCATATTTATCTACAGTCTCATTGCAATTTATGTACATTTTTTTAATACGTAACTTAATTCTTAAAAGGACCAGTGTTATCAAGGTAATGAATATCTCTGGACATGAGCAATGCTGCTGTGATGGCACTGTCACCAGTGGCACAATGCTTCAACTACTAAGCCATGAGGCACAGGAGGACTCATTCTGGTCTGTGGCAACATCCCTTTGTTGAAAGAAAAGTAATGACTAAATCATTACAATGCTCCCTGTGAGCTCACATGAACGTTTAGTGATACTTACAATAGCTGAATGTGTCCCTTGTATGTTAATATTTTTAATAGTTAAATATTTCAAAAAGGTCAGTGATTATTACTCTGTTTGATATCTGTTGTTCACCCATGTGACCAACAGCGCTGTGCCTGCTGTTCTTCGGGGGAACACGGACTGGGGAGATGTCACCTCAGCAGGCTGGAAGCAATGCAGTAACCTAGCCTTCAATCAAAAACTAACACACATTATGTAAATTGTGCCCTCAGTCTGACTGCTAGAACTAATCTGGTGTCAGATAGCACTGCAGATCACTATGAAAAGCCCTTTCTACTTTTCCACTTCTAATCTTGTAAAAGAACAAAGTACACCCCAAGTATTTATCTTTTTGTTTTCAAAATCAGTGTTACAGAGTGTTTAGCATTAGTTCTCTGACTTATCAAAAAAATGCTGAATACAGATCTTTCAATAAATGTCTCAGGAAAGATCTTCAGATATTCAGCATCTCTGACACGACCTACATATTTCACCCAAGCATGAAATCAATTTAGTTGTAAAACATAAAGAAAAGTTCTTAAGACTACAGACATGAGCTTCTGTGCTTTGAGCAAAACTGTTTATCTGCGATAACTGCTTATGTTCATATAGTGGTGCAAAACCAAAACCAGAATCAAATCCCCTTCATGTGGGAAGTTCTGAGACATAGTGTCTTCCTGACACACTCATCTCCAGGTNTCTATTTCTTCATGCAGAAACAGAAACTATTAAAAGCAGCAGGCCCCACATTACTTCTTTGTTAATGCTCTAAGTCTCAGACTTAGTCTGAGTTTCCTTATGCACTAGAAATGGCCTTGCTTAGGATATATTTATAAACAATGTGCATTCTTTCTCCTCCTCTTCTCCTTAAAAATCAAACCCATTTTGAATTTGATTTAAAAGTGATCAGGTATTTTCCACGTGACAGATGTGATTTTTTAAGGTACTCAAAAACTGATTTTCCTCAAGCCTCTTTTAATACATATAGCTTCTTAAACTGAAATACTTTACCTAATTTAATTTTTAAAAACCCCAAACAAATATAAACCCAAACCCAGAAATTTAAGGGATATCATATTTATCTACAGTCTCATTGCAATTTATGTACATTTTTTTAATACGTAACTTAATTCTTAAAAGGACCAGTGTTATCAAGGTAATGAATATCTCTGGACATGAGCAATGCTGCTGTGATGGCACTGTCACCAGTGGCACAATGCTTCAACTACTAAGCCATGAGGCACAGGAGGACTCATTCTGGTCTGTGGCAACATCCCTTTGTTGAAAGAAAAGTAATGACTAAATCATTACAATGCTCCCTGTGAGCTCACATGAACGTTTAGTGATACTTACAATAGCTGAATGTGTCCCTTGTATGTTAATATTTTTAATAGTTAAATATTTCAAAAAGGTCAGTGATTATTACTCTGTTTGATATCTGTTGTTCACCCATGTGACCAACAGCGCTGTGCCTGCTGTTCTTCGGGGGAACACGGACTGGGGAGATGTCACCTCAGCAGGCTGGAAGCAATGCAGTAACCTAGCCTTCAATCAAAAACTAACACACATTATGTAAATTGTGCCCTCAGTCTGACTGCTAGAACTAATCTGGTGTCAGATAGCACTGCAGATCACTATGAAAAGCCCTTTCTACTTTTCCACTTCTAATCTTGTAAAAGAACAAAGTACACCCCAAGTATTTATCTTTTTGTTTTCAAAATCAGTGTTACAGAGTGTTTAGCATTAGTTCTCTGACTTATCAAAAAAATGCTGAATACAGATCTTTCAATAAATGTCTCAGGAAAGATCTTCAGATATTCAGCATCTCTGACACGACCTACATATTTCACCCAAGCATGAAATCAATTTAGTTGTAAAACATAAAGAAAAGTTCTTAAGACTACAGACATGAGCTTCTGTGCTTTGAGCAAAACTGTTTATCTGCGATAACTGCTTATGTTCATATAGTGGTGCAAAACCAAAACCAGAATCAAATCCCCTTCATGTGGGAAGTTCTGAGACATAGTGTCTTCCTGACACACTCATCTCCAGGTATTTTTGAAAACAAAAAGCTATCTTGAAAAACCTGCATCTTAAAGTAGTTGTCTATTACCACCTGACAGGAAGAGTTTGATTAGCTCCTCTACAGTTTTATTCATGTGTTTAAGAAACTCTTAGGCAGACATGTCTCAGAAACCTTTCTTGAACAGATGTGTGTTAAACACCCAGGCATTTTTCGTTTGTACACCAACTTTTATTCATTTTCTGCACCATTAAAATCAGCAATGGAAAGAAAAGCAAAAACTGCCACACATAAATTTGCATTGCTGTCTAAGCAGGTCTAACGAAAAATTCTCCAACTAAAACTTTATTGATAAATAAACTTATTAATTTCTATTGAAGTAAAGCCTATTCAGAAATATACTGATTCCAGCTTTCATTAATATACCCAGACTTGTCTGATGTGAGTTAGGCACCTGAGCTGCCCTAGTGACTGAAGAGTGTGTGAAACCGCACCCAACTGCAAAGAATCTGGTGACACAACACTAAGTAAACACTGATCAGGAAGCTGGTCCCACAACACCAGAGCCACAGTGTATTGACTTTCCCACCAGTTTTGGAAAAAACCTGACCCGAGTATAACTAGGTTTTGGCTACTATGACCTATGAACTTCAGCCTATGTAAATCTATGTTGCTTGTCACTCTTTTGTGTTTAGAGGCATCTTAGCTCATCCAAAAATGAAAGTGACAGCACCATTCTCAGGACAAATTTGGTAGAAAGAGCAACACACACATGAAAAATTTGGTGGCAAATAAAATTATTTTATGACTGAAATGTATAGAACCTCTAAGAGAGATTGAACCATAAAGAAATGTGGATACCATATTGAAAGCAGCATGAGGCAGACCTCCAGCATTGCTAAATCTAAGGCATGGAGACCCAATGTATGCTTTGCTCATGTACTCTCCATTTGATACCTGCATCACAGGCATTTGTCACATCTGCCATACGTCTAAGAACTGATAAATCTCTGCCCAAAGCCCAGCAAGTTATAGTGAAGTGAGAGGTTGGTAGATTAGGACAATACTTGAAAGAACTCAGGAGTTTGAACAAACAGGACACAAAATGTTGGGGAGAAATTCTTGGAGATACCTTGATAAGTCATACATGACAGACAGATTGAGTAAGATCTCCCTAGGTGCAGTATCCCTGCCTTCACTCAGGACCAACCTTCCTTGCTAATGAAACCATACAATAAACTCATAATTTTTCAATTTGAGTCCCTCTAGCTGTATCAGCACAAAATCAGAGAGTGTTAAGAGAAAGGATTCTTCCCCCCAGCTCTCAGTCAGATAATCACTTTTATTTCCTCACAATAATTTCTTTTTGTGAAATGAAAATGATTTCAAAGAACACGAACTGACAATTGAAAGCTACCATCGATGCCCACAGGATGTCATACATCTCCCTTTCAGGAAATTAAAGCAGTAACAAGAGCAGGCAGAGACAGTAAAATGACGATAAAAATGTATTTTGATTAAATTATTCTGCAATAAAACTAAAAGGAATCTAAAAGCAAAGTCAGATTATCATCCTCATCATGCCTGTTGAATGACTTGAACATAAAAACATTTCACGATGAGCACTGAACTAACCACAAACATTAAAAGTCATATCTTTTCCTCTCCTCTTCCTCTTCAGCTGTCATGCCATCATGATCAGCTTAAACAGCCCCATGCAACTCAAAATATCACCTGCAAAGAGAAGGAATCCCTTTTGAACACAGTACTTTCAGTAAACACACTCTGCCAACAAAAACATTGCTCAAAAGGTGGTCAGATCTTCTTCCCCCACTTTGCACACCATCTTTCCATAAAGCATAAAATAGCCATTTCCTAAGAAACCAATAGATAATGACAAATTGATTACAGAGAAAAATGTTTTTCTCTTTCTTTAAGGAACCAAAGTGGAGATATATTATTAATTACTAACTATACCAAAATAATACATGATTTATTCAAAACCCAGACATTGTTTCAAAAGACAAATTTTAATCATTTATTTTTATTCTTATTTTTGTTTTTAGGTGAATTTTTTACAGTGTCTTCCTAAATATCTTCTACGTATATCTTATGTGTTGGTTTTACACAGCCTGGTNAGAAGATTCTTTGAGAGACAAAAAAATTTATTTGCTTTCACCAATAAATTTCTAAAATCAAACAGAAACTGGGAACTACAGTTTGAGAGAAGAATAGACTACAGCTGTAAACAACTGGTGAAGTTTATTCAATATAATGATTATGGCATTAAGAAATTCTTTCTTCTCTTCCAAGAAGTGAGACTATTAACAACAAAATGTACCAAATTTGTACCTGCTTAATGTAAAACAAAAAACCTCAAACAATTTGTTCAGCAGTGGCCCCATGAAGGATGACAAAAAATGTAGTATTCTTGTCAAGCTTTACATTTTGCATGAAAATGGTCTATTTCAAAAATATATTACTTAGAATCCCAAGCTGTGAATTTTAAAACCTCACATCTCAATAAATATCTCAGTTTTCATCATTGTTCCATACCCATAACAACTTCAAACAGACTATACAGGAACATCTCGTTGCTTTTCCACATTTGTGGATTTACTAGGTGTGTGATCTTAAATATCTACATAAACATCCATCTGCTTTAGTTTGGATTTGTAGTGGTGGTGCTCTTTTCACACCGCTATTACTGGTGTGTTTGTTGCTTTATGCTTTGCAAATCTCAGTCTTGAATCTTGCAGAACTAAAGCACCTCACTTTGTCAGAAAGTCGTTCAGGGACGAAAGTCCTCATAACTATGTAAAACAGGATTCTGAGTAAGAGCAAGACTAATACTGGTATCAAAAGTCTCACACAATGAGGCCTGATGAGCAATGTCATGGTTCTTCATGCTGCTGAGAAATAGATGTGAGAGATATTTATGGTTTTATATCAAGACTGCCATTTTACAGCCACTGTGCAAGTATGCTGAAAGCACAACAGTTCCTTGAGTCCTAGAAACTAGCACCACAAGGTGCGGGGCACCCATGGCTTCCTCTGACGTGATTAATAGTTTGTCTCTCCACATTCACAATTTATTTGAAAGAACATTACAGGTACCTGAGCTACACAGAAGGAGAGAGAAAAAAGACTGCAGAGTGAGATTAAAGGCTATAGCAGGTTTCTGTAAATTGAAAACCAAAAAAAAACGCAAAAAAACCAAACCAAACCAAATCAAAACCCAAAACTAAAGCCAAAACCAAAACTAACTAACCAACCAACCAACAAACAACAAAAAAAACCCCAGAAAAACACAACCCCAACCAACCAAAAAAAAATCCACAAACAAACAAAAAAACCCCAAACCAACCAACCAAGTAATGAAACAAATAAAACACATTTATTAGCTCTATTGATTATATGAACAGTTTAAAAGGAATGCTAGAATTCACCTCCACAACATGCAAAACACTGCTACAATAAATATTCATACATACAATAAATACAATAACTAAGAAAAATGGAAAAAAATCATCAAGCACCATTACCATGCTGTTGCCTCTAATATTTATTTGACTAAAGTGTGAAAAATATTATTTTCATATCAAACATTGGTTTTTAAATAACAATAATATTTTCAATAATAATGCAATTCAGACTGATAAAAGATCAGTTGGTTATCAGATATATACAAGATATTTTACTCTGATATTTCCCTTATCCCTTCTTGGTTATTTTTGTGTTTGAGTTATACTTTCAGATGTTTACAGTTCCTCTCCCTTTCCTATCCTCCTGCTGTTTACTTGGACAGTGGTAGTACTTTTTAGTTGTTTAAATGAACACTGTTGTGATCAAAGAGAGACTTTCTTACTGGCTATTTTTCATCCCCTTTGTACATGCTCCTAAATTATTCCTTTCAGAGGTAATACCTATCCCTGGCTCACTTTTTAGGAGTCGTGCAGCATAGACCTCAGTTTATCCAGTTTCTGCATATAAATAATGAGAAATTGACTACTAGAGCACAGTAATGCTTCCTGTAGTTAAGCTTGCCACAAAAGATTGCAGAGTCACAGAATATGAGGTGGAAGGGACCTACAAGGATTACCAAGTCCTACACCTGGCGCTGCAAAGCACCATCCCCAAGAGTCCCACCATGTGCCTGAGAGCACTGTCCAAATGATTCTTGAACTCTGTCAGGCTGGTGCTGTGACCATTTCACTGGGGAGCTGTTCCAGTGTCTGAGTGTAGGCTAAAGCAAAATCAAAAGAAAACTCAGTAAATAATCAAATTTAGATTCAAGTAATCTATAGAATAAAAATACTCATTTGATATATTTTAAAGATAAATATATAATCAGATGGCACTAGATGGAAACAAACAGGACTGGAAAGCTATTTTATCCTTGGTAGTTGCCAATATCAGGAAGCTCTAGCAAACAACACATAGGAAGTCAAACATTTCTGTCATTGTGAGAAATTCATAGCTGTGCCACTTACCAAATCAAATGCATTCTGAAAATTCCTGACTGTTAACATGAATATATAACCTGAATATGTCATAATCCCACACCCACCCACCTACAAACCTGTACTGTCCAAATACTTCCTCTGCACAAAAATTATCCATTGTATTTTTTTGGAAGTAGTTCCTTGCCTGAGGATAAACTGAACCATAATCATAAAAGAGAGGAAAGCATACATAGATTCAACACCAAAGAGTGAGAAAAAAAGCAGAATAAGAGCATGTTGTTGTTCTTTTAAAGCGGATACACTGAAGGGGTTATTATTTTATTAATGGTGCTCTCACTGACATTATTCTGGTGTTATTTGAACAAACTGCCTTCTATTGTAATCTGTAGTGACACAAAGCTCTGCAAGAGACAGGATGCTTTGAACAATTCCCATTTTACATTACGTCTAGAAATTGCATGTTTAAAGCTGAATTTACATGTTGAATGCAAATCTTTGAGACTGAACTGGCATATCAAACTGGTGCAGCTGTACACAATTAGAGCAAAATGTGGCTGCTGTTTCAAAGAGCCTTTCTTTTGTTGTAGTATATTCTGTTGTTCATTTGTTTGGAAATAAATCACTTATCTCCAACACATAAGACTATTTGTGAATTAAGAGCTGTTATTTTGAAAAGATTACATAATCATTGAAAAACTATCCTACACCCCATAGTAGGTTTTTGGGTCAGAAACTGCTGTCTGGATCTAGATTTGACTAGGTTTCAGAAAGTCTTCCAGCAGTAATGTTTTTTGGGGTTGAGGTTTTTTTGGGGTTTTTTCCAAATCATATTTTAGTCATGGTCAGAGCTTCCATGTACTCCTTACCTTACACAAAAAGCAAAAGGTTCTTCTCTGTGGCTATATGATACCTTTCTATTTCCTCATCTCAGAAGGTGTCAGCTTCACTAAGGATTCCCACTTAAACTGAGCAGCAGAGGACAGTGCAGACTGAATACAAATTTGTGCTGGAGAAGTGGAACAAGGTTAGCGAAGTGTGCAGTTGGTGAGATTGATGTTGATACCCTTCACTGCCAAGTGAAATGCCAATAATGCTTGTATAGCATTTTGTGAGGGCAATGGGAGTATTGATTCCTGAGCAATAATAAAGAATGAAGCTGCTCTCTCAGGTATAAAAATATTGGCAACTGTTACAAAGAATTGACTCATAGAGGCCTGAGTGTTGGCCTATCTTAATACAAATAATTCAGGCTTCAGAAGGATTTCAAGAGCAGCCAGGCATGGTCCTCAGGCACATTCTCTGCTATTAATTTATCTGCAGCTTTCACAAGTGTCTCTGTCTATCAGCCAATTGGTCTTTGAGGTGCAGAGACAAAAATGGATTTCTGAAGGCTTGTTGGGAGACAATATGAAAAGCCAGCTGAGCCATGAATTTTTAACATATAAAATAAAAAAAAGTTACATTCCTTTCTTGCCGTTTTTATGAGAAAAAGCAGAACATATGGTTTCCATGCACTCCATAAATAAATTTAACATGCATTTCATTGGGAGCTGAGATTTCTAAGGTTAGTATTTTTATTACGTTGCTTAAAATAGCTTTACTCACTGAAAGAAGTGTAAAGCTCCCAGAACATGAAGCTATTAAAGGCTGTAGTACATCTTACGCAGTCCCTAAAAACTTGCAGTATGCTGTCTGTGCTTAAACATGAGTATTAAGTATTTCCTGAAAAATTCTGAAGATTAGCTGCCTTTTGTGGTGTTGAAAAGCAAACACCTTTAAATGACTTCTCACTTCTAAAATTGTGTGGCATGTCTGTTCGCTCCGTTAACTAATGGGATTCTGCTCCATCACCAACTATCAAAAGTACAACAGAAATGGAAGCACTGGGAGTACATCAACACTCGTTACAAAAGCCGTGATGAAATCCACACCGTGATGTAGAACTAGCTGCATTTCATTGGCAAATGACTCACCCATGCTTAGTGTAATAATAAACATCTGACAGAACTGCTGCTGACTTGTGAACAATCAGTTTCCTTTCAATGGTTATTAGATACCAAAAATCCATCATTATTATCTATTGTTTTTTATTTAGCAGTAGATTTCTTACACTAATGTAAGAGGCTTAATGATTTTTAATGAAAAAAGCTATCAAAAAGAGGGCAAATAAAGTCACAAATAATTTCCAAAAATGAAAAACCTTAATGAAGAATTCTAATTACTGGACTTACTGATTCCAAGTAATCAATTTTTAAATCCCACTTAAAACCTGCTTGTTGTACAACGGACATCTTAAACCATTGTGAAGTAACTTTTTTTGCCACAAATA
The DNA here is from genome assembly GCA_013399945.1 of Ploceus nigricollis. Taxonomy (NCBI): domain Eukaryota; kingdom Metazoa; phylum Chordata; class Aves; order Passeriformes; family Ploceidae; genus Ploceus; species Ploceus nigricollis. The sequence goes on from VXBC01002949.1 coordinate 171,697, forward strand.
TCCCCACTGAAATGAAATACTCTGACTGGAAGGCTTTCATCCTGCTCACCTGCTCATGCTTTTCCTGATTCAAGCACATAATGAATTTCTCAGTCTCACGGGCTCAGAAACCTTCACAAAGATTTCACCTCTGTCTTTCAAATCTGCAAAGAAAACTCTTGGTCTCTGAATAGATGAACAATCAAATGGGAAGAACATACAATTTGAAACAGAAGGGCAGGTGGCCAGTGCTGAGTCCAGGCTAAATGAAAACCGGACAAACACAATATGGCTGGTGGAGAACCACAGGAAAAATTGCCAGTAGCCATGACTACTGAGCTACTAATGCCTTTGGATGATTACATATTAAAAAACCCAATGGAGTTATGCATAGTTGAAAAATATTTGAAAAACTTACTTTTAATGAGACAAGGAGGTATTGGGTCAGAACCATGTGAAAGAAAGAATATAAAGGAAACTAGATTCAAAGAAACAATTTGTAATTCCTTTACCCTCAATAGACCCTTTTCTATGGTTTTTTAGACATCCATCCATCTATTATGTCAATAAAGTAACACAGCCAAAGGAAGCCACAGCTTTTGTCATCTGGAAGAAAATGTTTCTTTCTACAACTGATGGGCTTTGGCATTCATAACCCTGACCCATTCCTCACTTTACCAAGCCAAAAACTGGCTGAGAAAGTACTTCTTTTTAATGGTTTGTTGCATATAAGATAGTTGTCTCTTTATTCAGACCTCATCCAGAATTGGACAAATAATATCTTTATTTCCTTATATATATTAAACAACACTTCTGATAGAAGCTCACTTTTGCTATGAGAGTGAGGCACCAAAGTGGTCTACTACCTGTTTTCTCTCAGATGTAAAGCATCTAATATTATCATAGTAAAAGAAATTTTGTAGATGCATGTAAATTTTGTACATTCACCCAATCAGCTTCTCTTTCCTTCACCCCCACAGCTAAAAATCTCTCCTATTGCCTAGAGTATGAGGCCGTTATAATGTAAATTTCCTTTATATTATGCAAGTAAATCGGAACTAAATATCTAGTATCTGTCATGACTTTTGACTACTCAATACTGGCACCCAAAATCCACAACAATGCTTGATCTTTATTTCCTCAGTTATTTTTATGTAAAGAAAATTCACTAGAGTAAGAAATTATTCTTCCAATTGCACATCGTTTTGTCCCTATTGACATAAAATTTCACCTGCCATCATGTTGCCTATTAATCTATTGCAGTAATCTCACCTTTGGTATCATAAATCACTCAGTATCATTTGTATGTTTCTTTTCTGTTTTCCTTTTATTTTTATTCTTCATAGCTATATTAAGAGATACTAGTCCTGGAAAAGGCAAGTATGGTAAAGATTTGAAAAGACAGGTCATATATGTTTAGGGATATGACCTGCTTCTTAGTGTTTTCTTTAGAAAAGATCAGGAAGTGCCATTTCTTGTGACAATCAGTTTCTCAAAAAGGGTCCTTCAGAGGCTTTGGTTCAAGCTTCCAGATGGCAATCTGGTAGAGAAGAAGAACAAGAGTAAAATGAAGATTAATCTCCATGTGTGTGATAAGTGCTGAGAGCACTGCAGGATCAGTCTGGTAAAAATCCACTGTGTCAGAGCTGGGGAAAACAGACAACCAAATTGACATAAAGATGCTGAGTTTTGCCCTTTGAATTCTGAAGGCTATTTCTGTTGATTAGACATTGGAGAATCATAAAAACATTAAACATCAAAAATTGTGCTACTTGGTCTTGTGTTTTAACCCTGCTGTCATGTTTTGCTTCCTCTACTTGCCAAGGTTAGACTTTAGTACTCAAGCACAACCTAGATGATATCTCAGTGCATTCACCAACACTAATATTTTTTTCTCCTTTTATCATGCCTTTCAAACACTCTAGTGACTTTAGAGAAACCAGTAGGAGGGAAGAAAAATGGTTTCAATTTGGTTTTTGTTTTTTGCTATTTTTAATATGTCCACTTCTGTTCTGCAGTAAGGACAGATTCCCTTCTGCAATTTGTTGAACAAAACAGTTGGTGATGGACTGAAGATATTTAAATTCCAGCTATAACTTCACTCATAAAGTGAATTTAGTTATCTTGAGAGGTATTAGACTGAATGCCCCAGAGACTGAACTCATTGACTTATTCACAGGACTGCTACTGTGAAATATGAAATAGTGCAAGTTGTCCTACTAGAGTGCTCCAAGCCTGACCTCCCAGAATGACCTGTGAGGGGAGAGATTAGTTCAGCTTTTATGTTCATTTAAGAAAGCACTCCTTTCACTTTAATCAATGGCAAAACCTCTTCTGAATTCAATGAAGGTTTGATCAGATCTTTGTCCTGTAAGAAAGACTCTGTGACCACTGAACAAGCCACAGACACAAAATATCAGGAAGAGATGATAAAATGTCTATGGACACATGCAGTAAATGTGATAATCATACTCCTGGGCACACAGCTCTGGTCTTCGTACAAGTGTACAGGTGGCAAAGGATCATTATCTAAGCGTTTTAGACCTATACTTGGGATTTTTTAATAAATTCATGATAGAATTTTACCTCAAATACATGCTTTGTTCTTTGCTGCCAAAAGAAGAGCTAGGAATCTTGTATATTCGATTCTACCAAGCATGTGAATTGAGAAAGTCATTTGGCTCCTACTTTGACACACTCTCATTCCCATCTCTACCCATATGTGAAATGGGAGGTAATAACAGCTACCAAATTAGTGGATGAAAAGAAGATACAGACGTGCAAGAAAGGTAATTTGGGTTTTTACTCCAAATTTTTGAGTTAGAGATATCTTCAATGTCCATGGTATCACATTGTTGACAAAGCCACATACTTGTGTAACAGACCCCTTTGGAACAATAATATTCCTTTATGGAAGCGCAATAGTTTCTGTCCACTATGGTAAAAATAAAAATATTTTAAAGGTATGGTAAGTATAAAAATATTTATATTTATTTAGCTGCCAAGTGCAGTGATAGCTACTATATTCTACAGAAAACCCACTGGTGGATATTCAGCTTTCCTGAATTCTGTTGAATTTTCATTACAAGTGCCAGGATGCAAGTTACACGTTTTTAAGTGTGGTAACAGAAGAAATCTGGAGGTGGAAACCTTGTCAGTCACTGACAACAGGCCCTTGAAAATAAAACTACTGAGAAAAACTTGTGCACTCTGAGAAAGGTTTCTGCTAGCACTGGGGAGAGGAAACAGGGTGATCTTTTTTTCCAAGACCCAAATACCCAAAGTGTCTGCCATGATCTAAGCCTTTGCTAGGTTTTGATGGTTTTTTTTTTTTTTGGATTTGCCACTTTACACTATATCTTGACACTCAAGAGATTTTAAAATACTTGAAAATATAAAAGACTTAGCTGATATTGTCTTATACTTCTGCTTTACTCTTCTGTACCCTTTCACTCTTATTTTAATTATTCAGGCATTATTTTCTGCTGTTTTTCCTACTTTTATCCTAGATTTAAATTACTCCTCCCCTCTTATATACATTTATCAACACTGATACTTTTCTTCTACTGAACATAGATTAGCACACTAGGGCTTCTATCTATATGTGGGTACTCTGCCACTTAGCTCAGCAGCAGTGGCAGGCCGTGTATACAGATTCCTACTGAACATTGGATTCATTACTATTGAAACTGATAAAGCCAGTTGAAGAGGTTTCTTTTAGCAGCTCAAACTATTACTCTAGCTAGCCTGATGGCAGCTCAAAGTTGGATTTTCAGCCCTAACTACTGATCTGATATCCACATAAAACTTTCACTGGTGTGCTCTCAGACATTTAAGACAAACTCATGAGCTGTTACTGAAGATACAGCCACACAGGAAGCATGGAGGTATCCAAAATTATGTTCACTACAATAAAGCTGAAGACAAGAGACAGCAACTTCTGTCTATTTAGTTATTCCCTTGCAAACATAAGATTAAAGTTCCCTATGCCAGCCAAGCAGGGATACTCAAAATTCAAGTCCGTAAAAACCACATTAGACTTAAGAAAAGGTTTATAACTCTGAAATTTTGCCAAACTGCTAAAAGCTGAAGCATGAAGATAGAAGAACACACAGAACTTGACTGAACACCCACAGAAATCAGTGGGAGACTTTCCACACATTTCAGTCAGTAACAGCTGAAGCCATCCAACACATTTCAGAACTATTAGTATGAATTTTTTTTCAGTCTCACAAGTTAAGTAATATATTCAAATGCAAAACCACATCTCAATGTGAATTAAGAGGAGTGGAAAATACAGAGCTTTTATGTAACTCACATTTCTGACATTGGAATATAGATACATCAAAACTTTCTTCTTCTAAGAAGACAAAGTGAAGTTAATTATCATTCCCTCTTATCATCTAATTCACATCACTGAAAACAAAAGAATCTTTAAGAATACAGAAGGATTTCAAGTAAACATACTTGCCTTTAAAATACGTATTATCATCACACAACATGGTAAAAAAACTTCACAAGTGTATAAATGTGATGTGTACAGCATTCCATGAACATATAAAAAAATGACCCTGCTTCAAAGATGTTAGACTAATTAGACAGTACATACATAAGGGAGTGGGAGGGAGGAGAGTGAATTGATGAAATCACTGAAAAGAAAGGGTAAAAGCTAAAACCACATTTTGTTAGCCCCGTGACTCATAATTTTCTTATGTATATAGACATGCTGCTACTCACTGGATGAGCAGGCCAACATTTATAATTTTCTTTTCTCAGGTTGTGTGTCTTCACGAGTCATTCAGAAAGAGTGTGAAGGGTTGTCAGACTGCTTCAGGAAGTGGGATGAAGACAAACGGGGCCATATGGAAGAAGTTATGAGAGCAGAGAGAGAGAAGAATATTGAGACAAGCTTGCAAGTCTTTTCCTTGGGTCAAACAAAGAGAGAATAGAAAAAGCAGGTGAAAGTACGGAAGTAAATGGGTGGACAGAATCATACAAGACCTTGAAGCGAAATCATGGCTTTTCAAGCCAGGTACCAATGGAGATGGCATTTTGTGCTCTACCCAGCAGACCAGGCAGTTTCCAGGCAGCCCTTTTCCTGATCCTTTGAGCAACAGATTATTGTATCACCTCTGTGCAAACTTCTTTCCCTAGGTGTATCTTCACCAGCAATGGCCAAAATATGAGTCTGAAGCTACAGCTTTGAAATTGCACATGGTATTTGTGTTTGTAGCCCCCTCTATGGATTTCCAGGCTAGGAAGAGTTATTGGAAGTTGCTGCACTATAAAAGTGAAGGATAAGGCTTTCATACACAAATGTGGCACGGAATTTTGTTTATACAGCAAGACAGAAATACAGCAAGCAATGTTGGTACATTAGGGAAATGAATTAATAATTAATTGCTTATAAATGAGTTAACAGCTCTTTACAATGACACATAATTGTAGGGAAAAAAATTTATTACCAAAAGATCACTAACAGCTTCTAAGTATGTTGGTTATTCCAGTGAGAAAACATGAGCGTTTAAAAAAAAGTCAGTTAGATACCTCTTAGGTTATAACTGTCACATAAACAGCTTGTAAATGGGTAAAAAACATTATTCTAAAGTAAACTTCCACTCTCCAGCTGTTGCTGTTGTTAGCAAAACAAGCAACCTGGTTATACTACAAAATGAAACAAAAAAAAAACCAAAACAAAAGACAAAAAACAAACAAACAAACCCCCCCAACCATTAAATCATTAGAGTTTGGATATGTATTTTTTTATCAGAAAGAATGAAAAAATTACTGTTTAAATGAAACAAAGATACCACCTCTTCATAATATTTCACATATAAAAGAATATTTAGACATGAGGTAAGGTTCAGGCATAATTCAGCCTAACAAATTAGTTCCTGTGTAGGAAAGAAAAGATTCAATGTAAAAAACATGATAAAGGAATAAGGAAATATTATGTTGTTGTCCACATAGCTGGAAGTCATTTGCTATTTGATGATATAAAACTGACAAAGACATGTAGAATTAAAACAGTATACTACTTCTGTGAGGACTGCATTGACTTTGAGAATACACACCTATTTTATGCAGAAAATCATATTAATGCCTCCTATTACATCTTCATCTTCAGCTTCAGAAAGATTTTGCAAGTAGAAGAATAATCAGAGTCCTATAAAACCCCAGTGTCATTTTTTGCTAATTATTTATGTTCTATATGCATTATATTCCCCATTTATGCATACATAAGAATATTAAATTGCTGAAATGTTAATTACTGGCAGCATTGAATTCCAAGGTGAAACATGTATCACTGTATCAAAATCAATATGAATAGAACTGATTACGGGGAAGTATGTGAATGGGAAGATGTGAATGTGTGAGCACGGAGGAATGGCTTCTGTGCTGCCGAAGAAAGCCTGGACTCACAAAATAACTTGCCGACGAAAAAAATACCATCCATTTATTCCTCAGTTCACACCCATTTCTTGACTTTACACTTGCTATCTTCACACTTACTCTATTTTAAGAAAAACTTCAGCACATTAGCTAAAATATTGACTGTTGATTGTCTTGAACTCTAACCTTAATTTATAAGAACTACTAGGACTATTCTCCTATATGCAAATTCAGGAAAACACTCCATTATATGGATGAACTGGGGCAAGACATGGACCAATCAGAAAGACTGGTCTTGAGCTGCAGGAGTATTTTTGTGAATACGAAAGGGCAATCAAGCAAAAAACAGGCTCAGAATAGCATATAAGTAACCTTTATATAAGTACAGGTTCACTTTTTAAGAAAAAATCACTAAAAAATGCAGAAGTGGATTTCAGTAAACAAAAGTTAATGGCCCATTCCAGCAAAGACCAATATAGTCAGATGAAATGCCTCACTTTCAACATACTTTCTTGGGTTTTTCTTTAAATACCATCTGAAAACCAAGGCTGTTTTTTTTGTGCAAACTGCCTTACCATGCTAGCCCAAAGCTACTTCTGCAGGACTCTGACACTTCTTCTCAAGGGCAATGGCATTTTTGCATTCGTATAGCCTCATGCTCCTATATACACATAAAGACTTGCACAATTACAGTTAAAGTCAACTGTCTCCATCGCTTCATACCAGCAATATATAACTAGTTGACTAGTCAGCAAAGTGGCATAGACTTAATCAAAGATAAAAAGCAGACCAGGCTATACAAGAGC
>VXBC01002949.1:183735-195992 GCA_013399945.1 Ploceus nigricollis
AGACCTTATTAAACAGGGTTCACTTTTCATTATCATACAGAACCTATGTATTATTCCTTATACTGAAAAAGCTTTTGTTAAAGAAACCAGATATTTGACTTTAGGGATTGTCTGTTACTGAACAATATAATCACATTTCAGTTGAAGAAATGTTATACCTCTCATGATCTTTTTGATTTTATTTTACTTTATTGACAAGGGTCAGCATTGTTGTTTAGTTACAGCAGCATACATGTACACAAAATGTTTGACAATAATTTGCATTTGAGAAAAAATAGAATCTCTATAGTACTGAAAGTGAGTATATCTTTACTACTACTCATAAGTAGAATTTAAAAAAATACATGCCTATGTCACTGCAAGTATTAAGATTAAAGATTTAGGAGGATTTGAAAAAGAAAGAACTTAATATTAGGTTGATGTTAAGATCAAGATACAGCCACAGTAATTATTTGCATGTATCATTACTGTATATATGATCTTTCATTTCTACCCAGGATTTCAAAAATTAATGTTTGAAAAATGGTTAGAGAGACAAAGGTTAGAAATGCTGTATTTATTTATTTATTAGTATCTGTACAACCAAAATATAATTAAGAAATTAAGATAGAATTGAATATAATTAAGAAACAGTTTTAGCTCCTCCATTGCTCTATAAAAATGACAGGTATTAATTGATAAAGACATAAATCATAATCTTTTTGTTACCAGAGCTTAAAAATTTATTTCTTATCAGTTTTTGCTTCATTTCTCCAATTTTTTCTGTAAGGCACTCTTATTCACAGGAGAGATGTAGCTAAAATTTATGTGAAAAAGCCAACTGCACCAAATGAAAAGGAACTGACAGGATTAGGCCACTTCACTGGGTTTTGCTTACTATGTTCTGAATACATTAAAATGTTACATGTGCCAAAACACCTTGAATAGACAGTGAACCATAACTGTTGCCATTTCCCTGAATACTCTAGAAAATTACCCATCTGGCTTGCCCAGTTTTTCCTACTTTCTTTGTATAGGGTGCTTCCTGTCCAAAATAGATGCCATATTGCACCTCTGAAATGCTGTGTGATAATATGCTACATCACATTGCCATGCATTTCATTTCTACAGCTAAACACCTACAGCAAGCCTTGGGGAACAGCAAGAACAAAGCAAAAAATGTATCAACAATGTGCCCCAGTGTAATGTACAGTCACTACAGGAATGTACATACAGTCATGTATAACCTTATGTTTCTTAGAATAAGTGTTCTTTTATTCCTGTCAGCTCTTGAACGCCTTAAAGTAGGACAAGTTTCTGTCATTTAGGTTTTACTTGATGTGAAATAAATTAATAAATTTTATTTTTCTCTTTAACTGGCAAAGCAATGTCAGTACTCTTCAACAGATTTTTATATTTCATTCCAGAAGAAATCATTATACAAATATGACATGACAAAGAACTAAAACTTTTGTTTTATCTTGCAGGAGTTTGGATAGAAAACAGTATTTGGAAAGAAATTTTTAGGAAAAAATCAGAAAACCTCAAACCTAGTTTACAAGGTTCATAAGCCCGAAGGGATTTATAAAAATAAAAACACATGAAGAGACAGACCTTAAAGAAGAAAAAACCCAAAGAGATGAAAAGTAAGAATGTACTAAAAATCATATCCTTTAATTATGTTACTTCACATCTTTCAAAAGTGCACTTAAATGCCCCCCATCTCAACTACAGAAGTCATCTGGACTATATATGCCATTTTAACTCTTTTTCCTACTCATTGGTGTGTTTACTGAAACTTAGTTCCTTGCTTTTCTTTTTAGAGAGTTAGTGGATATTTCAAAATCTTGCTTGAGACCAACATGAAGTCTAGTTTTAGCTAGATTTTTAACAAAAGACTGATTTTCATTCACACATAATATAAATAAAAACTGTAACTTAATTGCAGTTAGAAGAACAGTGATCAACTTTACAGGTGCCTATGAGAGCAGGAAGGAGAATGAAGACAGCCACTCCTAATTAGTCTGTGGGTAGTAGAATTAAATTTCATTTTTTATTAAAAGGATTTGAAAAGTTTTGCAAGATTTGGGAGGAAAGGGGAGGGAACCAACAAACAAAAAGCAAAACCAAAAGAAAACCCAAGAAATATTTCACTTGGGAAAAGTTGCTTCCAGAACATCAGTAATTTCATCCCTGTGTTTATTCTAAGATAAGTTTAACTTCATGCGATAAATATCATTGTAGCATCCAGTAATGTCTTGTAAAATCTTTGAATCATGCAAGCATATTTATAAATAGTTAACATGAGGGTTTTTTGCTATTGAGACTGAGAAGTCAGAAGAATCTGACAGAATAGGTTAGCAGCTCAGCCATCCTAGAGTACATAGCTATGAGCTGAGCCATAAGAATATAGATACATACAGATGCTCCAGTAAAGTTTACTATCTCAAACACCAAATTTAGTTCTGATTTGGAATGAGACTCATTCTGTTCCCTCCAGAATTTGCAGTAAAGGTGGATTTTTGCTTGCATGAAGCCAAAAATATCCCACAAGCCAAATATTGTTACTTCATTTGCTAAAAATGCCTAAGCAATTTTGCATAATGGGCATACAGTACAAATATTTGAGCCAGTAGTGACTTATAGATACTATCCTTGATATACCAAAACCAATAAGACACATATAGAATAAAATGTTTAGCAAGCTATTATGCATGAGGATCAATCTCTGATATGATCTTCTGCAAGAGACTCAACCAGCTTATATGGTTTCAACAAGAATTACCTTAAAGTAACCAGGCTATGGTTCTTCATGTCTGTCATTTTAAGGTCTAAACAGAAACAAAGTAGTCAGCAAAGTAAGATTATGAAGTCTTACTTTTTAATTACCTTCTACATGTTTTCTTGGTTCTGACTAGAGAAAATAATTACACTCAATCTGAGAAATTTCAGAAATTCTGAAATCCAAATGTTTTGGTGGTTCTAAAGGCCAAGTATGATATCCAAAACACAAAAAACTGTGTCCTTGCCTCTCTTTCTCTGCAGGAACATAGGCATATTTTCTGTTTCATTTTAATGATTCAGCCACCAACTCTAGCACCAGCAACTGTGGTGTAGGAAGCTGCATTCTTGCAACTGTACCCTGTCACTGTCATGAGTCTGATATGACCACTCTGCCAGTGCAGCCGTCTCACTTCTGGTACCAAGCTTCCTCACCGAGACCCAGTCACCAGTTCCTACAAAGCTGAACTGCACAGCACAAGAATTCTCTGGCAGCTGGTAGAAGGCAAGTGTGAAGACACCTGAGCATCATGCAACTCCAGGAAACAGCCTGACCTTGGGAACTCTGCCTACACACAATCCATTTTTACTGACTGGCTTCAAGAACCACTTTTATACCTATAAAAATATGCATGCTTGCTTGTGTGTGCATATGTGCGTTCATATATATATATAAAAACATATATATATAAACATATGTATAAAAACATCCAGGCATACAACATATCAGCTCTGGGATGACTAAGGCCTTCTTGCATGTACTATTGCCTGTCTGGAAGAGGTTACAGATGGAACAGAAGACAAGACTAACATGGAATGACTTCTCTGGCAGAAATCTTGTTACAGCAAGAGAAGGGCACAGAATTAATCAGTTCTTCCAGATGGTCTGAAGAAACCAATATATGAGAAGGAAAGAAAGAAAAATGCAGTGGCAGAAAAGCTCAGGCTGAGAGGAAAAATAAGCAGCTTTCATCTTCTTCCTGACACAAAACAGCAGCTGAAGGACAGTGTCTGTTTTGGTGACAGGGAAGAAGAGAACCATAAGCCGAGAAGAGTGGGGTGTCTCCAGTACAGTTGAGAGCATCTAGGAATTCAAAGGACAACAGTAATTTCTGTGATAGAAATGGCAGCTGTTAGTGTTTTTTCTATGAAGTAATTCACTTAATGTGCAACTTGTTAAAAAAACTAGTCCAGGAGTGGAGTTTGGGGCCTGGAGCACTGGAACAGCTTGTCCAGAGAGTTTGTGGAGTCTCCTTCTCTGGTGATATGTAAGAACCATCTGGATACAACCCTGAATAACGTGTTCTAGGGAAACTTGTTTAAGCAAGGATGTTGTTCTAGATGACCTTCAGTGGTCTCTTCCAATCCTACGTATTCTATTACTCTGTAACAGCCTAAACCTGAGGTGGAAGAAAAAGGTACAGTAAGACAGGAGGAAATTGGGTTGAGTTGAATCAAAGCGGGAAGAAAACAAAGAAAGTGGACAACTCCTATGAAGACAGGCTGAGAGCTGAGGCTGTTCAGAGAAGAGAAGGCTCCAGGGAGACCTTGTAGAAACCTTCCAGTATCTAAAGCACACCAAAGAGCTGGAGGTGGACTTTTGACAAGGGCATGTAGTGACAGTACAAGGGCCAATGGCTTTAAACTGAAAGACAGTATATTTAGATTGGACACCAGCAAGAAATTCTTTATTGTAAGTGTGGAGAGGCACTGGAACACATTGCCCAGAGAAGATGTGGATGCCCCATCCTTGTAAGAGTTCAAGGCCAGGCTGGATGGGGTTCTGAGCCAGCTGGTCTAGTGAAAATTATCTCTGCCCATGGCAGAGGAATTGGAACTAGATGATCTTTAAGGTCCTTTCCAACCCAAACTATTCTATGATTCTATGCTGGCCACTGCTGAAAACTAAAGTGCCTAAAGCTTCAATCCAATATGAAAAACATGATCAGTGAGGTCTAGGATGTCTTACAAGACCAACTAATAACATACTGAAACTGCAGAAGTATAATTTGTATGCACAAAAACCAGTTAGCAAAGCATGAAAGAGAAAGCACTCTAAAGGCAGACCACTTTTCACTTGTTGTAAGTGAAAAAAAATAGAAAAAGATGAAAAAGATGATATTTCCTTAAAAAAAAAAAAATCTGTATTTGAAAGGAGGTAGAAGAGGAAAATTAAGTGGCTGCATCCCAGATCTCGAGACATACAATGTCTCATACCAATGCATATTTTCAATACTTCTCAAGCCTAATTTTCACATGTTTGTTTTTCAAACCACGGTACAGATTATAATGTGGCAATAGTATTTGATTCAGGGTAGTCAAAAAATCCTCAACCTTCTCTACAACTGATTTTATATAGAAACATTAAAATGGCTGGTTTCCTTTGCAGTAGAAATGTGTGAAACTAACTAAAGTACCAGTAGCAAACCAACAAAACACATAAACCACTTGACTTCTTGACTTCATCTCTTTAATTTACCTTACTGTTTGACAGGTAGTTTTTAAAGTAATGTTAATATATTACACTGTTCTTGTGTGAACTAGACTACACTATGGGGGAGGTTTCTGCTGCTCTAGTCCTAGCTGATGGCTCAAAAATCAAACATTCATGAAAGATGTTCTAACGGTTCAAAAGCAGGAAAAATTATATTCTGCATTTCAGTCTTCTGGAAGAGTACTGAAACAGCAGTAAAATATCATTACAGCAGATGCCATCGTGGTTGTGTAGAAGGAGGAAAGCACAACAGCAGTTTAGAACCCAAGTACTTGCTCTTTCAACTTAAAGCTCTAAAGAAGGTGCTTAACAGATTATTGCTGAGCTCTTGAACAGCAGCAGTCTGATTTACAGCCAGAACTCGCATGCCTTTGCGTCATTTCAACTTGGGGAACAGTAAGCCATGGCACAGAGCTAGACTGAGTAACCAGGAACAGGACTCTCATGCTGGTTTTGCCACATGGAGTATGTGTGTTTGGCAATTCCTTAAACTGCTTTTAAAAGTGTATCTGAGACTTAAAGCTTAACCTCCATGCAAATATCCTGACCTTGTTGACCACAATACATTTACCCTTGGGTTTATATCTAATTTTATTTAAAATTACTTGGGAGTTTATTTAGTTCAGACATATAAATAAATAATCATTGTTTTCTTTTATTTGTTGTATTTGTGCATGTTCCTACAACTGTTTTTCACCAGAACTCCCCTAACGGCCTGTCCTGACTAAGAAACCAAAATACTGCAGAAAAATGCCAATAGGAAAAAAAAAAAAAAAAAATGTTTGGTAGAAATTCAGATACATCCAGGGTGTGATTACATGCATTTCAAACTCTGATGTCCCTTTTACCTTTTGTTCTTCCCTTTGTCTTTGTTCTCTCCACACTTCCAGCTATTTTTATCACTCTGCTCACTGCCAAAATGGTCTGTCCATTTAGAAACCAACACGCATCTATCTGACCCCGTTCTAGAGTTCTTCTTTTGACAAGGAACAAGAGCAAGCTGTTGGCTCACTGTCAATGGCAGACTTTAAAGTCATCAGCAGTAGGAAGAAACAAAGATATTTGAGCCCTATTTGGTTGGAAACCATCACCCCTTTAACATTCATGTTTGCCATGCCAGTTCAGCACCTNTATATTTGTGTGAACCAATCCCTTTCCCTCCACCTACATTAAAAAGGAAAGAAGAAGTAAGAATTCCCCCCAAACGAAGTCCAACTGTATAACCATACAGTTTTTAACTCACAGCAAGTCATATTAACATGTAAGTTTACAGATCTAGGTAATGACAGGAATATGTTTGATCCTTAAATTAGTATTTAAAAATCAAAACCTTAGCTTAAAATTATTTGACTTTCTATATATGTATGTAGATTTACAAATGTCTTCTGGTTTCTCTTCTATTATTGTACTTCAGAAAGATAATTTTTTTTTTAATTTAATGGGGCAAAAAATCATCTTTAAGCTCACTGAAACACAACAAATGTAAGGTCTTCATTCACTGAAAAACACTTAGAAAACAAGACAAGCTCATTTCAGCATCTTTTCAAATTTTACCTAAAACACTCTAGAAGTACAATATGTTATCCAGTTGCACTATATATCTTAAAGACAGCCTTCATTCCTGCCACCATGTCATAGTGTGGATTTTGGTGAGGAAGGAGAACACCTTTGCATTCTCTTTGCAAAGCTCAACAACTTTAACCATCTGTTTGTTTAGAGAGACAAAGCAGAGGAAAAGGGAATATATATGTCTGTGATTGATCCTAATTATTCTTAACTCCTTGACAGTAGGCAAAGGGTGGAGAGTTTTAAGTAACACCAGCCAGAAAATGATGTAGCTGTAAGAACAAATAAAGTTTATGTAAAAGCTACCTCTGAAGAATTACTAAAAGACAAAGCTCAGCAAAAAAGAATTCTCTGCACTGGCAGTAGATTACCGTAGTTAGTCTTGGTCGTTTCCCAGATTGTCATACATTAGTAAGCTAAATATCTTAAAGTTGACTTGAATATCATGAACTTTAAAGTAGGGGTGAGAAGAAAATAAGGTAATGTCACGTCTTTACATTTAATATCTTTGTTTTGACTGTTTAGGATAGTCCAAGGCCAAATTTCAAATTTTTCTCTACAGCTAGAAGTAAATAAACCTTTCTTCTTGTTTCCTCATTTCCTCAGTGAAAGATCTATTTTCTATTTAATACCTGTTCTCAGGAACCAAAGCCTGAGGTAAACATTGAACTATCATCAATTTGTGACAAAACAGCAAGGACTGGCAATGCTCCAAACTGTTACTAGAAAGTGTTCCCCATGAATGAAAGGCTTACAGTTTTACTCAAAACGAACCAAACAGGGCTTTGCGCGTCCTCAAGATTTTTCAGACTTCAGGTATGCAGGTGAGCAAGCTCTGCTGCTCACCTTCTTATATTTGCAAGGAAACACAATCATGTGTTCACATGTCCTTTGTCTAAACAGAAGAGCAGCACAGCCACACAGTGTTGCTATCCATTTACGTCTCACCAAGCCTAGATATCAAACCCCAAGGGTCATGAATCTTTAGATCAGAAATCCTTTAGACAGCAAGTCCACAGCAGAGAATACAACTGATCTTGGTTCAAACCTTTCACATATTTTCTAAACTGAAAAATTCTTTCTTTGCAAGTTATCCCAGAGGAATATGGTAGCTTAAAAGCCTTCATCACAGACAAATAAAACCTAAGAACATTTTTAAACCAAGAAGTTCTCACATTTACCCTTTCCAGCAGCACTGTGTCTTATGTTACAAGATGTAAGCAAAAATATGTATTCTATTACCATCTATGTGAGCTGTTAAGAAAGGAGGGGCAGTGTTCTTTATCTCCTCCCTGACTCATCCCTGATAACTACCTCCAGGGAGATAGCTTTTGTTAATGGACCATCAAGTCTCCCTGAATGACTGATAAAATTACATCATCCCACTGTGAGACGCTCTGCCCAGTGGGAGGAGCCAAGCATTCCTACATGGATATAATCTGAGGCCTGGAACACCACAGGCAGCCCTACCTACTGGATTCCCAGAGGACAAGAGTAATATAATCACTGCTGGACTTCCAGAGAAAGACCTGACCCTTCTACAGGATCACCACTTCAACAGAGCCACATCTGTCACTCCAACATCTGTCACTCCTGCTGGTTTGCTTTCAAATTAATACACGCTGGTAGGCTTGCAGCATAAACTAGAAAACAGGCATATTTTATAACAGATTAGAGTTAAATAGAGATACACCAAGTTTGGGTAATATCCTCATTTTCCTGAGAGTAAAGAACAGCTCATATACATTTATTTTACTTCCATTACAAGCCAATCCTTCGATTTTTATGCAGAAGCCACCTCAGCTGATTTGCTTAGCAGTGTACAAGTAACTTCACTTGTTTTCCCTGCAATGAACACAAGTTCAAACAGCCAATCTTCCTTCCTTTCATGGAAACTCAGCATTTCTAATGGCTTTTCCAAGCAAAGCCTCAATCTTTCTTTGGTCACTCAGAGTGCGCCATGGTAATGAATCCTTGTCTGCCACAATAGTTTGTATTTAAGTTGGCTGCTTTCCCTCATGTTTCCCTTAGTATGGAGAAAGATTTATAAAATTCAGTTTCCAGGTGTTCCTACACTCACATTATTGTGGTGCATAGCAAACCACTTAAAATAAGAAACCACATAGATTAGAGAAAAGAGGACACAGCTGGAAAAATATTGACGTGATTCCGGACAGCAAGATAGGCAATATTTTAAGGGCATTTTATATTTCTTCACCCACTATCTACAACATAAAATTGAACTGCACTTAGATGGGATTTCCATGGAAATCAAGTATCCAACTTTGGTTGAATATCAATACAATTTTGAGCCTCTATTCCCATATTCTGCACTACAGATCCTTGCCATAATATATTTGGAGAGTGTATCTGTCCACCTGCAGCAAACTTTCAGTTAACCATATGCTAATCAAATATTGGTTATGCATATTTAAGCTGACTTTGTCAAATGAGGACAAAAAAGTAAATAATTAAAAAGGCTGAAAGAGTAAGGAGGAAAATCACTTGAGGAAATTTATCCCAAGCACAACACAATTTTGCATTTAGAATACAAGCAAATATTCATTTCTATTTGTGAAATAAGCACTTGACATTAATAAAAAAGAAGGAAGATTAGTGATATAAAAAATTCTGTTCTAGAGAACTATAACAAGTTGAAAGACTACAAATTCCATTCAATGCAGTTTGGTTAAAATACAATACCACTTCTAATTCCACAAATTTCTTTTAGGATTAAACATCCTTTCAACATCATCTTAAAGAAATATTTCTTGAAACTCTTACTGCTTTCTAAGAATTTATTTATGTGTTATGCACAAAACCTCCCAAATTATAGAAGAAATCACCTCTGTGTAATGAGTCAGGAGTGGTCTGTAGATCAATTTAAGAAAAAGTCTTGAAGTATTTAACATCAACCACAAATACATATAATATGCCAAACCATATTATGTGTGAGGGTTATATTTCTGGCTTGTGTTTTCATGTTTGAAACAAGAAATCCAGTCATGGATGTCACAAAGATAATTTTACCATTGAATTAAATTGAGTATTGAATTAAAAATACATTTCTTCAGTTCTGATTGCCCAGAAAGTATGAAACTGAGGACAATCACCAGAAAAAAANGTTATTATAGCTAATTACTTATTTATAACAGCAATAACAACATACTATGATTTCGTTTCCATACTTTCTGTGATAAAAAAATTTCAACCTCCCCAAAACCAACAACGGAAAACAAGGTCATTAAACACCAGATTCCTCTCTATTTGCCTTCTTCAGTGAAACATTTACTATAGTGTTCAGCACATGCTGGGACATGTTTTAGAGGCAGGCCTGCTTAAGGACTGTGTTTCACTTCCTACCACAATTACTTGCGTTATGAATCAGAGTTCTAATGAAGATTAGTTGTTACGTCTCAATGCAACTGTACTGGGAAAGAGAGACAGCCCAAGAGATGGGGAATTTGGACAGCCTTACACTTTTTTATCAGACATACAGGGTCAGAAGGTACACGGTCAGAAATCACAGAAGATAAATGATCAGAAATCACAGGATAGTTTGGTGGGTCCGTTAAAGTGATTTTGTTGTCTCAGGTGAATCTTTGAAGTCTCTGAAGTTTGAATATTGAGAAGCAGGTTTAAGAGCTAGGGAGGAAGGGAAGCAGACAGACTAGATAAAAGGAAAATATCAGAGTACATTAAACTGAGTAAGTATATAAAATACTTGCAGTTGTTTGCCTGCAATTCCTCACACATACCACGTTTAAAACTACTGCAAAGCGTTCCTGCAGTTTGTAACAAGAATAGGGCAGTAACATAACATCCAGAACTAAAAATCTTTAAAAATCTTTAAAATCTTTTCAAATTATTTAAATTCAGATGGAAATTTTCCAAGGACGAAGACAAAGCTGTTGGTACATCAAGCTTTTTATCAAACACGATATGCATCGAGAATGGAATCTCTTACTGTTTCGGGTGTTTCCTTTGCTCTTTTCCCAAATTAGAGCCAAAATGTACAGTCTCAAAATTAAAACAAAAACTACTTATACAAACAATTTTAAGACTCACTCTAATTCCAGAATTTTTACAACAAAGAGAAAATGCAGTAAGTATTCATGTCCTGAGAAACTGTTAAAATGGGAATATGAAATGCCAAAAAGTGCAATGAATAATTGCTAGAGAATGACCATTATATTCCTACAGTACTATTAGTTTACACTCTTCAGTTACCAGACACCCTTAAAATGTGACAAGTATTGACATAATAAGATTCAAATTTGCAGACAAGTTTCTAAATGTCTCCTCTATCAGTGGGCATTGGCTTCAACAGACATATCTGCTCATATTAATTTGCAATGTTGCAGTATTGTAAACATTTAAAAATATAAACATCCAGCACAATCTTCAGAATTAGATATTGAAGCAAGGCCTTTCTTTGTTAGAGCAGGGTTAAGTATTTAACGAAAATTCAGTATTTGCAAAAATTCTGCATATTAAGCCTGTTAAGGAAAAATTCACTTCAGTGATTTAATGACATTGAGTGAATTCAAAAGTAAAAATGAACACTCACATTCATGCCTGTAGCATATATTTCAGCTTCCATTTTATGCTGTTTTAGCTTTCTTAGGGACCTATTAACTTCCTGCATAATCTTTGTCAATTATCATTCTGCAACTGAGCCCTAATTATTCGTTAAATGAAAAATATTTTGGACAATGCATTCCCACATTTTCATGACGCATTGAGTCTCAATTTGTTTGCTTTTCCTTCTTAGCTGTTCTGTCATCATTCAGTCAAAAATTTAATCCTGATCAAGACTGATCAAAACAATTTCACATACAAGTTACACTAATCAGTTAATGCCAACTTTCTTTGCTTTTCCATCTCGTTATTGTAGTTAGCCACAATACATTTTTTCCTTTTGGAACAACAACTGGGGACAGATAAACAACTCATAGGAGCCTTTCCAAGTGAACCCTGAAGACGTGTTTCTCAGAAAGAATTTATGAACAGCTTAAGCTTACTGTGTTCTTACAAAATAAGGAGGAATGTTGCCAAGCTACTAATACCTCAGGATCATGGGTGCAGACCAAACAAGACATTACATGCTTACAAAGCTGGCCTCTCTAAGATGGCAAAGATGTAGCTTTTTAGTCTAAGACATTGAGGTGACTATTATTTTTACACTTTGTAGAATACTGTCTTGGTTTGAAAGACAGATGTCTGCTAAGGAAGGCAGAAGCCTCCCTTGGAATGGAAAATGTAAACCCCCTCCCTCTGAATTATTATAATTTTGAAATTAAGGGGCTCTCAGGCAAAGCGCTGAGGATAGGAATAACAGTCCTTTACTAGTGTGCATGATAAGCAAACAAAGAACAACAGCTACGGCGTTAACACCAAACAACCGGGAGCCCAGTCCCAGCCTTCTCGGCTGCGG
>VXBC01002951.1:20693-64517 GCA_013399945.1 Ploceus nigricollis
TTTTTTGCTGGACTGCTGCTAGGTTACCGCTGCTCCCTTCTGGCCTGAGTCGGCAGGGCAGTACAGGGGCATAGAGGGAGCAGGTCACGACTCCTCATTGCCAGAATCATCATCATCGTAACAGTCGGCATCCTCCTCCTCCTCGTCTTCATCGTCAATGTCGTCATCGTACAAGTCGTCATAAAGCAAATCTGAACTGTTGTCATTGGAAGGCACTTTAGTTTTGATGCAGTACTCTGCCAGTGTAGTGGGGACCTTCACGCCATCCTTCTCTGCCTCAGCTTTGGTAGCCAAAACCTGTTTCCTGTGGGGAGAAGGACACAGCAGGAATGTGAGCAGGGCTGTGTGCCAGTGGCTCAGCTCCCTGCCCTCCTCTCCTGGCAGCTGGGGAAGGGAGCTGAGGCTTGCAGGACACACCACAAACAGCACCGGAAACAGATTTCGTTCCTGCAGTCCCAGGCTTGGGAGCATGCCAAGAGGGTTTGCAGCACGCATGCTCTCGGCAGCACATGAAATCAGTTATTCCACAGGCTCTGCACTAGAGACCTGCCAGAGGCCAAAGCAAACTCCGTTCGCTACCGTAGGGATGGTCAGGGATTTCCTAGGATGATTTATTGTCTGCTGCTGACAACTTTCCCACAGCATGCTCAAAACTGCAATTCCCACAAGCCTTTGGCAGCTCTCAGCTCCCACTGGAGGGTCAGAGCAGCTGAGGCACATGGCAGCACCCCAGGACACAGGCTGGGGCTCACAGAAGCCAAGTGTTTTCCATCACCCTGAGCCAGGCCTGGCTGCTGCATCCCAGCAGGGAGGAGCAGATGGCAGCCTGTCCTCTCACCCACCCAGGGCCCACCCGTCTGCCATTCCCTGTGTGCAGTGCACCCAGCTCCACTGCAGCTGAGGGAGCTGGAGGATTCTCTGCACAGAGCCCCCCTGGCCCCACCCTGGGCCACATCCTGCCTACCCAGCTGGCAGTGACAATGCAGATGTGGCCTTGTGCCAGCAGTCCTGCTCCAGGTTGGGCTGTCCCTCCACAGCAGCCCTGGCCCACGCTCACATCATCGCCCTGCAGCTCCTGATGAACCACGGACTTCTCCAGGGGCAGGACTGAGCAGTGGTTCCAGCTAATCCAACTCAGCTCTGCAAGCCCTTGACAAATCCTGCTGATGCTCCTTTGAATTGGAGGGACAAGATTATGATTCAGGCATGCATTAAGCACAGAAATTAGTAGGATGCAGTCAGTTTGCATCACATCCCAAGCAATGCAGGGCTTAAAGACAAGCAGGGCCTTTGACTGGGATTTACTATTAGCCAATAGGTTTTGCAGAGCATCATGACAGATTAGTCTGAAAAAAGAATAATTTAAAGACAAATCAGCCCAGTCCTCCTGCCCCAGAAGTTTGCACTGCTTCTCTGTGCTGAAAATTCTAGAGGGACCTGAAGCATGGACTTTGAATAAGACACTGAAATTAATTTCCAAATTACATTCTGCTGTGAGAAGCTGGTTTCAGCAAATTCTGGAAGCAGCCTGTTTGATAGGATTCAAAGCAGAATGCTGGTAGCCCAGCATCACAACTGGCAAAGCTTACCTTATGATTTCGGCGTACTCCTTGTCTTTTCCTTTACTGTCCCTCCATTTCCTGAACATGACTGACGCATCCACATTGGCTGGGGAGAACGTGTTGGGCTCATTAAGCAAAGAGATTACACTCAGTAAGATAGTCCTGAAAGAGGTAATCACAAAAGCAGAGTCAGAGCTAATGTGTTCATGGATTCTGGATATCCACAACTTCTTTAGGTGTCGCATCATAAACTTGTTTGAAGCCAAGTCATAAGCTGAGGACAGTGTTTTTAAATGAGAACAGGTATTTATGAACCTCTGGCCCTGGACATTGCTGTAGGAAAGGTGATACTACACAAACCTCATGTGACTACAGACCATTGTGTCTGTGCTTGGGACAGGGCAGCACAGAAAGCTACAATCAGACCAGAATTCAGCTTCGCACTATCCACAGATGGGGTGGGGCTGGAAATCTACTCTGTGAGCTGCTCCTGGTGGCTTCTAGCCTCCAGCAGGAAGCCAGGCTGTTTCCCTGCCCTGCACAGGGAAAAGGACCACTATGACCCAAGGCCAGCAGAAAAGGCTGCACTACTTTCGCCCTGCCCTGCCAGGTGGTTGGGAGGCTGAGGCTGGGTCAGAACTCTCCTCTCCTCAGCTCGTGCCCCGCTCAGGCTGCAGCAGCAGCTCTCAAGCACAGCAAGGCGAAGACAGTGTAGATACTTTTCAATGCCCAGGCAAGGTGCCAGAGCCCAGTGGGATTCAGCTGCTGGTACTCAGCAGAGCCAACATGAGCCAATCACTTAACCCCTGGCAGGCAGGAGGACAGGCAGACAGACAGACAGTCTTCAGGGATTTCCAGCCAGGTGCCCTGCTCTGCTGGCATTTACCAGCTGCAAACACCATCCTCTTGCCCAGAGCTTTCTCCTGCAGTTCCTAGAACCCTGCACTTGAGAGATGCAGCCTTTGCTGCTCACACTGTGCCTCAACCAGCACAAACACCCATACCCAGCCATCAGCTGTAGCTGCCACCATGACAACATCACTCATCCCAGTGGTCCTGCCAGCAACAGCTTCCCTTTCAAGTGGAAGGGACAAACAAGTTCTTGAAACACAGCAGTACCTAACAGCCACTTTGGAGACCTTGATTAAAGGAGACTGGGAGCCGCAGTCCTGTTTGCACTGATTCAGGGGCATGTTCAAAGCACATCTACTAGATCATGTACCTGGGTACAATTCCAGGAAATGCTTGGTCATTTGGATACTGAGTGTCTTGAAAGGTTTTGAAAATAAACACTTGTATCTGAACAGACTGTTCAGCACAACTATCAAGAGAGCCTTACACAATTCATTTTCTAAATTATATAATTCTGTATGAAAAGAGAACAGCCGCTCTGGAAGAAACTGTCTCATTGGATTGGAATGATGGGCATAAGAGATAGTTTTCTACTTCATCTCAAGAATTCATTTAAGAGCCTTTGATTCTCTGCAAACAGGCCAGCATGTCAGCTCCAACATCATGCAGCAACTTTCATGTAGAATAAAGAAAGTCTAGGGAAGGCCAAGGACAAGATTCATATCTGGATTTAGCATCTACTCTACCACACTTCCATCAACAGTGAGGAAAAGCCAATTTTCACTGTGGTGTCCAGACACCAAAGTTACTGCAAAGCTACTTAAATACACCAAGACAACTGTATTAGAAGTGAAGCTCTTTGAGCTCTTCCTTCCCATCCAGCATATTAGATCAGCTCCATCATTGCTGATATCTTTAAGAGCTGGACAGTGTCCTCCAACTCAAACCTGGCTGCCTTGAACAAGGTACAGTAATAGAAAGGCATCGCAGCATGGGGGATCTGACAGGACTAAAACCACTAAAGAAGTTCAGACATGTGGGACTGAAAACCTCAGCACCAGATACAAACTGCATGGGCTGGATATAGGCTGAATTTCTGGGATATTGTCAGGGATCTGTCTCCCCTTCAGACAAGGCTGCTGTAGCTTGGAAGAGCAGCCAGCAGAGGCTCAAGGAAACAGACCTGTTCTTGTTTTTTCTCCTGTATCAATGTAAGAAGGCTCAGACACAGATCAATTTCTTCCCAAAGAGACATGACGTAGATTGGCTGGTGCTCCCAACCAGCACATCCTATTATATTCCTTGTTGAAAAAGGATTTTTTTTTTTAAAATTCCAGCTGCTATCCACATTGTAGCCTCTCAGAGCTACCTCAAGAGATAGGTATAGATTGGTCCAAGTGCATTTTTGCCTTCTGGTGTAAAGTTAAAAGTTTTAGCCTAGGCTGCACTGACAGTCATGTTACTGCATCAAGCTGTTTGTGGAATCTGCCCAAATCTTAGGCAGCAAAAAAAGCCAAGAAAAATGGGAATCCTCAAGAAACAAAGCAATAGGCAGAAGTACATCACCTATCCGCAGGAGATACAGGTATAGCAGTACCTTGAATACTGTGCAGAGTCCTGGCCTGTGCAGTTCAAGGGCAGAGGAGACAGGGGATGTGGAGAAGGAACAACTAAAATGATTAGAGAGCCTCAGCCTCGAGCCTTCTACCACTCACTCAGCTCCATGGGACATAGGAAGCAGTATTCTCTGCCAAACAGATCAGAGCTGCATTCCTTCACATCTTGCTGGGTTTTGCTGTGTTTACTTATGCCTGCATCACCTAGATCACAGTGATGTGTTTAAAAAAATAAATGAGCCTGCCTGACACCCTTAGAAGCACAGGTGAACTCTCACAGTTGAAGAACGAATTTTCCCCTTCAGACACTTCAACCCCATTCATCTGTGGGGAGACAGTCAACACTTGGCAAGATTTACAGAATTCAGCAGCAGAGGAGCAGCTCCCTCCCACATCTTTAGCCCCTCTGCCTCCTGTCTGACACTCTGGAGCTTTCCCAAGCCAGATGGGACCCCAGCAGGATGCGTTTCTGCTGGCACTCCGCCCAACTGGTGATGGTGGTAGCAGGCTAGAAGTGAAGGACCAGTTTTATTTTCATTTGCTGATACATTCATTTGCTGAGGAATATTTTGACCTGTCACCCTTAAGCCCAAGATGATTCATGAGCATTAGCACTGAAAACAGCAACTATGGTGAGGGAGAGCAGAAATTAAAGAATAAGCACCATGAGAAGTTCTCTGTCAGTCTCTACGGTTGAATATAATTAAATACTCAAAATGTATGTGTGATATATGTAATTAATGCCCAAAGCTGTCTCCTAACTGTGAGTTAAGGCTTGTCACCTAGTTGATTCTTTATTTGACAGTGTCTTGTAATGAGAACGAAATCCAGCTGCTGTTTCAAAAATGTGGAGAGGTTAGGCCTTGAATGTCTCTGGTACTTAGTGATCCTTTGTATTTTGTCAGGAAAAAACCAACAGCTGCTCCCAACACCACTCAGTAGGACAGAAGACAGACAAACAATGGAAGGCAAACAAAAGGCAGAACTCTGCAAAGTTGCTGGTCAGAATACTCAAAAACATCCTGTATTGGGTTTGCAGGGCCAAGCTTTGGTAGCCAGGGGGCTACAAGGGTGGCTTCTGTGAGAAGCTGCCAGAAGCTTCCTCTATGTCCGGCAGAGCTGGGCAGCTCCAAGGACAGCCCACTGGTCAAGGCTGGGCCAATTGGAAACGGTGGTAATGTCTCTGTGAAAACATATTTAAGAAAAAAGTTTTAATTGTGTTCAGAGAAGAGCAGAGTGAGAACATGTAAGAGGAGCAACCCTGCAGACACTCAGATCAGTGCAGAAGGAGGGGCAGGTATTGGAGCAGAGATTCCCCTGCAGCCTGTGGTCAAGACAATGGTAAGGCAGCTGTACCCCCACAGCAGAGGGAGGGCATGGGAGAGCAGAGATCCACCTGTAGCCCCTGGGGGAGCCCAGGCTGGAGCAGGGGGATGCCTGAGAGGAGGCTGTGATGCTGTGGGAGACCCATGGAGAGAGTAGCTCTCACTGGACAAGCTTGTCCTTGAAGGACTGCATCCTGTGGAAGTGTGACCCATGCTGCAGCAGTCTAGGGAAGACTACTGCCCATGGGGTGGACTCATGCTGGCAGAGTTCATGCAGAACTGGCACGCTGTGGGAGGGACCCCATGGTGCAGCAGGGGAACACTCCTCATCCTAACAGCAGGAGAAACAATGTGTGATGAACTGACTATAACCTCCATTCTACTAACCCCATACACTGCTGTGGTAGGAGGTAGAGCTGGGAAGGAGGGAGAGGTGGGGGAAGGTGTTTTTAAGGTATTATTTTACTTTTCATTATCCTGCTCTGATTTTGTTGGTAACAAATTTAATTAACATCTCTAATTCTAGGCTGTTTTGTCCGTGATGGTGTTTGGTGAGTGATGTCTCCTAGTCCTTATCTGCTGCAGAAGAACCTCAGAACAATGAACAGGCTGTGAAGATTGGAATAGCTCAGGTAGACCTAGACTGGGAGCAAAAGGGTGAGCTATTTCTAGCCCTAGGCCACATCAGGACATCCAGGAAGGGGTGCAACACACAGATGGGCTCATGATTGAGGGGTGGACCTTACCATAGAGACCATCACAAAAGTTATCCACAAATGTGGAAGATGTGCTGCCATCAAGCGAGCCACATGAGTGAAATATCCCTGGAATAGACGGTGGTGGCTGGTTTTCCAGTATGGTGAGGCCTGGCAAATAGATTGCATTGGGCCACAAACATGCCAAGGCAAGAGCTACACACTCAATATGGCAGAGGCAACAACTGGTTGGAAGTGTACCATGCTTGGGACACGTTCTCAGGTCTCAAGAGACACATTTTGTGGTGACATGGTACCCCAGAGAGAACTGAATCGGCAATGCGACTAATTTTCAAAATAATCTCATAAACTCTAGAGCAAAGAAACATTGAGAGAATATATCAAATCCCTTACCATCCAGAAGCCTCTGGAAAGACTGAGAAATGCTGAAGACTGTTAAGAGCTTTAGGTAACTGGACATGGAAGCACTGGGATGCAAATTTTGCAGAAGCCACTTGGCTGGTCAGTGCTAAGGGATCTCCTAGCTGCACTGATCCTGCACAAACTAAGCCCACAGACACTGTGGGAGGAGATAAGGTCCCTGCACTACACACAGGAAAGTGACTGGGGAAGTCAGTGTGGATTCTCCTCCCATGGGAAAAGGCAAGCACATTAGTGGGATTGTCTTTACACAAGGACGTGGGTATACTTGGCGGGTAACGTGGAAGGATGGGGAGACCCAGTGTGTAGCTCAAGGAAATTTAACCTTGAGGGAAAAACAAACTGTGTGAGTTTTATGTCGCAGGAAGTAAAGAAGCAGGGATGACATGACCTGACAAAGAATGAATTTTGTGAGGAGCAAGGAGAATGTGATGACTATGTGAGCCAGGGTGGTGACCAATGATCAAGTGTGCTGCGTCTCCTGTCCTGATCACCCATCCTGATAGAGTAGAGCATAAGTCATGGATCTGGAAGGGAAGCCATGAAACAGGAGAATAATATCCATCTGTGAAAGGACAGGTTAATGAAAATCTATGTTTGGTATAGAGATGGTTCAAGGATGTAGTTTGGGTTGTATGTATGGGTAAGAAGGGATTCCAGTAATATGAAGGAAACACAGTGGAACAGTTGGAAGATAAATAAATTATGTGGGATCTAAACATGACATAAATGGTATGGAATAAAGAGTGGAGATTGTATTGAATTTGCTGAGCTGTAGCTCATTTTCCCTTAGCAGCCCTCAGCGCTTTCCATTCAAAGTTAGAAAGGTATGATAACACACAAGTGTTTTGGCTACTGCTGAGCAGTGCTGGTACGGCATCAGCACTGTCTCTAACATTCCCCACTCCCCCATCAAGGGGCTGAGAAGTGGCAAGATCCTAAGATGAGACACAACCAAGCCAGCTGGTCCAAATTAACCAAAGGGATATTCCATACCATATAACATCAGCTCAGACACGAAAGCTAAGTGAGAGAGGAAGAATGAGGGACATTTGTTGTATCACAATGTTTGCCTTCTGGAGCAACNACATTAGTGGGATTGTCTTTACACAAGGACGTGGGTATACTTGGCGGGTAACGTGGAAGGATGGGGAGACCCAGTGTGTAGCTCAAGGAAATTTAACCTTGAGGGAAAAACAAACTGTGTGAGTTTTATGTCGCAGGAAGTAAAGAAGCAGGGATGACATGACCTGACAAAGAATGAATTTTGTGAGGAGCAAGGAGAATGTGATGACTATGTGAGCCAGGGTGGTGACCAATGATCAAGTGTGCTGCGTCTCCTGTCCTGATCACCCATCCTGATAGAGTAGAGCATAAGTCATGGATCTGGAAGGGAAGCCATGAAACAGGAGAATAATATCCATCTGTGAAAGGACAGGTTAATGAAAATCTATGTTTGGTATAGAGATGGTTCAAGGATGTAGTTTGGGTTGTATGTATGGGTAAGAAGGGATTCCAGTAATATGAAGGAAACACAGTGGAACAGTTGGAAGATAAATAAATTATGTGGGATCTAAACATGACATAAATGGTATGGAATAAAGAGTGGAGATTGTATTGAATTTGCTGAGCTGTAGCTCATTTTCCCTTAGCAGCCCTCAGCGCTTTCCATTCAAAGTTAGAAAGGTATGATAACACACAAGTGTTTTGGCTACTGCTGAGCAGTGCTGGTACGGCATCAGCACTGTCTCTAACATTCCCCACTCCCCCATCAAGGGGCTGAGAAGTGGCAAGATCCTAAGATGAGACACAACCAAGCCAGCTGGTCCAAATTAACCAAAGGGATATTCCATACCATATAACATCAGCTCAGACACGAAAGCTAAGTGAGAGAGGAAGAATGAGGGACATTTGTTGTATCACAATGTTTGCCTTCTGGAGCAACTGCCATGCGCACTGAAGCCCTGCTTCCTGGAAAGTGGCTGAACGTTGCTCACCAATGGTAAGTGGAGATTCATTTTTTTTCCCCTTTGCTTATGTGCACAAGCTTTTGCTATTGCTTTAGTAAACTGTCTTATCTCAAACACGGAAGTTGTTTTCCGTGTTATTTTTCTCTCCCCTGTCCCGCTGGGAACAGGAGTAATAGAGCAGTTTGGTCGGCACCTGGAACCCATTACATATACTTTTCCACTAGTGGTACTTTGAAGAAGATAACAGTGACTGAGATAGACTTCAACATTTGAGATCAAATTTGCCTTTGGAGTATGAAACCCTGTGAACAGGACAGAAGGCTCTGCACTATCAGCCCAGGATGACAACACAGCAGACCAGTATGTTGTATGAAGAGACAGACTGTTCAGACAGACTGGTAAGTCTGGTTCCCACTTGATTCAAGCCTCAAGCCCCACAAAAGCTTAAATTCCCTCCCAAACCTCTCCCACCATAGGCCTTAGGTCTTGTAGAGATGGCAGGCCTTTGAGGTCACCACTGCACTACATA
This sequence comes from Ploceus nigricollis, assembly GCA_013399945.1. Lineage (NCBI taxonomy): Eukaryota > Metazoa > Chordata > Aves > Passeriformes > Ploceidae > Ploceus > Ploceus nigricollis. Next base: position 29,684 of record VXBC01002951.1, read on the forward strand.
TTCACAGTTACCTGACGTTTTGGGTAGGGTTCCACCTCTCTGATGGCAGCTCTCCACTTTGTGGGTCATCTACAGGTGGGTGAAGAATTGAAATACATACATCTCCATTCTGCAAGACAGAAAAAAGCACTGAGAATAGCTTGCCTGGAGGCTGAGGCATGGTGACTCAAATCCACCACTCTGGCTGTCTTCTGGTAAGTTTAACCTTGTTGATATGAACATCCCAGTGCCAGCAAAAACCAACAAGGGCTGGAAATGGTTCTGAATTCTTCCTGGATTTATTTTATACCCAAGAGTTAGCCTGCAAACTGGCAAAAAACTTCAATATAAAATCAAGAAGTTTAAAGAATGTACTGAAGTAAGCAAAAATAGTAATAATGAACATAAAACTAAATCGGTCTCCAGATAGCAAGTACTACTGTCACAGTAACATAAGGTTTAATCACAGGAGACCCCAAGTAGGGTTAATGAAAATTTGTGTTCCCACTGGTAGCTTGAGCTAGCTACAGGAAATTTTTGAATTGAAGGGTTTAATCACTGTCTACTAGCTCAGGTATGAAAACGTTACGTCTCCCAGGACAAAAGGATCTTGAACAGATGGTGTGGGGCAGGCTTACACAGTTCCCCCAGGACACAGGTGTTCAAAATACCGGATGAAAAAACAGGAGATGCTCTCTGAAGGTTCCAGTGAAAATCCCTTCCAGCATGCAAAAGGAAGAATATTCTGGCAGCATATGGAAGCCACACAGCCACATAATCCTCAATACGTGTTCTACTCACCAGTGTTATGGCCTGAATATAGATTTAAAGCTCCATAATGCCTATTTAGGAAAGCTGTCAACCCAATTCTCCATCAGCAACAGCACTCTGACACAACTGCTTTGTAGGAGGGCTGGAGCAGTATCCACCCCAGCTGATATCCTCCACTGAGGCAGACTCTGGGACTCACATGGTACCAATGCCTTACTGCAGGACGAGGCCTGAGGCCAGCCAGCAGATATTGGCCTCTCCAGGCCCCATGGGCTTTGCTCTCCCTTGCAGCCAGCTGTGGGGCAGCATTCATGCTGTTCCTTGTCACCCCAGTCCAGGGCACAGGCTGATGACAAGATCAGCTCTCTTCAGGACTCCAGGCTGGCAGCTTCCCACACACCTGGTCTCACGTCCTTCCAACACTGCTCAGAGCACAGAGCAGGGCTGCTCACAGCAACAGCATCTGTGCCTTTGAGCCCAGGCCAGTGATCACAGCTACAGATACAGCAGCTCACCTGGGGGTTTGTGATCCATATCCAGATTTCAGTGGTGCACTATTCCTGCCAGGTATGCTAATCTAGCAGGCCCATGTCACTTTGAAGCAGGTTTTAGTCAAGAACACAGCAAGGCAGCACCTGGAGCTGCTGAATTCCAAAGCACATACTTACATTGCTGGAACAGTTTGCTTTAAGAAGGCAGTTTCCCTTTTAGGACCCCAACGGGCTTGTGAAATCTTGAAATTTTTTTAGTATCACTCCAAGCTGAAAGTTAACTTTACTAATATTAGATTATGCTCAGTTTACTCTGCTATCACTAATAATTTCCATTAGTTTTTCCTTTAACCTTTTCCTGGAAGAATGCAATGCTAGTGGCCCAGAGGAAGTATCTCAGCACTTGGGAAAAGTTCCTGAAGCAATCAGGTCAGCAGCATGTGGAAAGCAGATATTTGGCAAAATGAAGATAGAGGGAAACAATGATGTGAGAAGTTTTTGTCTTGCCACAATCAGTGTTACATGTTTGGGAACTGCACTGCATTAAGAATATGGAAGGGTAAAGGTATAATGGGGCCTGATGAGGTCAGCACAAAGTTCTAGAGATCAGAACAGTCAGGGGCCAAGCCTTTCCCTACACGCATTTTTGAAAGACATAAACAAGGAGAATGGCGTATTTATCTGCCATTGAGATATATCCTCCATTTCTATCAGGACTGAGAACTGTTATGCCATAAAAATAAAGAGCAAGTGAACACAGTTTTACCAAAGTTCAATTAGATGACCCAAGCAAACCACAGATGGGAAAAACACACATTGCTCAAGTCTCATTGCTCAGAACTGGAACGTCAGCCCCAGGCTCTCCATCTGGTCCTACCAGCAGATTCTGTAAACTTCTTCTTTCTTTCATCTTCCTTGCACCAGGAGGGGTTTTTTGTCCCCCTCCTCCTGAAAAACCCTCAAACACTTTGCTGAGATAGTCTCAGTTTCATTTGGAGTTATCCCACTGCCTCATCTTTATTTCTTAAATGTTGTTTCCAAAACAGCCTGCAAGCTGGTTCAGATTCCCTCAGCTACAAGAAATGAACACAGAGCTGAGAGCTTGTGTATTTGAAGAGCAAACCCAAAATACCCCCATCAAGTTTTGGGTTAGTTCCTCCTGCCGCCTTCAGTTGCTTCTACTAAATTTTTCATCTTTCTCACCAGGACTGGGAGAGCCTTTCCAAGGCTTGTTTTTTTGTACATTTCATTTTGGTAACCATTTGCCACTCACCTCCTGCATGAGGATTTCCAGATTCAGAATCAATACCCACAGTATGGGTCTGCAATTATCTGACGATTTCAAAGTTTATAGATCAAAATTCCATGTAACTGAAATAGAGCCTTTAAGAGAAACACCATCCTTGGCTACAGGAAAGATCTTGTGCCAAGTACAAAACCCACATCAGAAAACTGTCAGATAACTGAGCTGAGGACATCCCCGGACTTAGGGCAATCCCCTGGATCAGTCGATAATTAAAGTGGGTTACTATTCTGTTTTGCACTGAAGTTTGGCAAGGTTTCTAGTCATTTATTACTAAGTCATCAGTGCAGTTCTCACCACAATATTTGAAGCACACCCATTCCAAGCTGAGCATTCCGCAGCAAGAACTTATCAGAAAGGACTTTTCAAGCCCAGCTGAAGTCTTTATTTGCTCACGGGATGGAAGACAATGACATTCCAGTTTTCAGGGGGGTTCAAAGGAAGTCTGCAGAACCTCTCATAAGAAAACCTGTGATAAGGTGAGAGACCTGCACCAAAAGGAACATTTTGAAATCCTTTAGCTCCCAAAACTATAGAGGTAGTCCTCCTTAGCAGGTTGACATTCTTCTAGGATACCCAAAAGTTCAGCTAGGATTTGGCTGACCTCCGCTAAAAGTCAGGTTTTGAACCAAAACAGGCCTTCAGCCTTCAAATACAGCTCTATGGAACTGGGTGATATTGAACCAATTGCCTCTATATAGAATAATTCCTCTTCTGGACCTGCTGTGTAGTTCTGTTGTGATCCAACTGCTGACAGTCCACAGCTTTGACTACCCTCTGAAAGTAACCCATACATGTACTGAGTTTAAGGAAGCAGAAAACTCTCTCACACACCCCAGAAAAAAATTATTTTAAAAACACCTTACCTCATAAATGTTGGGGTGCCACATTTTGGTCAGGAATCTGAAGGTAGGTGGTGAATATGGATAGTCAATAGGAAATTTTATGTGAGCCTGAAAAAAGCAGAATATTTTAGCTATGAAACAGAACGAAAAAGACCAACAAGCACAACTACAGTGAAAAGAGTGGGGGAAAAAATTCATTAAGGCTACTAAATTGCTCATTTTATAAACCAGTGCCCAAGTGGCCCCAGTGTAACTCTATGCAATTTCTTATGAGCAAAACACTAACTGAACAAGAAAAATCAAAACACCTGGGCTGGTAATGCTCAGAAAACAAGCTAAAATACATTTATCATGTCCTAATTCAAGGAGCACTATTCAACAGCTGTTGTTAAACACAATAAAATATACTGGAAAATATTTAATTCAAGAGAGCACTGCTCTCTTCTTGAGTTCAAAAGCAGACTAGAAAAATGTTTACTAAGCTGAATAGACCTGTCTTATATTTGCCTGTACATATATTTAAAATTACTCTTCCCATGATAAAAAAAAATTGTTACATAACATGCTCTAGTTATTTTGTCTTTCTTTGAAAGTTAAGCTGGTCCATCCACCTGTGTTTCTAATATTACATGTTTTGCCACCACAGGCATTTTTGAAGTCTTAACATCATCAGTGTCCTGTTTAATAAATCAGTGCACCTTGAGGAATATTGATGGGCAATGACAGCAAACATCTTGCAGTGGTCAACAACCACTGTGGGGCACAACTCTGAGTCGAGTCGGTTGTGGGAAGGCTGCAGAGATCCCAGCACTGAATATTAACTTCCTTGTGCTGTCCTGCCATTCACAGCAGTCTGAATATGGATTGATCAAGTGTCCAAAATACTTCTCTCTGGAAGGTGGACTTGCACACTGCTTGCTGCGCTGTGGAGCACAAAACCTTTCCTTGGAACTGCTCAACCCACCAAAAAGTCCTATTGCCAGCCCAGCATGGGATCTCCAAAGAAGCATCTTCTGGTCCTTCAAACACGGCCAGGTTAATTTGCAACGGAGAATGCAAGAAGAGATCCCAAAAGCAAGATTCGTATTTATCATGGTTTGAGACAAATTTAGGAGGAAACCTAGTCACCCTAGGACAACATGGTAAGAGCAGAATTCCAGGTCACTCTCCTCCATTTAAGTACCTAACCATGCCACTTGCTCAACAAGAGAAACTCTGGAAAGTTTTACTCCATAGTACACAGAAGCAGACAACCAAATAAATTGATTACAGAACTGTTAAGTACCTGGCTACAGTTTTACTTACCAGCATACACCTTTGCCCTGCGACCAAAATTTTAAGGGGTCAGTGTCAGATAGTCACCTTTATGAAAGAAATTCACCAGTTCACATGGCCTTATGGTCTGTAGATGCCTACTCATGACTGTGTGTGGGCATGTTACAGCAGCACTGAGTCCTCACCCTGCAGTCATTTGTCACAGCACATTGACAGCCAAGAGATTTATGATCCACTTACACAATCCCATAGTTTAAGGCCAGTTGCCTGAATGCCATTGCTCCAAGAGCAGTGAGTGAATGGCTCTTGTCACCACACGCTGCTGCAGCAAGGACATGGCTGGGTACACAACATGCTGCACAGTGAGCAGAGCAGAGATCTAGCCAGGGCAGAACACATTCACTCCAACTCAAGTGCTTGCATCATATAGCTGCAGACTCCTCCAGACACTGGGGTTTTCCCAAGAAAGCCCATTCCTGTGCTTACATGCCATTTTGTGAGATCTAAGACACAAAACAGCAAAAGGACTGAGACTAAAAATGCAAGAGATGACAAAACTCAGGGTTGAGCTACCTACAAGATGTCTTAGCAAAATCTGTCTTCTACACAGCCACAGCTTCCAGGTGACCAAAACAAAGACCACTGATCCAGTAGATTACCAGCACTGCCATGCTTATAGCCCACATAGATGTTCAAGGAGTGCAGGTCTCATTCCTCCCAGTAAAATCCCTCTGCTTTCAAACTGTCTAATCCCGAGGGGTTTGTCTCAGCAAGACCACTCCAGAAACTGAGCCTGAGGCACCAGTATGTCCCTGTATGTGATGCAGACACATGAAGACGCTGTAGATCCTGGATCCACAGGATCTGGAAAAACTCTTCCAAATTTCTAAATCCTGTTTGACAAACACAGTTCTTTATTAGAGAAGGACTACCTGTCTAGAATAACTATCACTATGGAATGCAGTGTTGTGTCACAAGAAGGATTTTTTTGAGCTCTAGGAACAGAAAATGCAACTGGAGAAATAAGAGGAATCTTTCCTTCCACATGCAGGCAGCTAAGAACCTAGCTTCCCTGTAATACATCACATATTTAGAGAAAGCACATTACATGGTGATCAGCTATTTCTAACTAGTCTGTAGCTCTTTAGCACACTGAGATTCTGTACTGGAACATAAAGCAAGTGAGGCTTCTCTACAAACCTGATTTCAGAGTCAGAAGACTCCAAAACAGAAGACCTCAAATTACAGGCAGGGATTTTTTCCCAAACAAAAAGAGCACCACTGTCAGGTCCCCATGGTGAGATCATCCAGAATTTGAAAGTGAAACCAAACACTTCTCCAGGCCATTACAAATAGGTCTGAGAGAATTACCTCATCTCTTCTGCAAGAGAAACCATGGAAAGTTACATAAGCCTACTCTGCTCTCACTGAATTCTATTTGAGTTTCTGTATGGGTTAAGCAAGCCAAGAATTTCCAAGACAAGCTGCAAGACTGCTTGCAAAGATGCAACAACAGCCACAATTAGAGGTCATTTTTTTCCCCACTGAAAGCCTGATTCTAAACATGTTAAAAGAAAAAAAATACCAAATTAAGCAATCAACCTAATTTTAAATAGAGCTCACAGAACAGTTTTCCCCTACAATTTCACTGATATAAGGCAACAAAATCTGTTAAACTCAGCCAGGCTGCTAGATACTAGAGAGTGGCAGAGTTTCCAGGAAGCTTGCTGTTAGCTCAGTTACAGCCACACAAACTAATTTATGAGGACTAAATAAGCTGGTAACAGTAAATTAAATATGTAGCTCAGTTCCCCCCTGCAAGTTCCAAACAGTTACCACATTCACCATGTGCCTGACTCCTCAAACTGAGCTTAAACAGAAGAGAAATAATCCTATTTTGGTGCTGATTTTAGCCAGCTGCATGCCATGGCTCCTTGACATCACTGAAGATACTCAATAGATATGAATGTGAAGACCAGTCACAGTCAACCCACTTCTCCCCTCCCCAGTTTGTAACTAGTCATGCTTATAGTCCCTAGAAAAACAATAAACTCCTCTAAATAGTCCAGCCTGACAGAAGATACAGCCCTTTACAGACATTTACAGCTACCACAAAAACTTCAACTTCCGAATTACACTGTAGCACATATTCTAACAATATTGCTACCAGCATAGTTACTTTGTTTCCTATTTTACTGCTTCCCGGCATCTTCAACAGAGACTGCACTTCAGGTTTGTTAATTTTCTTTAAGTTGGAAAATACAAAAGCACAGGTTCTTCTATGTAAGCCACCAAAATACACAGTCTCACTAGATCTTATGTGACTGAAAATATAAACCTAATATTTCTGCCAAACACTGAATTATTCACTGATTCAGTCACTATCAATAACTATTACAGCAACTTTGTTTCTTGAGATCTTGCCACACACTTGACTCAACACTTAAACTTGTGTCATAATTGCTCCAAGCACTCCAGACGTGAGGCAGAGGCTGGAAAGCTGCCTGACAGGAAAGGACCTAGGGGAGCTGGTTGACAATGGCTGAACATTGTGCCAGCATGTGCCCAGATGGCCAAGCATCCTGGTCTGGATCAGCAGTAGCGAGGCCAGTGGGACTAACACAGGCAAGACTCCCTCCTAGCCTCAGTCCTTGTTCCAGCCTAGCTGTAAATGACACTTTAGGAGCCTGACACTGATTTTTTACAGCCATTTCAAGCTGACAAAACTGAGATCTCTGATTTTTAGGCAGAAAGGGAAGGAATGTTGAATCCATCCTACCTACCCAGTGCAGACAGGCCATGAGGGAAGCACACACATTTCCTGGAAAGCCACCAGGATCACAACTGATCTGATTTGAGGATAATGGGGAACACCAGCAGCTTTTATAACGGTCAGCATAAATTGCAGCTGCTTTGTGTTCCTGGAAGTGCCATTTAGAGATTACTTTTATTTCAAAACATCACATGCTTAATGCCAACCCTTCCAAAACTCTGCATTAGTGAGGGCAAGGACCTTTAGCAAATTGTATTAAGATCAGATACAAAGGAAGTGGTTTGAGTTTTGAAATTATTTTGCTGTTATTTGTAATTATCTGTTACAGCCAGCCTACAGATAAGCTCCTATTGACTCTGTGCAGGTACTACCAAGGTCTCTTACAGATCACTCACCTGCCCTGGCAGGCTTGCAGACAGCACAAGAACTCCTAACTTTCCTGCTTAAGGGGCACAACCAGGCTCCCCACTGTGCTCCTGCTGACTGCTCCACACACTGAACATGAACAGGAACTACAGGCCACTACCAGGTTAAGTGGTTGTATCTAATCCCACAAAATGCCTTTCCTGCTTCTCTTGCATCATGCATTATACAATTCATTTAATAGAATCTCCTCTTCCACATAAAGCCTGGGTTAATTCATGCAGTACTAAACACTGTGTGCTGGAAAGCATGTTCAGTAGAGATCAGCAGTCAGTACCAGCAGCCAGTTTCTCACAGCAGTGAGGTTTAAAGCACCTCAGTATCATCCAGCTCACAACATGTAAAACAGCATTATAGCCAGTCCCACTGCACTGTCAACTATTTGGTGAGGTAAAAATGAATGTAGGGCCAACACTGCTATTTGAGCTCTATTTGTGACTTATGGCCTAAGTAATTTCTTGTGGCAGAGCTGGGTGCTAGCCTGGTACTTTAAACCCAGTTATTGCTTCTTTTCCCAGCAACACTGTATCGGTGTTTATTGACATCTGTTGTGCTTTCAGAGACTAGGAGGAGCACATCTCTGATACAAGATTAATGACCAGACCACTGAAGTCTTGTGAGTCCTGAAAAATCCCTTGGTGCTGCAGTGGCCATATGAACAGTAACAGCAGAAAACCCCTTATATCCCACATTACTTGCACTGTTTCATAAACAATTTAAATCATAAAGATCTGAATGTGAAGAATGAACTAGATCTCATGAGAAGGACATGAAGCATCTAAACAAAAAAAGAAGATAGAGCCAAAATTCAGCAGAGCAATGATGAGTCAAGAAGTAAGGCTAGCTTACACAGAGACTGGTTTGACAGGCACCAGCCCATTCTTGTTTCACGCTAAATCATATCTTGCACACATTTCCTAATTTAGTTATCTGGGGAACTACTAAATCTGTTGTTCTCAATGGAAGACTTCCTCTGGTACAAACTACATTTCCTTTCACCAGAATGTCTTTTAACAGTAAGATGCTATTAAATATTTATCTGCAATATATTATCTGCAATGTTCATAAAGCTGAGATTGTTGGCAAGTCATCTAACCCAAACCAAAGCAGGTAAAGGGGCAGATTACACGAGCACCACCTACACTCAGCTAACAACTGCCAGGTTGATTTCCACTGCTTTGACTGTCAGTTTGACTTTTCATAATGCTACAGAAAATGCTATAATTTCAACAAGTGCAGGAGATGTAGCATTTAGCAAGAGATACTGAGTTGGAAACAGTGGCATCCTGAAACAACCAAGTATTTATTCTATAACCTGCCCATTTTGACTCAGCTTTTGCTCTTGTCTGCTATCTCATCACTGAGAAGGCCATTACCAGCAGCTATGTAAGACACACCACCAAACAGAATTACTTGATCCTGTTTCACAGGGCTAGCTGTTCCTTCACCCGCTTCACTGAGCTTTGACACAGGGGCCAAATAATAAAGGAATTTCAGATTCCCATGAGAGAAAGCTGATGTCATACTGAGGTTTGTGTCTTTTCCCAGGAATTCCCATGCTAAAATATTGCAAGATTCCACCCTCAGTTTAACCTTTACTCCAGGATCAGGCCTGATTTTAGGAGACAAAAAGATTAAGATGGAATATATCAGAGACTGTGACAAGCCATATGTTAGGAGGCTTCTGCCATGGCTGAAGGCCTCACATAGAGATTGTGCTCTTGGATCTGATGCCTTCAGGTTGCCCACAGACTGTACACAGGCTTGAGGCTGGGGTCACTGTGTGTATGCTATGCAGAGAGGCTACTCTGTGACTATTTTCCAGGCAGAAACAGATGACTCAGTTCTTACTTAGCCCTGCACAAACACACTGACTTCCCCATTTAGACAAAATAGGAAGAATAAGTCCAAACGTGTGAAACTTAATTTTCCCTGTGCAGCCTGATATTTGCTGAAGGAGAGAGAGATACTTGAGGATACCATATCTAAAGTTTAAACCAAATAATGCATCTTCCATTAGGTCTTTGCTTCAGAGTAGAAGCTGGGACTTGAAATACCCTATGGTACATGTAACTGAGCATGCTGGTACCTGAACTGCTAAAGCTCTCACATGAGCATAGCTATTCTAGAAAGTTTCTGTCTGCCTCAGATAATGAAATTTTCCACCTCTTTCCATTTGTAAAAACAATTAATTTTGCTGGAACAGTGGAGGGAATATTTCAGACTGCTTATACAAAGTATCATGGTACTTCACTGGCATCTCTGGCATCATGTGTGGAAGTCCTCCAATTACAAATGTAAAGCGTTGTCATTTTGAGCACCTCTCTCTACTTGCCAGGCTTCAGGGTCCAAAAGACTGTCTCTTTTAGTAAGAATTGAATTAGCCTATGACATCTTCAATATTTTGTTCAGTCTCACATTTTGGAATTTAACTTTACTGGGTAAGTAATTCTTATTTTCTTGAAGCAGATTTACACAGGCACATCTATGGAAAGGTTGACTGTGAGACAGCGTGATATACTTCAGACTTATCCTGGTAATTTATCAGTGGGATTGACTGACAGTGGGATTAAAGGCACCCTCAGTAAATTCACTGATGACACCGAGCTCTGTAGTGCAATCACATTCTGGAAGGAAGGGATGCCACCTGGAGGGACCTGGACAGGCTGGAGAAGTGGGACTGTGCAAACCTCATGATGTTCAACAAACCGAAGTGTGAGGTCCTACACCTGGATTGTGGCACACCCACAGAGAAGCGGGTGATTGAAAGCAGCCTGGCAGAGAAGGCCTGGGGGTGATGGTTGATGAGTAACTCGATGTGAGCTGGCAGTGAGCACTCACAGCCCAGAAAGCCAAATGTATGCTGGGATAAATCCAAAGAAGTGTGGCCAACAGGTCAAGGGTTGTCGTTCTCCCCTGCACTCTTGTGACATCCCACTTGGATTCCTGCATACAGTTCTGGTGACCCCAGCACAGAGAAGGACATGGAAGTGTTGGAGCAAGTCCAGAGGAGGCCACAAAGTTGCTGAGAGAACTGGAGCACCTCCCCTATGCAGACAGACTGAGAAAGTTGGGGCTGTTCAGCCTGGCGAAGAGAAAGTTGCGTGGAAACCCCATAGGAACCTTCCAGTATCTGAATGGGCCTATATGGAAGCTGGAGAGGGACTCATCATCAGGAACTGTAGATGGGACAAAGAGTAATGGGCACAAAATGAAAGAGGGGAAATTGAGGTTAGCTATTAGGAGAAGATTCTTTACTGTGAGGGTGGTGAGACAATAGCACAGGTTGCCCAGAGAAGCTGTAGATGCCCCATCCCTGCAAGTGTTCAAGGCCAGGCTGGATAAGGTTTTGAGCAACCTGGTTGAGTGGGAGGTATCCCTGCCAAATGCAGAGGAGTTTGGACTGGATTATCTTTAAGGTCCCTCCCAAACTCTTACAGTTCTGTGATTAATCACTGCCAAAACACATTCCAATTTTCAATAATGAAGGACAGAGTGTCTGTGAACTCACCTATTAATTCCAACATTTGCATCTTTACCAAAACACAGCAGATTGTTTTGTTGCTCTGTGAAGCAAGCCATACTATTTGTATCTGCTGAGTGAAGAGACGTCCAAGCTAGCACAGTGTGAGAACACCCTTCCCTTCAGCCTGTTTTTACTATTTTTAGCCAATTCTTTAAACAAGTACCATTCATGAGTCAGCGAATGACTAACTGCCTTGATTCTCTTCCTGTGCAAGCCAGGTTGGATGCAAGAGGAAAGCTCTTCTCAAGGGACAGCCCATCACATGTTCTGCTAAAAACACACGGCAGGTCTTGATGCAGTCACCTCTTTCATAAGCAGAAACGGGAAAGGCATATTTATAGCATTTTAAGTGTAAACCCTAGCACTGTGCTGCAGTGTTACACAACTTTGCCTTTCCCAGCATGGCAGGCAGCAGCTCTCTGACGAGACTTCTTGAGCTGGCATACCAGCAGCCTTTCTTTAAATAAGGGACATAGGCATCTGGAAGGTGAATGGCAGCACTCAGAAACTGCAGTTGAAATCTTATCTATGCTGGCTGCCATGCAGAAGCCAACTACGCACCCGTGCAGCCTTGTTACTTGTTTTTCAGCCACAGCATTACTGATTGTAAGCCCTCCTGCCTGGAGCTGGACACAGGCAGTAAATCTAGGCAGACTGAGCAGTAGCAAGCAAGTCTCCTGGACTGTACCACTTCCAAGCAAGCAGCTAAATCAGCAGCACCATCTCCTAGTGTGGAGACCCAATCAGCAATGCGTTAGTCTAGATGTATAACCCTATAGTGACACAACTATATTATGCATAGCCCCGCCCAGTGTACCACCCATCTGAAAAGTGTCTCTGATCCTGCACAAGTGAAGTCTGATACATGTCCAGCAGCTGGCTTCTGCCCAGGCATTCTCCAGTTCACTGCAGGAACCAGCATTGTGTCTGAAGGTATTTGCCAGCGAGAAGCTTATATCTGAGGCACAAAGGCAAATTTTCACAATATTGCACGATGCACCTGTCAGCTTCATTATTATGGGCTGCTCTATCAGACGAAATATAAAGTTTTAGCTTGGATAAATGCATTAGCTCGTACACAGACATCCTTGCTCCATAGGCTATTCTTTATACAGTAACAGGTGTTGGGTGGGCTTTTTTTGCTAGTGAGGAACCAAATTAAAGAGGCATTCAGCATTCTGTCATTCTTCACCTCTTTTCACCCCCGCCATGTGCTTCAAAGGATTTGGAGGTCACAGCATTACAACCAGTATTACTTTGCAATGGATATACAAAACAAAAGCACAACACTGAAGTGAAGGCTAGTATTACTATTTCTACCTATGTTCCAACCAGCTGCCATGTCAATTACTAATACAATATCCAGATAAAGCCAGAAACCTCAATTTGCTGAAAAATCTCCTGAAAGAGCCAGCAAAAGGGAGCAAAGCAGGTTGAGTCATCTGCAGTGCAGCATAATTTAAGGTATCATTTATACTTCTTATAAAAGCAGAACTACTGCAGTCAAACAAGCTTAGTACAAGAATACACAGCCCTGAAATTCCAGCTTGTATTTAATTAATTGGAACCATTAAGTTTGAAGGTATACCAGGTGAGAGTAGCAGTCAGGAAGAACCATTTAAGCCTACCACAGGTTAAGAGGATTAAGGTCAAGGCAAAAAAATTCATGAGACAGGTGTAAGATGAGAATAGAGGAAAGGGATCTTATCACTTGGATGAAGAAAGATGGAACTTGTAGGAAAGTCAAAGGAAAGTTGTACAACTGTGTGACTAAAAGCAACCTTTAAAATAGCTTTCATATTATGCATTATTTCCTGCCCATACAAAGAAAGGATCTAAGGGGAATTAGAACTCATTTCATTTTTCTTCCTGTATTCAAGCATGTCATAGGTATTGCTCTTGATTCAAAGACTTAGAAGAAATTTGTGTGACAGATCATGTGTGACTGGCATAACAGCGAAGATAAGACAAGATCTATGGTAGATCTACAGTCTGCTCTTAGTAAGAATTGGAATGCTGCTGAAAAAAAGCCCCCAAACCCAACAATGGGGAAAAAAAAGCAGGCCAGTCTAAGGTGAGCAACAAGATGAACTGCAAAATCAGGCTGACAGCAAGAGCCCTTGCAAGAGGTGCTGCATTTATAAAGATTTGTAGGAACAGGTGATATCTCAAGGCAAAAAAAAAAAAAAAAAACTATTTCCAGACAAAACAAATTTTCTACTGTGAGACACCATTTTCTACTTAGACTCTTCTGGTATCTACCTTCTTATGATTCTTGTATGACTTATTTTTCAGCTCTGCTTTTTAAGGTCTTTAATGTTTGCCTGAATGCTACAGAAACAGACAAAATATGACCTTCCAAAGCATTCTCATGTGCATGCCATATAGCAACTTCATGTGTTCAAGCCTCCTCAGAAACAAGGCATGTTTCCTTCCTGCAAAGACTCATCTAAAACCTCCTCCTCCACTTTCTCAATAACAACATCATCATCATCTGTAATTACCTGTGATACAGAGACCAGTTATAAGAATGCACACTGCGTCTGATAGCTTGAGTACAGTGCTCCAGCACACTTCCACACTCAGAAAATGCAGGATCCATACAGTCAGTTTGGAAACTGAGTTCTCTTATTCCATCCAGAGAAAAATGATACCCACATATCTGCAAAAAACTAGACTTGATTGTGTATGGAATAAGCCAAGGCTACCAAACCCTAAGACTGTCAAGAACAGACAATTCATCCGTATTTGTATGCTGGACAATCCCATGATGATACTCTTTCCTATCTGATCAGATTAATGCTTGAAAAGTTAGGTCTTTGTGTTGTTAGGCTGTTAGATAAGACACAGTGCACCTGATACACTCTATCAAGTTACAATGGAGTAATAAGCATTTTGCCGCAAAAGTTAGTATTTTATAAGTACAGACCTATCACGGTAAACTTACCCCAGTTACACAATGAAGCCTATGAACCATAAAATAACCTGTGCTAGTAATTAAAGCCTTATCTATGCTAGGATAAAATATGTTCATGTTAAAAGAAAATTATTTACCCTCACTGACCATTAAGTATTTTTGTGACTGTTTTTTCCACCTACTAGCAAGTAACACAAGCTTCTAGGTGCTGATGCTTTAAGGTTCATCAGTAGTTAATAGCCAGTAACTATTTCAAACAGATTATTTGAATTCAGCCATAGTAGCAAGAGAATGGCTGTATTTTGATGTAAAAAAAAAAAAATTAATTCACTGCTTGTAAAGAAGTGTTACAGCGACAGATTCAGACACTCGCATGCTACTTAGAGTATAAGCTGCTTCCTGCCACAGAAATGAATCCAAAGCATGACTTGGAGGAGCCTCTAGTGGTGATAAAGTAGATGTGATTATGAATTAGCAGATGCTCAAGGATAAGCTAAGAGCCTTGCTAGCAATTCATGTACCCTACAGATACATGACTCCTAGTCCAGTTACTATTAATATGACCTGCAAGCCACACACACACTTGGGACGAAGTAGGATGTTTTCAGTAGTGCTCTACCTACAAGTTTTACCTTGCCTTGATTCAATAAGGGAACCATACAGCTTGCTTCTTGATCCCTTCAGCTTGTAGGCAACATTTAGTGCAAAAACAGAAAGATATCCTAACAACTTGTTTAATCTCTTTCACACTAATATTTTTGCAGGGAGGTAGATGCACAACATCCTGTGGCAATTATTACTACAGTTTTAACTGCATACTGTGTAAAAAATCCACTTTCATTTTGACTTGCTTCATAGTTCTATTTGATGCATATTCATTCTTAAATTAGGAAAGACAGTAAACTGTCATCCTCTCTTGACTTTTTTTTGGTGTAATGCATGGCTTTATAATACCTAATTGTACCCCTCCTCAGTCATCACCTCAAGAACTCTGAAAGTTTCCTAGAATGGAGAGCAGTGCTGGTACCAGTTTCCTCCAAGAAGTGATACTGACACAGGCAGACCACTATTTTTAAGTAAACTGTGTCTATGTACACAGAAGGCAAGGATGTGTAAGCCTTGCACTGCAGAAACACATCATTTGAGCAATTTTACAGTGACATTAGAGCAATATCTTCCACAGGTAACAACACTGGAGAATGATTTGTTGCTGCAAAAGGACTTTTCCAGAGCATGAACTTTGATAATATCAGCTGGAAGCCATTCTGTTTGAACTCCATTGGCAAGACCAGTAGGTGTCATTAACTGTGGAGTTTCTCCAATCTTGTGACCTGTTGCAGCCACATTGATGTGGCACATAGCTGGAAAGCTACTTTCACTCTTCCAGGACGCCCTGTAACACTGCCCTTTTTGGTAAGCACTAATACCAATACAACCAATAGGCTTCCTTTAGCCTAGCACAAAAGAAAATTTAAAAACTACATTTGACGATTTGGCTGCATCGACTCACATACCATTTATGTTCCAGTATGAGCCCTTAAAGAACTGGAGCATCTGGCATCAAGCACTGAATGAAACAGCCAGCTTTTGTCTGTAGTTACAGGGTTCAGACACTGAAAAAGTTAATGCTGTTTCAGCACTCTGCAACAACAATTGCAGGCTAGATGCTGTCAAAGTACTTTAAAGGTTTGATTTTTAGCAACCGAAAGATTTGTCTGGCAACCACAGGACTCTACCCTTACTACACTTCTCCTGATGTGCAAAGTAGACTTTCCCCCAAATCAAATAATTAATAGAACTGGTGCCAATTTTTATTTTCCCAAATACTACCAAAAGTTATACAACTGTTTGCAGAGTAACTTAAAAGCCTTCTATATATGATCAATATATTTATAGTGAGGGTTTGTTTTAGAAGGCCTGGATATAATGAAATAAAAAGAGTACAGCCTTTGAAGTATCCTGTGCCTATAAAATAATATATTAAATAGTAAGCATTATTTAAATTATAAATATAGGAAACTATGTTGCTATGTTAGACCTCTATGGATGAAAATTATACTGCAAAATGACTGGAAGACATAAAGAATTTCTTTACACTTATGCTGCTTACAAAGCTATACTTTTATATGGTTAGAGTCTTATTCCTGCACGGAATTAATTTACTGGGGAAAAAAACAGTTCTGCAGATGCTACCGTGGAACAAGCATACAATGATGTGCATTTAAGAGCTCTGTATGTCTTGGCAGATTTGGGGGAAGATCACAGCATTGGCCGAGACCAATAGGAGTCAATTGTTTTCCTGTAGCTGCTTTACTCTACGCTGCTCTCAGCTGCTTTTCTCTACAAGAACAGCTACAGGATGGAAATTTTAGCCTAAGAAAAGCTTTATGCTATGAGTTTTTGGTTTTAGAACTGTCTAGCCATACAAGGGGCAATACTGGCCCACAACAGCTCACAAAAAAATCCCAGATTATGCACCCATGCATACTACAAAGAGTTTTGAGAAACACGTAGGGGGAGTACCTCCCCTGTAAGGTGGAGGAGTGAGGGAAAACTGCATGAACTCATTCCAAGCAGCCTGCCAGAAAAATCACCCACAAAAATCCTTTTGTTCCTATTCTTGGACATCCAGTATTATTTACTAGAGCTGCTGCTCAATCCCTCGAACCCCACCTTGGCCCAGTTTTTATTGCCTCTAAGGAGAAGCATTTTCAGACGAGTAAAACCATCTCCATCAGACACTGCAACAGCAGTGACCTTCACTGGCACTGACAACAGTCTGAGGTGTAAAATATCAGATCCAAGGGTCTTCTTTGCTGTATTGAAAGGGTATGCATTTCCAGATCCAGACAATTTGCCTCCACATCCCTGCAGTCCTGAACTGGCCCTGTGAAAAAGTTTATCCACCTTAGGAGCAGCCCCATTGATTCCTACAAAGTACACTAAAGAAGGGTTTTGGGTGACCTGTGTAACATTCACTCACAAAACCACTCTCAAGAAAGACCTCAGCATAGCATCACACATTTTATGCATCAGGCACACAAACAGCTCAATCAAACAGCACAAGTGTCTCTAAAGATCTCTGCACATTTGACCTTTAACATTACACTTGCCTGCTCAGTGTTATAATGTTCTATAGCCAATATTGATTGATTTGGTGCAACACAAAACATCCTGCAGATGTCCAAAACTACTTGGATTTTAACTGTTCCACTGGAAGCAGAGGATTAGACCACACTACTCAAGTTAAGTCCAACAAGCTTACTTTTTATAATGGCAAACACCTGAAACATAGTAACTGTCACACTTTAAAGTACAAAGTTCCATGGCATGGCAACTTTTTTTCCTATGCGCCAAACCCATGGACAAGGAACATCGCCAGTGCCCATTTCAATGTTCACACAAGTACTATCATATTGAACGTGTTAAATTTAATTAAAATAATCACACTGCTCTTATGAACAGAGGTATGTCTTGGAGTACAATTACAAAACCAACCCCCTCGTGGCTTTTTTTCTTACAAAACACTTCTGTGCACCTGAACACATCCAGAAGCAATGCTTATATATGAATATGAACATCTTACTACAAAGATGCTTTGCAGTAGCAGCAGTACTTTCCTCCCATGCACAGCAATACTAAGCAATCACACAATGATGAGAGAATCCCTTCAACTCCCACTTTGTACCCACTCATCAGAACAGTCATGAATACCTACTCTAGAAGGACTATCTTCAGAGCTTTTTAGAAACTTAATTATCACTTTTGGCATCAATTAGGTCAGCAGAAGTTGGTGCTTTCTGAAACCTCCTGGAGAAGAAGACAGCACATTTATCACTGTCATGTGAATTCAGAAGGGGAAATCAAAGCCATTACTATCCCAGGAAGTAGCAGAACTCACATATAGTATTTATGGAATCAATTATTTATGTTTTCATTTCAACTCCAATTTAGAAACAGAGGAAGTGAAAAATAATTTCTCAGTGAGGATCCTAAGCAGGGCACCTTTAGCTACATATTTCTTTATGCTCAGTCTCCTCCCTTCTCAGCCACAATGCTGCTGAAGGGCTTTGAAGTTAATTAACTTCAGTCCATTATCACCATCACCAACATTAAATATATGGGTTCAAACCAAACCAGGCTTATCAGTAGGGTAAGGATCTGACTCTCAAACAGCCTGCAATTCTAGACACCCAACAAGGTTTCAAATTAGCATGCTATGCTTTGAAGTTCAGAGAAGTTATCCTCTCCACCCCAAGGAATTACCACCAGAAATAGGAAGAGATTTCCTAAAAAATTCCTGTTACAGAAACTATGCAAGTTTTGTTCTGAAGGTTACTGTTCAGTATTCACTATGTCAAAAGAAAAGCTCTAAAAAAGATTGCTTTCCAAGGGACTTTTTGATATTTTAAGTGCTCAGGTCAGAGCTTGCCAACTTTCAGCACCAGCATAAAAAGTAAGAAATCATTTAACCCATACAGATATTTTAAAAAAAATATCAGAAGGCTTGCCAAGAATCCTTAACCTTCCTAACATGGTACTTGAGGGCTACACAAGTAGATGCCCTGTACCTACCACAGAAAGCTGAGGGAAGCCTTGCAGATAAGGACCCTGTCCTTTGACTGCATCACCAGCCTTCAGCTTCATGCGCGACAAAATTAATTACATCACATTGATTTTGCTAATCCATTCCAAATATGGTACACTTCAAACAAACCTGCAATGTAAGTTGATTAGACAACACTGACAAGCCAGTCAATGAGTCCAAGAGCAAAAAGGGAACAATATCTAATCTGTTATGGCTTCTGCTCTGGTATCCCAGGAAACCAGCTGCAGCTGCTTGGTTCAAGTTGTGTACTATGGTAAAAATGTCTGCAATCCCACTCTAATAACCAGCATTTTCACAACTGCTAAGCAATGTCTGCATGGCAGAGCAGCAGTTCCTCTCTAGAATCTGGAGAATGAACTGCACACACAGAAGCACGGTATGTCTGGGGACCCAGGGCACTCCCATCTCAGTAATGTTTTTACTAGGTCAGAAGACCCTACTTACCACACAAGATTTACAGAGAGATCAGTATAAAACCCACCTCACTTACACACAAAGTACCATAATGAAGTACAGGAGCAAGCAATATCACAAGCTAAATGATCATTCAGTTCACTTCCTTGGAACCAACTCATCACCCCTTGGTGATCTAACTCAAGAAAACTTCCTTAATTTCATTAACATATTAACCCTGTCCCCAAAATGTAAACAAAAAGCATCAGATTGAATGTTTTCTACATGGTAGTTTAATTATTTTCTACCTGGTAGTACTTGTAATTTTGATGTCTTGACAGCTATTAGTCTTCAGCAACTGACCTATTTGATCATTAACTTGGTTTTACTCACCTAGAATAATCTAAAATCCTAATTTATTTTGGTACTATGTGTGCCACTTTAGTCTGTCACTTCCCAGCCTTGAAGCATTTAGCTGTCTGTACAGCAAGTATTCAGAGAAGACACCAAACCGACTACCCACACTCCAGAAGTCAGCATTTAGGACTCCTGGATTCCTCTTGGAGGATGCTTTCAGAGAGACATTTATCCCAGTATTATTTCTTTATGTGCTACACAGTTCAATTGGTGCTTTTCAAACTGTCATAATGCTAAATAAAAAAAGGTTGTGGGAAAATTAAAAAATATAAGGTTAACTGAGAACTATCTTCCTGCTAACATGAAAGATCAGGAGTACTAAGCTATCCTCTTTTAGTCAGAACACTCTGCAGAGACCCCAGGTGAGCCTCTGGTGTCTCTCTCAGGCAGACAGGCTGCCACTCTACATTCAGCATCTCATCTGCATTTGCTACCAACTCTTTGCACAAATGCCTGTATTAATTTACAGTGGATGACCAAACCATATTTAAAGCCTTTCTTTTGTTGTTTTTTCCTTCCCATCAAAACACACATAGCAAGTTCAGCTGCCTTAAGCATTTTATTAAAACCTACCAGGCAGTATCAAGGACAAAACAGTGGACTGAGCAGACAGAAGCAATTGTGATCTAGTACATAAATCAGTATTGGAAAGGAGAATTCATTAAAATATGACAGTTTGATTCAAATATAAACTGTTTGGAAGTAAACTCATATTAGTGCCAAAGTCCAGTCTGGAGATTCTTTCAAGCTCATTTTCCATGCAGTCAGCTTCATTGTGTTGTAGCATTGTTGTCCCAAAATGGTTTCTTTCACCCACTGTGCAAGAGGCTGATCCCCACACAGAGTTGAGGTATTTGATTTATTTACAGTTCTGCACAGAAATGGGGGCTGGTGAAGCCAGCACAACAACTATCAAAATTTTTCATTATTTAGACATTTTACCAAACAAAGGCATTAATGTTCACTGACTACAAGTTACAGAGTTCCCTCATTAGTTAGTATTCTATCTTCTATTAGTTAAATGACTCCCTTACTTCCCAGAGCACACAGACTAATAAGCAATTCCCTTTTTTTGAGTCAGAGGTTCCTTTGGCCAGTAGTCCGTGAGTTGGTGGTCCTAGTCTTCCCTTGCAAGAATTATTTTTTATGCAGCTGGAGCTGATTTCTCAGTTCTTGACTTTATTGGTTTCTGCCTTATCTTGGGAGCTCTGCCAAATGTCCTTGTGGCTCATAAACTCTGTATTCTTTGTGCCCACTATCAATGGGCAGCTTAATTAATCGCCCCCTAGGTCTGAGAAAACTGAAGCATGTCAGGCCCTAAACCTTAATAAGGCAGTTCTACCGACAAATAAAGTACCTTTCTACACCTGGATATCAGTGTGAAGAGCCTGTCAACAGTGAGAAGGCACTTTCGAACAACAGAAAATGTTACAGTGAGCTCATTAAAGCACTGAGAAAGCTCAAGGGGTACTAGATGTTGAGCACAGGTGAAAATTAGTTGTAAAAGGACATTAAAGATACAGTTTGGACTTCCCAGTTGAGCAGGGAGACTTCAATTCCAAGAAGGTATTGGAGTATATAAGGAAGGGGCAACCTTGTAAACTTTATTGTTACAGTTGTCCAGCATGGTAGAAAGTATCCACTCTACTACCTCATAAACGTCTACGGAACTAACTTCAAATTATCTCTAAAAACCTGGACTTGTGTTTGTTTTTTTCTCTCTAGCGAAGATACCCTCCTTCCCCACCTATGTTTGAACAACATCAGGTATCTTCTCAGTATCAAGCTTGCTCACTACTTCCATGCTTTCTCTGCATCACTACACTCATTCAGAGCAGCAGTTATGCGGATGCTCACGAGCACAGTTGTGCCTTTGCACAAGCACCTGCAGCACAGCAACTGCTAAGGGAGACAGCAATTCACTGGGAGCTCAGTGCTAAAACACTCCCAGAGCTTTAGATTTACAGCATTTTAGACAAGTGAGGTCTAACAGGTTACCAGTTACACACCCAGCAGGACAGCTCAGAGTCCCAAACAAGCACCACAGTCAATGTGTTGTCAAATCTGGACAAAACCAGCAATTGGAATTACTATGTCAAACAGACTATTAAGAACCAGATGAATGATGATAGTGTGGGCAGCACTGTCATTGGCGTTTGAACACCACAAAATCTGAAGTGTATAAACTGTTGTTTCCTATATCTAATACTCAACTATGGGTCTGATAAATCCTCAGTAGTACTGCTTAAAAACAACTTAACATCCAAACTAGCTCTAAGCAAGAAGAGAAGAACAAACTGGTGCAAGTCACAACAGAGGTTCCTCCTCCCACCCCTCCTGGCATTACTGTGCAGCCAGATAAATTAAAAATTAGGGATGTTTTGGCTAGTTTGTTAAGTGGTTTATTTTGGAAGAAGTCACCCTTTAGACCTTTATTTATAGAGCTAAGTGTCAACAGTTCAGTCAGTACAACATTAAGACCAACCACCAAGGTTGAATCTTTCAGGAAGTGTGGGATTGCATGCACAGGAAAAAAATCCCAACCAGGAGCCTTTGGCTACTACTGAAATCTTCCATAAATGCCTGTGTTGCCTTTCCTAATAGAAGACTCATGAGGCAGCTCTGTATACTGTCAGCTGTGGCTTTAGGTGTTAATACTCTGCTGATAATCTGAATACTCCATACAGGCATGCATACGTATACTCTATGAGCACTTCTCTCCTTTGGGAAGACAAAACATAGTCAGGGTTTTCATTCCCATTCTAACACTCAATAATATCTTGGTGTGTAGGTGTAGGGCGGGGGAATGGCAGCAGGGAAAAATAATCTAAACAAGTTAAATTAGTGACCTGCTTGCTTGTTCAGTGATAAAGACAGCCAAACCAATAATTTTTGGCCAGACTTCATGATCACGTGATTTACAATGCACATTTTAGAATTACAGACTCAGCAATACATGTACCCCTCTGGAGCATGTCATTAACATACCACGTTTGACTTTTTTTGAAGAGTGGAATAAGCAAGCACTCACCAGAAGCCACTCTTACAGAGCCCAGTTTCAGCAAAAATCATGTGTCACCACCCTTCAGAGTATGTGAGGCTTTCAAGAGGGATCCAATTTACTTATATTTGCATACAACAAACTGTACAGTAACCATAATTTCTGCAGCTCATTAGTAGTCACAAACCCCTTATTGTATTTGTGGGCTGGATTAACTTTGCAGGTTCAAGAGCCCCCAGCAAGTCACAGCCTCATCACTACAGATGTGATACAAGCAGTAACACATCTTACCATTAATATATGCCAACAGCACTGCCTGCCTCCTGTAAAAAGAGATGAGTTTCAAAACATTCTCCTTCACTCTCATTATACAGAAGTTAGCCTCATTTGAGTAGCACACCGTCTGCTGCTCAAGTTACTCTGCAATATTTTCAGTTAGCCTCTTCCCAGCCAGGCATCATTCAAAGCATGTATCAGTGTACGAAAGCAGAAAAAGAAGACTCCGATGCTGAAACTACCACCAGACCACTACTTACAAAGACGATATTAAAAAAAAAAACCAAACAAAAACTCCCACATCACAGCAATCAAAAACCTTTGAGTCAATTTAGACTTTGTAGGACAAAGTACTTTCTCCTGCTAGCAAAATGGCCCTTGTGCTAAGTGCAGACATACTGGCAGCTTTGCAGATCCAGTATATTTTACAGCTTCAAAGTATTTCAAAACAAGTATCTGGAAGACATCTGCATAATTAACTTTTGTTTAGTGTTGCTCAGTGAAGTTATATCATCTTTTCAAGATAGAAAGCCTGCACAGACACCAAGGTTGAACTCTTGTGGCTGTCTACAGCCTGTATTAACGGCAAGTGGGACAGCAATTCAGGTTCAAGAGCTCTGATTTTTCTCAGAGGAAAAACTGAGGAGTTGGATACAGGGGAAGTGATCTCAGGAGTATCCTAGCAATGACGTATGCACAACTTCCTTCATGTTTGCTGCAGTGCTGTCCACCTTTTCAGGGTACTAAGTCTGTGGACATTAGATCGCATACTTCTCATACAGACATAACTACCGCAGCCACCAGGATTAAAATGTTGTGATTCTCCTTTCAGCATGAAAAAAAAAAAAGAATTCTCAGCAAATCCAGCACAGAGTAACCCACACTGTGCACTAAGCTGTGTGTACTGCAGAGCTCACATTCCCTGTACAACCACTTCTGCACTGGACATTGCAGCCTGTATTGTAGGGGGGTTTATGCTTCTGCTCCAATCTCCAAAATAAACATACCAGGCAGCATATCTAATTATATCTAAGGTAACACATAGCTCATTTGCTTCTTTGCTGTGAGCAGTTAGCTTTAAACACAGCTATTACAATATCAGATTAATGACCATGGAAGCCTGCAGCACTAATTCATTATCCTTACAGTCCAGAAGCTTAACACAAAAAGCCACAACAGCAAAACTTTTAATTTGCAAATTAAACACTTACTGATGTGACATTCTTGTACATGTTATCATAGGACATTGAAATTGCTTCCACTGTGAAATGCTGTCTTTAAAATCACAGCTTCATCCATGAGACAACTGACTACAGCAAACTAATGGGAAAATTTCACCAGAAAAAGAATTGTAAAAAAGTTAGCCAATGACAAAGTGTTTATAAAGATGGACTTTTAAGTAATTTTCCTGTTGCACTAAAAGATTTTCTGTCACAAATACATTACTAGGCACTGAGCATGGGACAGGAACTGATTGAGGTTACCTTCTCAACCTCTGTTACAGGTGTGTCCTCCAAAAATAGAAGAACAGCAGTTTAAAGAGGAAAACAAGATCCTGCATTCTCCAGAAAAGAGTAATTAATGGACACCTAAAAGTAGCTTATCTTTTGATTTTCTGGACCCTGCTAGAAGAGAAGTAACACCATAAGCATTGCATGGGTGAGCATGACAAGCCTGGTGCTTGTGAAGTGCATCTCAGAAGTCAAGGCAGACCAGGGACGTGCCCTTGAAAACCCCAGGTTCTAGACGCAGGATTCTTCTTATGTTCCTTCTGAGCAGTGCTTGCTGACCTGCCCAACAAAAGTGACAAGAAACAAAATGCCCTGAACACAGCTCTGGGAATTCAATACTGAACTCAAGGTTACAAGTAGATATGTGTTCAAGGCTGACTCAGAGTCTGTACGTGACCACTTGTACCACACATTTCATTCAGATGATTGTTCTATTTTCCTAAGAAAGAAAAAAAAAGAAAGAAANTTATTCAATCCGCTGGCACTGGGGCATTTAGTCCAAAGGCACTTTTGCATCCTCCACGTTCTGGGCGGATACCCTATCCTAAAGGGCAGTAAGCATAGCTCTCTTCAGCCTTCCCCTTGGCATCAGGCCACTGTCCAGACAGGAATGCAAATGCCCAAGCCAGAAAACAAAAGGAGACTGACAGCTCAAAGCACAGAGCTTGGAAAAAACTGTCAGCATCAGTAACATTTCACACTGGCATGTGAGCTGATAAACAGGAGCAATCCCTCCTTCCAGCTGAGCACCTTAAGCTAAAGAGGAAAGTTCCTTCACTGCTGCCTGGGTTTTGGCTCTACCCTAGTATGCAGCCAAGAGCCCAGAACACAAAAGTTTCAACAAGGGAAAGGAAGGATTCTTCAATATAAACTCACAGCCTGCTAATTGCGTTACTTCAAAAAAAAACCCAGAAGATATGTGTTTAGTCCCTTTAAATTGCAGTGGGAACTAAATACATCTCCCGTACTTTTGGCTGAGAGCCACATATTAAATTTCCTGCAGGAGCCAAAGCCCTGAGGAGGACACAGCTATCCCCAGACAAAAGATGGCTGAACCTCTCCAAGTCTCACTCCAAAGCTTGGCATGTAAAATAAGTGGGCTGGCCCTTAATGCCACCCTTCAGTACTGAAGTTGTTGACACTTCAGGTAACTCTGCACAATTTTATTTCTTTATCCTACTTACCACAGATTGCTCTAAAATGGTAATAGTTGCAAGGCAAGAATGCATGTAATAAAAACATTGCTACAAAAGCATAGGAGGGATTATTTAAGAATTCTGAATTATTCCTCCACTTTAAGTGGAACTTTGATCTTGAACAACCAAACTTGCCTAGAACAAACATCTGAGAAAGGAAGAATATGGAATCAAAATCACAAAATGAAGGGTTCCCCAGTATCCTAGTGAAGTTATGCAACCTTCAGATCAGATACCTAAAACATCTGAATACCAACTACTACAACTCCTTTATCCTTTTTATAAACTGTGTGCTCCTGTAAGAGCACCATGGTTAAATTGCAAAGAGCAGAACGACATCCAGCAATTCATCTCAAATTCCTATAAAAAGGGACACAGATGCTTTTTTTACTTAGTGAAGGTGAAGCTTCCTATAGCATACTCCTTAGCTGGGGAAGGAGGCTATCCAACATCCTTAAAAGCCTGCCATGTCAAGTGGAAACTCAACATAAGAGCTTTAAAGACAAAATTAAGAAAAGATCCTAGCTAAGGGCTGGCAGTGAGGCTGATTCAAGCACTCATCTGGATGAGTTCCCATTCACCATTCAGCAGTGGAAATCTTACCAACATAAAAGCATAACAGGTCAGCACAAACAAAATTCTGAAGGCTTGATCTAGAGTTAATACACAAACCACCCGTGTTTTACTAATTATTGCTAAGCAACATTAAGGCCAACAGTTTAGCAGAGTTCAAAAGGAATTAGGCATTGTATGGTTAATAAGAACATCCACAAGTACATTAGCTAGGATAAAACAGTTTATACAAGGATTAAAGGAATACTACACCTCATGGTATAAGTCAGCCACTATATCATAGATACATTTTTTCTTTCTGATTGTTTTGCTTAGCACAGAGTAGCAGAAACCATACCCACTGTTCTAGCAACTGACAGGTAAATTGCACTAAGGATCAGCTTACAGAAATCAAAATCAAACTAGATTCCACTAGCTCAGGTTCAGGCTCCTCTAGTTAGCTTATACAACTGTATATTACATTTATCTTGGAATAAAAGCAACTCAAGCCAAACCTGATTCATATTCACAAGTGCTTATAACACATTAAACTAGAATTGAGACGTTTAAGGCACAGAAGTTGATGTGAACCCTCAGAGTGAGATCATCACAGCAAAACACCCAGACTATCACCATGATCACCTATGTAAGCAATTCTCTGCTGATTTCAGTAAACAGCTACCACCTAAAGCTAAAAAAAAAAAAATCCCAAAGTGTCTTAATAGTCTTGCCTTGTCCTGTCATAAAAGGTTTCAGAGACTCAAGCTCTCTGTTCACAAGAAGCTTTGCTCCAGTGGCAGGACTATTCATTTCAGGAGAGTTTAACCACTTTGACCTCATACCTTGGACTTCAAGATGTTGTTCTAGTCCAAGTCTAATAAAATAATTAAAGATATACAAAACCCAAATATTTTTAGCAGCCTGCTTTCCTTACATCTACAAAAAGCTTAATTTGCCATCAGCCCCATGAAATGGCAGAGGGATTCAGACAAAGAGCGATAATTACCAAGTCAACTCCACTGAAGTGCCAGCTACCATATGCTCTCTTCAGGAAACTCAGACTACTCCATATAATAGTAGTGCCCAGTTTATGAATCTTCCTATATCAAGCTTCATTTTGACAAAAGGGTGGGTTTGATTGTACCAGGCATATTTGGAACTTTAGCTGTTAAACTAATGAAAATAGAAAGATAAAAATAGTGGATCTTAACAGCAGAGCAGACCACTATAAGCACACAATTCAAAGTGATTACATAAGATGATCCAGGTTTCATCTCATACTCCCTCACTTTTTAATAAAATATTCTTTGCAATTATAGGAAATATTTGGAAAACAGATCATGCTACTTTCAGAAGTGATTTGTGAACCTTAATCTGTTGATTGGTGTCAGATGAAGTTACAGATACCTTAAGAAGTCCTGTATCAGATTAGCACTTTCAGTGTAAAAAACCTTGACAGGTCAGAGGGAGATGTAATACAGTTTAAAAACTTATAAGCTAGGAAGGGTGGAAAAGCCTAAATAGGTATTTTTACCATTGCTCCTTCAGCAAAAGCTACCCACAAATAAAACACCTACCATCAGTGTCTGCATTACACAAGCGACCACAATTTCTAACATTTCAGTGCTGCAGAAACTGGTATCACTTGCCAAGGAAAACCTCCCTCTAATTAGGCAAAGCTCTAGAAGTAAATCAACTATTAACTGTAGCACAAGCTCACATTGCTATTAGAGAAAGTTAGCAGAGATTTTGCCTGGGTTGAAATACGTGGCTAAGCAGAAATAAATGGTCAAATGACTGAATGAAATAACCAGAGCACCAAGCTGGATCTGTATCACAGAAACATCAAGTCCACCTAGTACCCTGATCACTACCAGTAGAGCCAGGTAGCTTTTAAACATACAGGTAAAAGAAAAAAAATATTGATCAAGTGACTGTTCCTGTATCTGCAGGGTAGGATTTTTCCTAGAAAAAACCCAGGGAATAAATGTGATAGGAAATTAATGCTACCAGCAGTTTTCACTATTTGCTGGCCTTTGTGGCAAGAAGTAGCTTACAAGTTTTTCACTTCCATTTGAATTAAGTTTTCAACAGTGACTTTTCACAAGTTACTACACAAAGAGAAGCTCAGAAAGCAAGTATTAGATGAAAGGCAGAAAGAGTACACCTATTCTTCTTTAACTTCTCTGAGCACCTGGTGTTCTGCTTAAGATTCAGTGCCTGTAGAAATACCTGTCATAGTTGGGAGTTACAAATATGCTTGTGGCAGCAGGAAAAAACTGGCTCAAATTCCACTTGTTTTACTCAGTTGGGCTTTCTTTGGACTGTGCTTTTTGTGCTGAAATGAAGCAGAATTAAGTACTTCATGAGGGAAGCAAAAGATTAAAACTTACCAGCTTTTACCTACAGAACCACAAATCAGCACATGCAATCAAGATTAGCAAAACACACATAGCAAGAGGGCTCAATTTCTCACTATGGAAAGCACTACAGGAACCTAGAGCAATCCCTGACACAGCTGCAGCTCCAGCAGTTATCTCTGACACAGAACACAATTCTCATACTAGTACCTGCTTGCATGTGGGGTTTATTTTGCACTGGGATTTCGCTGCAACACTTGTATGACTACACTGAACAAATGTGCAAAATGAAGCACACCAGTAGAACCTGAATTCACATCACATGCATCAGTCACCTTTCAGGGATAAATATACCCTGGAAGGTGTCTCCCCAGAGATCTGGCCTCATGCACCAAGTAGGCAGCCAGGCACACTGCCATTACAAGAGAAGAACCACTGGGGTTACAACAAGAATCCCACCACTGAAAACAGCAACTTGCTACAGTAGTCATATTCAACTCCCAGTGTAAGCCTAAAGCTGCTCATTGCTTCTGGTTCTTCTGTCAATCCATTGCCATTTCTCAATCTTAACATTTGCTTGCTATTTTCCTCAGGATATTTAAGTGACTGCAGTTGCCAAGACAACCACTTCATCAACACCAGCACCTCAGCTCATCTATCTTGGGCTTCCCTTCCATTCACCATAACTTCTAGGAAATCAGTTGCCAGAAACAGTGATTTCTGAAATTTGGCTTTTGCGGGTTTTTAACTTTTAGTAGCCTTTGGGATCTCTAAGAATCTAAAGTTACTGACATAGGAATAGCTTTGATTTAATTATACCCTCAGCAGTGAGGCTTCCTGTAAAGTTGTAAAAAGTCTGATAGCTTAAATTCCAAGGCACTGAAGCAATCACAGAGGTAAACATCTAAACCAGGTTTATGCACCTATGCTGTCACTTTCAATAACTCAGTAACTGAACTCTCCTTCAATTTTGTTACCAAGAGAAAGAAAGTGACACAAGATTTCTTAAACTCATCTATGCGTTGAAATGCACACCAATACAGGCATCTTTTATAAAAAAGGTCACAGAACCTCCGTAAAGCAATTAGTAAGCAGATAATCCCCCATAACAATATGGATGTTTTAACTAAGTGAGGCTTAAGCTGTTAAACTTCCTAGCCATGACAGTCATGAAACCAAGTGGCAAATTCAGCTGAGCTCTGCAGACAGCTAAGTCTTAGGATGCTATAATACAATTTCCAGAAATTTCTCAACAGTAAAAGTATGGCAGTAAGATCCTGCATAGCACTCCTCTTCCCCCAGTCCATCAATCTTAAACACAAACAAGAAGGTATCCCAACTTCAATCACAACATGAGCTTTGATTAGAATTTATATTTTACAAAATATGGGATAAGGCAACAGAAGCAACTAAGCTAGGTCTGGTTAAGTTTTAACACCAAAAAAGCTACCAGCTTTGTATCACCTACCAGCAGCATCTTTGTATCAGCTACCATCAGCACCTGAAGCCACATCAGAGCAGCTTCCCAAGTTTTGGTTTACAAGGCCTTCACTGCTGTGACTTAGAGATTTACAGTTGCAACTGTATCGGCTTTGCATCCATTATCACGGATACAGGTGGTGGCTGAACCACGGCAACGTGGGATTAAGCATGGGCTGCAAAACCAACTCTAAGCTGGGTCAGTTCATAACTGGTGTTAAATATCATGCTGTCGCTAACAAACCCTACTGCTGTGCTTGAGACAGGTCAAATGTGCCACTGCTGCATTGCAGACATATTTAAATACTACAAAATTATCTCAATGGTTTATTAGTGTGGACCTTAGTGATTTGTCATGGTTGCCACAGTATCATTGGTAAATGCCCTAAGTATTCCTTTTGCTGTATCTATTTGCACAAGGTTAACAAACTTAGAGAAGGTAAAGGCTTTACATTGTGCCTAAAACTCAAACTGTACATAGCAATCACATTAAGCTGTGACAAAACATTATTTTACTGAATAAATATTCTACAACAGTATTTATCAATGCATTTATAATTAAAGCAGTTAGAAACACCAGCTTTCCTTATAAAAGGAAAGGTACCTGCAGGTCAGTTGTGCTCTAGTGTTCTATTTAAAGTGCTTGCTAAGTGCAGAATTTGGCTTTCTGCCCATGTGTTTTAAGCTCAGTGTTGTGGCATAGCCTGGTTAATTGCACTTGGGGTGACAAGCACAACAGAACTCAGAGGCATGTCAGTAATAGATTTCAAACCTCATTTTAACTGCCTGGAACCAAAACTTGCCCTGCAAATGTGCCAGCTCCATGACGTGCGACACCAGGCTGTTTCCCTGGCTGTGCTGCAGAGCTGCAAGCCCTTTCACACTTCCACACTTCACATCAAATCCCACATGCTGGTTTCTCTGTGCCAAGAGGCTTTATTTTGAACTTACTCTTCAAAGCAGAGAAGAGCAGACCTAGAGTGGCTGTAATGGAAGTGAACAAGAGGCTGGAGCAATTAATACAGCACAAGAAAGAAATCCCAGAGGTGGGAAGTAAAAAAGCAGGGTGGCTTCAAACTCAGTGCAGGTCCCTCTGACATGTCAAAAAATGAGGCAAGACAAGGGATAACTTTGCCTCCTCCAATGAGAAGTTTACCCAGATTCTCCACAATACACTCAGATTTATTTGTGAAGCCTGCATAGCATACGTCTCACAAGCCTACATACCCAGGCCCTGACTTGATGGCTTTCTCTTCAGCACCAGGAATGTCCCCCTCCTCCCCCAGGTTAAGTTACACAACCCCAGCTTTATTTTTTGCTCACAGAGAATTGCTGCAGCTGCCTCACGGACAAAGTCTGTGCAGAGGAGTGTGACTTGTCAGTACATCAGGTTCTGTGCTGGGGTGCTTCAAGAAACTTCTCAGGCTTTTATTTTTAAAAACCAGGAATAAGCAGAAGTTCTTATTGAAAAAAAATCTTTGCTTTTGTGCTTGAGCAGCCTGAAATTTATTCACTTAATTTCTTCAGCTATTCCAAAATTAAATACTGTACTTGTAAACATATATGTCCAATTTGTTTTGGAAGAAAGCTCTCCTATGAGTTATTTATAAAAAGCAAAACACTTTCTACCTACATATTTAGTCAATTATGCTATTATAAGACGTACATATTTTACATAAAGGTGTTAATTTATCCAGAATAATGAATATGAACCAGATAGAAGGCTTAGTCTCTATTCACTAAATTACTTTTACTCTTGTCAAAGAACATTTTGTAAAATTCCCCGTGTATCTACAGAGGTCCTTCAATGCCAGCCCAGTGTCCTTCATGTGAACACCTTTTACCATCACTACAGGTGATGAACAAAGCATTGCAGTGGCTCCCTTATCCTGTTTGTGTAGCATCCATAGACCGTTCTGGACAAGTGCTGTGCTTCACTCACACAAAGGGCCTAACAGATAATGGATTCTGCACTTTGCATCCCTTTCACCCAGTCTAACATCATATTGTAGTGATTTGTGTTCAGAGCAAATGTGACACAGCAATATTTAACAGTTTTACCACATAAAGCTCAGCTAAACATGCACCAAAGAAGGCTTATTGCCTGCTACCTAGCAGAAGATGATGTTTGGTTAGCCATAAAAGCATCTAGTAATAGATACAAACTTTTCTTGGAAGTAGCTGATTTCTCATAACCCTTTTATGCTCCTCTTCCATAAAACACCTCCTTCATAGTATGTTTTTTTACTAGAAAGAGATTCAGCATAGAGTTTAGATGACAACCATAAAAACCCACTAGTTACACAGAGTTTGCTCCAGTTTGTTCCCCCTGTACTTAGCACTGGTGAGGCCACACCTTAAATGCTATCTCCAGTTCTGGGCCCCTCAGTTCAGGAAGGACATTTGAGCTGCTGGAGCAGGTTCACAGGTCAGTGAAGCTGGTGAAGGGTCTAGAGGGGAATTCCTATGAGAAATAGCTGAGGGAACTGGAGGTGGCTAGCCTGGAGAAAAGGAGGCTCTGGGTGACCTTATCACTCTCTACTACTGCCTGACAGGAGGGTGTGGCCAGGTGGGGGTGTGGCCATATTCTCCTAGACAATCAGTAATAGGACAGGAGGACACAGTCTTAAGCTACACCAAGGGAGGTTTAGGTTGGACATTAGGAAGAACTTCACAGAAATGGTGATTAGACATTGAAAAGGACTGCCCAGGGAGGTGGTGGAGTCACTGTTCCTGAAGCTGTTGAAGGAAAGACTGGATGTGGCGCTCAGTGCCATGGTCTGGTTGATACCGTGGTGTGTGGACACAGGTTGGACTTGACCTCAGAGGTCCCTTCCTACCTACCTAATTGATTCTGTGAAACATTCTTTCTAGAGCACAGAAGTCATTGCTCTGTACTTTGCAAGAAAAGGAAAGGAAAAAAACCTCCAAGACTTAATTATAACCCCAGCTATGAACTAATGCAATCTGAACAAAAAGCTACACAATCTGAAATAAATTGGAGTAAGAAAGAGTTAAAGGTACAACAGAACTGACCTCCAGCTCAAGCTTTCCTAGATTTGCTGTAGTATAACTTAGAGGCTCTCCCTAGCATAATTTTTGTTTTAAAAGCAGACATTAGCCATCTTGGTTAGTACAGGTTAGATGTAGCCAGGTCAAAAATACTTCACTGCTCTCTTGGAAAAAAGCATGGACGTGGCACTTGTGGACATGGTTTAGTGGTGAACATGGTGGTGGGTGCTAGGCTGGTGGTTAGACTTGATCTTAGAGGTTTTTTCCAACCTTAACAATTCTGTGTTTCTAAGGAGGTGAAAGTCCTCATGCTCAGCAAAGTTGGCAGC
Source organism: Ploceus nigricollis (assembly GCA_013399945.1). Lineage (NCBI taxonomy): Eukaryota > Metazoa > Chordata > Aves > Passeriformes > Ploceidae > Ploceus > Ploceus nigricollis. Next base: position 63,122 of record VXBC01002951.1, read on the forward strand.
TGCAGGGGACAAAATGAAACTGAACAAGGCTGAGACACCAGGAGCACCAAACAAATCACACGTGGTGACCTCATGTGAGGCTGCAGTCATGACTCAAGTACAGTTATTCTAGTTTAGGAAGAGTTGAAGGATTCCAGGACAAATAAAGAGGTCAGGTGGCATGACGATGACAAGTCTTTTGTGGCCAAGCATACCAGAGCCTTCCTCCATGCCTCTGCCATTGGACACACAGAGCTGATCCCACAGGATGTAGCATTAGCTGCTTGGACAGCAGGTGAGATCCCAGGTGTGGTGCATGTGCTGAAGACATGCCCATGTAACATTTCACTGCATCCCTATGAGGCACAGGAATGGGCAATGCTGTGCTTTAGGATGGTTACTTATGATCCTTACCCCAACCCTTACCTGGTCCATCATTCAGGAATATATCCACAACTGCCAGCAGGAACCTCTCTGGTGGAGGAAGGTACCACACACCTATAGCAGCCACCCCACCACAGCTTCTCATGGCTTTTGTCGACCACCAGCATGTTACTTGGCTGTTTTCAGTAGGCAAAATATGGTCCCTGGTTGAAGAGCCCAAGCATATCACTTACATTAGAGATGTGAAAAAAAGTGAATAACTACTTAGTAGGTGTGGGATAAGCCTGCAAGTTGGGTGAAAATTAACAGTCATTTATCCAAGCTGAACATTAAGCAGGTTGCCTTGAATCCATGAAATTGGAGTATCACCTCAAATAGCAACAGAACCCAGGCTTATTTCATACCACTGAGAAGAAAGCGGCCAAGACCAGCAGACTTCTTACCCCATCCCTCCTTAGTGGCAGTCAGTACAACTTCAATCTGTTTCCAAATGGAATATATTTATGGATGGTATGGGTACAAGGCCATGTACTTAGCTATTATTGTAATTTAAAATTGATCTCTGGATCTGCTTTTTAGCCCCTTGTGAGTCTGTTCATAAACCTCTGAAGGTCAAAACCATCTTCAGTATCAAAAAATACTCAGTAATACAGCCAGTTTCAAAATTCAAAAGCCCAAATGTCCACAGCCTCGATCAAGTCTACCCTACCTACCTAGTTTTTCCCAGTAGTGCCACTACTGTTGTACTTCAGGCCAAAGCCAGCCAAGCTTCATCCACACAAATCAAAGACTGCAACCAGCATAAAAAAAAAGAAAATCAGTTAAACTTCACAGAAAGTATATTAGTAAAATTTTGAAGAACATAAGCTTTCAGGTTTCTGGCAGAGACCGAGAAATGGAAATAATTCCATATGTTGGTCTCAAAATTTTCATTTTTATATGCTCCAGTGGAGATAATACAGCACTATAAAATGCCTAGGTTAATTTAGAAGTGCTTTCAAAAAAAAAAAAAAAAAAAACAAAAAGGCCCCTA
>VXBC01002951.1:73158-84122 GCA_013399945.1 Ploceus nigricollis
GCACTGATCCCTTCTCTGTTACAGGACCCAAGGGATCAAGCTTGATGGAATCAAGCTGTGTCAGGGGAGGTTTAGTTTGGATATCAGGAAAAACTTTTTCACCAGAGGGTAGTTGGGCAGTGGAACAGGCTCCCTAAGGACACAATTCAAGAAGCATTTTGACAATGTTCTCAGGCACAGGGTGGGACTCTTGGGGTGCTCTGTGCAGGGCCCCGACCTGGACTCTGTGATCCTGGTGGTTCCCTGCCAACTTAGCTTATACTGTGATTCTGTGATTCTATATCCCCTCCTCCTGTCACTGGCTGCCTGGGAAAAGAGACTGACCTGTGGCTACACACTCCTGTCAGGGAGTTGCAGACAGGGATAAAGACCCTCTGGGTTTTCTCTTCTACAGGCTAAACACCCTCAGTTCCCTCAGCTGCTCCTCACAGGAGATGGATCCCAGACCTTTCACCAGTTCTACTGCCCTTCTCTGAAATTGCTCCAGCACCTCAATCTCCTTCCTGGATTGCCCAGAACAGGACATAGCACTTGAAGTGCCTCACCAGTGCCAAGTACAGGGCAAGGATCATTTCCCTAATCCTCCTGCTTTTGTTATTGATCCAAGCCAGGATACCACTGGCCTTCTTGTCCACCTGGGAAAACTGCTGTTGTCTCATGTTCAGCTCCTATCAAGCAGTCCCCAGGTCCTTTCCCACTGGGCAGCTTTCCAGCCATCCTACCCCAAACCTGGAGCTGCAGGAGTTGTGACCCAGGGACAGGACACAACACTGGCACTTGGCCTTACCGAACCTCACACAATTAGTCTATCCATCCAGTCCATCTAGATAGTCACAGGTCATGAGTGGGTACAACAGGGCATGGTTCGCCCACTGACACGCACCCATGGTCACAAAACAGATGGTTTTGTACAGAGCATGGTTTTTGAGGAGTGAACTCACATGACTCAGGGCCCCATAAAAATCCTGCAGCAGCTCCCAAGCTGCAGTAGGACACAAATAGGCAGTTGCCATCCCTCACCCCAACATGTCGTTCTCACATTCTCCACACATGTGTGATGTAGTCACACCAGAACATACCGTTTCCAGCCTTCCTGCTATTCGCTGGCTTGGCTAAGGGTGAAAAATGTTTGCAGAAGTGTAGAGATTTATCAACCAGTAAACATGAGCCAGCACCTGTTCCTTAGTGAATATTTAATGAATAACATAAATAATATTCATTTAAAAAATAAAAAAAGAAAAATAACAGTAATTGTCCAGGAGGAGGATGACCCATTTCTGCTTGGCATTTCTTTCATCTTTACGCCCATGGCAGGGCTCAGGCCACCTCACAGAGACATCTGCTCTTTGGACAAACAGGTTGGATGATGTGTCCCATCATCCCTATGTCATTACATGGCTTTAACTTTCTTCTTTGCCCCCATCACATCCCAGGCCTTCCCATCCTGATGACAACCCTGTAGACATGGGTGACCACTGGATCAATCTCCTGCGTTTTCCACAGCCATGGACTTTCCCAAAGGCACAGGACTGACAGCCAGGGCCCTGTGTGTGGGCCCTGTGTGTTGGTGGGAGGTCATGCAGCTGGGCAGCCTGCACTTCAGGGGGACCTTGAAGTCTCTCCCTGACACTTGGCAACCTTGGCTCTGGCTCCTTCTCCAGACCTTGGCCCAGGGAGGAGAGCAGGAAGCAGATGGTTTTCCCCAAGCTCCAGCTGCTCCCAGGACAAATTTGCCATTTTCCAGTGAAAAGCAAGGCACCCTCCCCCTTGTCCCTGAGACTGCTCTGCTTGCCCTTCTCCTGCCTCCTGAGCTTTCCCCAGTCGCCCCCGTTATGCTCTCCAGAGGCACCCCAGCACTGTCAGTGGTACCTGGACGAGAGCTTGTGATTGCCTCCAAGCTATAAAATACTCCAGCCCTTGCAAAATCCCATCTCACCCTGGACAATGTCCCTGCAGGGACTGGCATCAATTTTCTCATGAAGCTGGGATGAGTTCTTGCTCAGTGCCACTGGGGTAATACGGAGGAACATCCCTTGTCCATCTGGAGCTTGACTGACTGCTGAAATAAAGTGTTTTCCCCTACAGGGACAGGTCAGCCACTGGAACAGGTCAGTGGCTGTGGCTCACTCTTCACCACCTTGGAGTGAGCTCAGATTTACTGAAAGCTGCTTGATTCAGCTCTCACTTCCTCAGCGGGGGGCTGGAGGGCTGGATCATGAAACACTGTCAGAGAAGCTCCTTGGAGGCTGGGCAGCACCATGCTGTGTGTGTTTTCTGGTGGAAGTTTGATCCCATATTCTTTTTATTTATGTCAGTGGATTAGAACAGAAAAGAATTTACTATTTCTGTTGGAAGGGACTACAGCAATCATCCAGTTCAACTGCCTGACCAATTCAGGGCTAACCAAAATTTCAATAATGTTGTTCAGGGCATTATCCAAATGTCCCTTAAACACTGACTGGCTGGGGGCATTTGCCACCTCACTAAAGAGCCTATTCTGTCCATCCATTCTGCAAAGAAATGCTTCCTGATGCCAAGTCTAAACCTCTCCTGGCACATCTTTGAACCGGTCCCACAGGTCCTATCACTGGATATCAGGAAGAGCTGAGTACTTCCCTCTCCACTTCCCCTCCTCAGGAATCGGTAGAGAGCATTACCTTAAACCCCCTTTCTCCAAACTAGATAAGCCCAAAATCCTCAGCTGCTCCTCAAAAGACATTCATCCAGCCTTTTCACCACCTTTGTTGTACTCCTCAGGACATATTCATGGATCTTGGCATGCTTCTTAAATTGTCTTCAGCTGATGGACATAACATATGCTGTGACTTCTGTGCTGATGCCAGCCAGCAAAGACCTGCTCTGTTAATAGGACATCCCAGCTTGCTGGTAAAACATGGATTTGCTCATGCTTGGAGAAAAATGTACATCAACCAAGCTCTTTTGGTACTGCACTGCCCTCAAAACATCTTTTCTTACAGTCAGCCTCCAGCACAGGTTTGCTGTCTGAACCAGTCTGAACCTGCCTCATGCTGGAAGAAATGGAAGAAGCAAAGTTTGGAGTTATTCAGGATTTATCTCTGCCTGATGTCTGTCTCAAATGTTAATGTAAGATGTAATCATGCAAGGCAAAAAGTAAAGCAAGTCCTGGTGTATTCAAGAGAGCAGACTGCAAATTTTCCAGTGGGTCTGCTTTTAGAAAAGGTATTGGTCTTTTTCCTCTGATTTTTTTTCCTTTTCCTGTAAAAACATTTGGCACCCAAAGAAAATAGAAACTGTTGAAGCAACAGAGCATTTTGAAGCCTGCACTGCCTGGCAGCCCCCCTCCAAGGCTCCTGCCTGCATTTCTGCCTGTGCTTTCAGGGAGGCTCAGCTGCTCTGCCTGGTGTCCCGTTCCCCTAAACCCAGGCTGCCTGAGGCTAGCATAACTTTTTTGATTTTTCATATGGCATTTCTCCCCTCCAATCACCTCTGATGTATCATAATGAATGGATGAGGCCTTCTTCTCCTCCTCATTTGCGGGACCCCTGGGCAGGTGCTGTTGGGGTGACTGCCTTCCCGAGAGTGAGCTCCCCTCGGTCTGGACGACTAGCTCCCCCAGCCCACCTTATGCTCAGGCCTGGGTGTAGTAATGATGTGCTCGACCAGTGAATGAAGGAGGGCTCTTGACTCGAGGAATCCATCTGGGTTTTATTGTAGGAGCAGATGAGGGTCTAGGGAAGGCAAGATCTCGGAGGTGGAGGGTAAGGTAGGAAGGGTAGGATCACAACCACAGTTGAAGGGTCTCAGGGACAAAGAGCCAGGGAGAGGGTGTTGCTCTCCCACCAAGAGCAAAGCTGGGGACAGGGAATATAACAGGGGTAGGGTAGGAGGGGCTGAGGTAGAAACTGTCCAATGGGGTAGGGAACAAAGGGAGGAGCTGGGATGAGGTGACACTGTTTCAGCCAATAGGGAAAGGAGAGGGAAGTGGTGTTATACAGGGGCTAATGGGTGAACAGAGGGTACAGAAACTTCCAGAATATGGGAGTAAGTACTATTTGAGTGACAGAAGTAGATTTACATATAACAATGGAGAACCCTGGGAAAGTGTTTGGGCCTTTCACCCTGAGTTGGCAGGAGTGCCCTCCCAGGGCATCTCCACTTCAATGTCCAACCCACAGCCTCCCACACTCCTTCAGCTGCTCTCCCATGGATGGTCACAGCTCACCTGCAAGCAGGGCTTTACATGGGATGTGCTTTGCCACAAACAGTGTTGTTCCTTCTTATATTTTGTTTTATTTTCACCTGAATGAATCAGTTTGTTCTTTCGGCTCACAGAACAAGAAATAGAGTCTGATGTAAGAACATAGGTCTTCAGGAAGGACAAGCCTCACTGGGAGAGAAGGAGGCTACACATACCATTAACCCAGTCCCCAGCAGCAGAACTTGTCACTGTAAACTGGACCTCAAGGTGCCACCAGTGCAATAGGTTAAATCTGACTTGAAAACGTCTAAGTGCTTTCTGCTTTGTTCTTATCAGCTGTTTTTAATATCTCTCTTCTTCATTTATTTCTTTCTTCCTGTGAGCTGTGTTCACAAAGGATGACAAACTCATAGTTAACTCCTCTGCTTAGCAACAGCAGAAGCTTTGAAAATGCAAACCTGTCTTGGTGTCACATTAGAGGGTTACTGCTCCATGAGCTGTCAGAGAGAGAGGACAAGAGGTGGGAAGATGTGGGAGTGCCTGTGTGACTCCATTATCAGGACAGATTCCTCTCATGTGATAGTTTTACCTGCTTTATCTAATTTCTTTCCTGAGCGGCTCAAAGGATGAGATATCTGCTCCTTCTGCAGGGGAACTGGATTCACCTGGGATAAAAGACAATACCATCAACACCATTTTCTTCTTACCCCCAGCAAGTCAGATGGTGAAGTGATGAAGAAGATCAGGCAGGCAGTAGGAGTTCTGCTTAGCTTACAGCTACCCCATCAGGAGCCCTTTGTAGCTCAAGGAACAAGCAGCTATTCCTTGGGGTGTACTGAAACAGAGCAGGACACCTGAAGGTCCACCCCATCACTGTCCTACCCCAAAGCTGGTCCTAAACAGCTTAAGATATATTTGTCCAACCAGTTCTTTAGTATTTGTTCTTCAGACTGCCCAAAGTGGAAATTCCTGTGCTCCTAGGTCAATGTGGTTCAGCTCTGGACTTAGCTTCTCTTCCTGTTAGAGACTTCATAGGTCTCCCCACCGCCTAAATTTTACCCTGTTTTTTCTTGCCAAGACCACTGTAGGGGTATGGAAGACAGAGAGAGGGGCCAAGATTATTCCCTCTGTCGCCTTCCTGGAGTGCCATTGCCCTGGCTGGGTGCAAATCTCCATCTGAGGCCCAGAGGTGTTGGCGGCCCATCATTACCACAGCAGCAGCACACATTGCTCATGGGACAAGGGGAAACAGCACCTGGGCTTTGCAAGCTGGTTCTGCTGCCCTGGAGGGGCAGTAACAGAGGAATCTGGGGTTACTTCTTTTATTTGCACTAGATAACTCAGTCCCAAACCAGACGACAGACAAGCACCATCATGATGGATCTCAGCCCTGACACAAATACCCTGATGCCGAAGAAAGATTTCCCCATGAAACTCCCTGAGCATTTAGTGAGGAAAATCAAAATGTGATTATCTGGTCTGCTGCCCAAGTGAACAATGCATTGTTGCACAAGTGCCCTCACCTTCTCATTGACACCTAGATAGGTTCCTCTGTCTGGGGAGCAGACCATCACATCAGAGTATTCAAGGGAAGTAATTGTCAATCTTTGAGAATAAAAATCTGTCTGCAATTCTCCTTCTGGCTCTCTTTCACCTAAAAATGGGGCAAGCTCATCCTCAGGCAGAACTCATCACATGGATGAAAAGATGATTTTGAGCATCAGTCAGCAGCATCTGGGTTAACAGGACCTTCCTACATCAAAGTAGCCACCAGCAGGGTAATGCAAAGTTTGGAAGATTCAGAGCAAAGGAGAAAAAAAATGATGAGAAAAACAGATCTTTAGTAGAGTTTTTTCTATTCCCCTATTTTGATTTGGTCTTTTTTCTGCTTGTTTTATTTTGAATAAAGTTGGCTTTACTTTTTTTTTTTTTTGGCCTTTCAACTCCAGTTTGTTCTTTTAAAATGGATGAAGTCCATCACAAGGGCTTGATAAAAGAGTGCTGTCACAATGCCTGCTGCTCCTATTCAGCTAATGAATAAATTATAAGTGCATTACAATGCTATTTCAGCTGTGATTCCAGGGCCTAAAGAGTGTGACGACTGTGACCTTAGTGGTTTGAATTTCCAAGAGTTTGGGTACCTGGCTGTTCAGGTCACCTTATACCTTCCATTCTGGGCTCAGTGTGCAGAATATCTGAGCCTTTTCAAGTTGCCAGCTACAGGGACAGTCCTCCAGTTGCCCACAGGGGTGGTGGTATGTGCTATAGTCTTCAGAGATTCATGATCTCACAGAGTCATAGCAAATGCTGAGTTGGAAGGGACCCATCAGGATTCTATTGAAACATGAAGTGACTGTTACCCCCCTCCAAAACGGCAGTCTGTGGAACATAATTCTTTATTGATGGAGCTGTGACTGGGATATCCATATTGTTCAGTCCCAGGAATAGTTTCTGTATTGGGAACTGGAATTTTGGGCTCTTCTTGCTGCACAAGACATCCCTGTCTCCAGCATTCTGGTGTGGCTGAGATGGCATGGATGCCAGCACCACTGGGATAAGGTAGCATGGGGTGTCCTCTGGGAGAGACATCAGCCTAAGCCAACATCCCCAGTGTTTCACCTTCACCTTGCCCGCAGGGTCAGCTCTGTGGGACTGTCCATCCCTTGAGGGTGGGTGACCATCAAGGAGGGACTAACAGCTATCCCCATTCCTAGGGATGAGCCATCTCTGATAGGCAGGCATTGGCAGCAGAGTGAAGGAGATGGAGTACACAGAGCAGCTGCCTGGTGGATTCACCAGACCCTGCTTTTACCCTCAGAGTAGGCAGCTCCTTGTATTTCTGCAGAAGCCATGGTGAGGATGGATAGCATTTTGCAGAAGGTGAGTGAGGGGGAGGAGGAAGCTCTCTAGTCTCACACCATTCCTGGCTTGAGGGCACCAACACCATGTTCTGTGCTGAATGGCACAATATCAGCTGCTATCAGCTGAGCTTACAATGCTCTTACACGTTGCCATACCTTGGGTGGTCTCCGTGGGCTGGTCTCCACCACCTTCTGCCAGTAACTAAAATGCAGGCCCAGCAAGGCATAAATGAAGATGTACAGCTCAGGTCCTGCCTTTGAAAACTGACCACAAGAAGACTTACTATTAGGAAACAGGGAGGGCCACATGAGTTGAATGGGACCTCGTTTTGCTGAGGCTGAATTTGGCCTTTTCATGACTCTTCCCACATTAAATATGAACAGATCCAGAGGAAGAAAACCAAATTGCAGCATAAGCCCAAGCCCAAGGCATGGCCAGCAGGCTTGGATGACTGAATAGCAGAGGGAATCTCTTGCGTGAAAAGGTCCAGAGAGGGTTAGGGGCAGGGGATCTTCCCTTAGCATCTCCATCTCCAACTTCCTAACAAAGAGATGTTCCTCTGAAAAACTGCTTGTAGGGCTTGTGTGCCACATGCAGTGTCTCACTCTGCTGTGTGCACCGGTCAGTTGTGAGCTGTGGAAACTGCTCTGTGGTGAGTGTGAAGCAGAATTGGGCAGGGGAACACCTTTGCACCAATCCTGAAAACTGCTCTGGGCACTCATATGTAGAAAGGAAGAGGCTGAACTTTTCCTGCAGGAGCCTGAATCACTGGGAGGGTAATTGATGCAAATTTCCCAGACAGGTGAACAAGTCTGGAGAAGCCTTCCTGCCTGGCCTGAGCGTGCTGAGAGATGCTGTCATCTCCACCCTGGGGCTTGCTGTCCATGGAAATTTGGAAAGAACTTCTATGGGGTCTTAAAAAAACAAATAGAAAATCACTGAGTTCACAAGGCTGAAACACTCCAGCATTGTCCATATTGGAGAGCAGTGCTCACACACCCTCTTGGAGAAGGGAGGGATGGGAGCCTGCAGGGACTGTTCAGGGGTTTGATCATCTTCCTCTTGGCTCTACCAGCTGCTCTGCATTCCTGTCCCCTGCAACCATCCCTTGCTGGTTACCTCATTTCCATCAGCATCCTGCTGCAGACCTTGGTGTAATCACAGTTATATTCCTGCCTTGTTTTTGTGACTGAGGCTGGAGGGCTCAGACCTGCAAAAGGGTCCCTGGGGCACATGGACAGCGTAGAGCATGGCTGCGCCCTGCAGGTGCTGTCCCTCAATGCTTTGTTGTGCCAACATCTCAATTCCCATCTACAGCTGCCTGTAGGGCCAGGTATATCTCCTCCAGACTTGTTTACCTGCTGTGAGGATTTCCATTAATTAACCTCATGCTTCTCCATCCTGCAGGGAACCCATTGGCTGTACCAACCTGAAGCTCTCAGTCGTGGTAGGTTTGGCACATCCCATTTCCTTGTCCCATCTAGCACATCTCAGATCTTCTGCCTGGCCTGTAGGATGGGTTCTTCCCCTCTTCTAACCTTCAGCTGCCAATTCAAGGGCAGGAAGGGTGCAAAAAGAGCCAACAGCCATGTTTGTGTCTGGATGTACATCAGGGACAGTCCATTCAGCAGAATTCTCATTTTAAAGATGGAGAAAGCTCTGATGCTGTCCCAAACAATAAGCTGTGGTTTTTATCTCAAATGGGTTTGTTTTTCCTATATGTGGACATTTCAAGGATCTAGAAGAATAGGAGGGAGGGAGTTTAAGAGCTAAGCCTTTGCATCTGGACCCTCATTAGCACAGTGCTTTAAATTAATATGCTTTTTTTCTTGTCTTTGACACATTCACTGGTGCTGCAGGGGCGGCTTTCAGCTGGGTGAGCTGGCTGTAGTCTGGTCCTATGGGTCTGCATCTCCTTATCTTCAAGATAATCAAAGGTCCTTTGCTTTTGCCCTGAGGAAGTTAAAAAAACTGTGAGCATACTTGCTAGTGGTCAAGAAGACCCAAAAAAGGACAAGTTTTAGCTATTTTACTCTTTATGCTGCCCCTTCAGTATGAGAGTGGGGTAGAGCAGAAAAGGCCTGTGGGGTGGAGTCCTCTCCCTCCTCAGAAAAAATGTACAGAGCAGGGGTTCCAAGATGGGAACCAGAGGAATCAGTAAGGACTTTCAGAGGAGTGAATTCTTCTCTCTTCAAACAAGCAGCCAACATTCCACGAAGGCCACAAAACTTCGATAAAAGCCTTTCTCCACCTCAAGCATGTTTTTCTCTCAGCATCCATTTTTAATATATTTATCTATTTTTTTTTCTTTAAGTGCAGCATTGGTGAGCATTGCCAGGACACTCAGATCCTTCCCTAAGCATCAGAACACACGCTCAGCTTCAGAAATGCAGAGTTTTTCCCTAGAGTGAGACATACTTTCATTTACTTGAATGCTTACGAGTGAAAGAAATTAGAAGGGAGGGTTTGCAAACAGTATGCCTAACTTGTCCTATAACAGTATAAAGCTGCTTCTTCCAGAGCAAGTTTCAATGCCATAGGGCATTTTTCTGTGGGGTTTCTTCATACATGTGAAAATATTGTCCTATTGATTCTACTGCCCTATCCTCCTTTTTGTTTACAGTCATCCATATACTGACTTTCACATATAGATGAAATATATATACATATATGCTTCTTTCACACCTACATGGTGTCTAGAGACCTGCAAAAGCAGTTGAAAGTTCTGATAACAGAGTACAATCAAATTACCCTGCTGTTACTCCTCCTATTCTGATGATTAATAAATAATAAAAGCCATTTGAGTAATATTTTATCTGGGGCTCTTGGAAAATGGGAGCTCATGAAGCTCCTGGCTTTTCCTATCCATGGAGGTACTTTCAAAACCTTGGTAAAGCAGGAGAAAACAAAAGGATTCTCATTTATTGAATCATGGAATCAGAATGGCTTGGGTTGGGAGGGACCTCTAAAGACCATCTGGTTCCACCCCCCAGCAGTGAGCAGGGGCATCTTCAACTAGAGCAGGTTGCTCAGGGCCTTGTCCAGCCTGGTCTTGATGTTTCCAGGGAGGGGGCATCCACCACCTCTTTGACAGGCTGTAGTGGTTTAGCCCCAGCCAGCAGCCAAGCCCCAGGCAGCCACTCTCCATGGTGGGACTGGGCATAGAGTTGGTTCAGTAAAAGTGAGAAAACTTGTGGCTTGAGATAAAGACAGTCTAATAGGAAAAGGAAAAGCCACACATGCAAGCAAAGCAAAACAAGGAATTAATCCACTGCTTCCCATGGGCAGGCAGGTGTTCAGCCATCTTTAGGACAGCAGGGCTCCATCACACATAATGGTTACTTGGGAAGACAAATACCATCACTCCAAATGTCTCCCTACCTCCTTCTCCACACTTTATATACTGAGCATGATTTCATATGGTCTGGAACCAGTTTGATCAGTTTGGGGTCACCTATCTTGGCTGTGTCTACTCCCAGCCCCCTCTGCACCCCCATCTTCTCACCAGTGTGGTGGTATGAGAAGCAGAAAAGGCTTTGGCTCTTTGTTACTGCTCAGCAATAACAAAAACATGTCTATGTTATTAACACTGTGTTCAGAACAAACTCAAAACACAGCCCCATAACTATGAAGAAAGCCAACTGTGAAGAAAATTAACTCTTCCCCAGCCACTGTACTCTAAACCAGAACACAGGTCTGTACTTTTTTTATACCATGGACCCCAAAGATGGATGCAGTGCTCCAGGTGGGTCTCAGCAGAGCAGAGGGGCAGAATCCCCTCCCTCCCCTGCTGCCCACGGGGCTCTGGATGCAGCCCAGGACACGTTTGGCTCTCTGGGCTGTGAGTGCCATGGCCGGGCCATGTGCAGCCTCTCACCCACAGCACCCCCAAGCCCTTCTGGGCAGGGCTGCTCTGGGTCTG
>VXBC01002951.1:93562-122204 GCA_013399945.1 Ploceus nigricollis
TCACTGAGTTCTCTGAACTCCCATGTTTACCTTCAGGATGGATATCTGATCTTCTACCCTCTGTCTTAACATGCCTACACATGTGCCCTTGAAGACATCCTGCTCATAGTGTTCTCACAGTGCAGGAAAGAAGTGGTACTGAGTGTGGCCATGGTTCAGGGAGAATTTGGACCTGGCATGGGGATGACAGACTCCAGGGCCGCTATCCCAGAGCAGTTGCTCTGAAGAAGGATGGTCCCACTGGAGACACAGCAGTCCGGTTTCATGGTAGGGTGTAGAGAAGTGAATTAACTGACTACAGTTATCCAAAGAGCTGGAAAGAGAATTAAAATTACCTGGGCCCAAAATCTGTGTCCTCCTGTTCAGGGACACACAGGGCGTGGTCTTTTAAATGCCCTGACAACCCAAAACTGATCGGACCCGGTGTTCAGAGCTGCTTTTGTAAAGGCCTATATATCTAATTTATATAAAGGGGATATTCCTCCCACTCCAGTAATCCGCACGTAGGGTACCACTGGCTCCTGATCTCTTTCCCAGTCCCTGCGGAAGCTGGCCAGGAGGATGATGGCTCCCGGTGCCCGCTCCTCCAGGCCAGAAGGGTTTTCCTGGCTCCTGGTGTTCGTTCCTGCCGGCCAGGCCGGCTCAGGCTCTCGGCAGGCCACATCCAGGATATCCACCCCGATTAAGCATCAAGTACCATAACTGGGATCTGCGGCGCGCAGGCGGCCCCGCGCTCGCCCGCCTGAAGGCGAAAGTCCGTCACACTGCCCTGAGAGCCGCAGTTTTGGGGTGAAAGGCCAAAGGTGATTTCAGCAAGCCCAACGCCGCCTGCCAGCAATACCGCCATTGCAGCTGAAGCAGAGCGGTTCTGCGGACACGCCCCCTGTGGGCGGGCACGGGCGGCGGGGCCAATGGAAAGCCCCGCGCTGTCGTGCGCGGCCAATAGGGAGCGGCGCTCGGCGGTCGGCGGGGCGCGCGGCGCCGCACGTGGTGACGAAGGTGCACGTGGGCGGCGGCCATGGCGGTAAGAGGCGGCGGGTCCGGGCCGGGGAGATCGCGGGGCTGATCTGATCTGATCTGATCTGAGCCGAGCCGAACCGAACCAAACTATGCTGTGCTGTGTTCTCCGCGCAGGGCTCTCCGGAGGCGGCGGAGGAGGCGGAGCAGGGCCCAGAGCCCCCCGCCGGGGGCGCGGTGCGGCGGGCGAAGAGGGCTGCCCCGAGAGCCGCAGCCCCTCAGCCGGCCAAGCTGAGCCGCGCCGAGCTCTACAAGCCGCCGACCAGCGAGGAGCTGACCCAGCTGAAGGAGACGGAGGATCTGTTCCACTCCAGCTTGCTCCGCCTGCAGGTCAGCCGGGGGGGCCGCGCACTGCCCCACGGGGGGAGCGCGGGGGGCTGCGGGAGCCCGGAGGCAGAGATGACCTGGGTTATCAAGCTGTCTGTGTTAGGTGAAGATCAGCTGGTAACTAGATCACAGAATCATAGAGCAGTTTGGGTTGAAGGGGCCTTTAAAGATCATCTAGTTTCAAACCCCCCCAGGGTCACCTTCCACTAGACCACTAGGTTGCTCAGAGCCCCATCCAGTCTGGCCTTAAACACTTTGAGAAATGCGGCATCTACAGCTTCTGTGGGCAACCTGTGCCAACACACTCTCAGGAAAGAATTTCGTTCCATTTTTTAATCTAAACCTACACTCTTCCAGTTCAAAGCCGTTGCCTCTTTTCCTATCACTATATGCTCTTATAAAAAGTTCCTCTCCAGCCTTCTTGTAGCCCTTTTAGGTACTGGAAGGCCACGATAAATCTTCTCAGAGCCTTCTTTTCTCCAGGCTGAACAATCCGAATGCTTTCAGCCCTTCTTCATAGGAGAGGTCTTTCATACCTCTTATCGTCTTGGTAGTCTCCTCTGGGCTCACTCCAGCAGGTCCCTGTCCCTCCCGTGCTGGGAGCCCAGAGCTGGATGCAGTTCTCCAGGTGTTTCTCAGCAGAGCAGAGGGGCAGAATCCCCTCCCTCCCCTGCTGCCCACGGGGCTCTGGGTGCAGCCCAGGACACGTTTGGCTCTCTGGGCTGTGAGTGCCATGGCCGGGCCATGTGCAGCCTCTCACCCACAGCACCCCCAAGCCCTTCTGGGCAGGGCTGCTCTGGGTCTGCTCATCCCCCAAGCCAGATTCAACATCTTGCACATGGTCTTGTTGAATCTCATGGGTTGACTCCTTGAGCTTGTCCAGGTCCCTCTGGCTGGCATCCCGTCCCTCAGGTGGTTCTAACATCGATGATTTTTATGAGGAACAGCTTTGATCTCCTAGCTACTTGCTGGTGTCAGTGGCAGGATCTCTAGGGCCTGGTTTGTGGTGAGAACCTATGTGGTTGTTTTCTGCAGCTAATTGTCTGTCATACAGCCTTCCTGAGAGCTATGCTTCTGTGAATTACATCAGGGTTTTTTGCCTGGCTGTTGGTTGGGATGGAGATGATTGCAATCCAGCACTTACAGAAAATGGGAGGAACTGATCAAACTGCCAGCTCCAGGCAGGGTTTATGGAGAGTTCAGTGTCTCCCCCAGCTCACCAGCTGCCCTTTGCAGCAGGCTCATGGTTGGTGCTGGAGAACAAGGTAGAAGTCAGGAGCAATTCAGTGTTGCAGCTGCCTTTGATGGTCCCCTTTCCTCCTACAGATCGAAGAGCTTTTGAAGGAGGTGACATTGAAGGAGAAGAAGAAGAAGAAGATTGATGCTTTCCTTCATGAAATTAACGGCCTGCTGAGCGCCATCCCAGAGACTCCAGAAACTGAAGTATGTTCCAGGGTTATGGAAGAGGTGGCAGGACCCCTGTCCTGGATGGAACAGGAGCAGCCTCCGCTGTTGATCTGCAAGCAGAGCTACTAATAGACTGTCTCCCTTAGGAGCTGAAAAAATAGTACTTTGCTTTTTCTTCGAGGCAAAGGGGGGAGATTATCTTTCAGCTCTGGATGCAGCTGTGTGGGGAGCGGGGTCTTGGTCCCTGGACATCTGTTGCTGTTGATTCTCAGAGCATTTTGTGTGTCATGTCTGTTCCCAGCTCACTGACCAGGCCTGGCTTTCCAAGGATGTGAAGGTCCCATTCCTGCAAGTGCCATTCAACGTCAAGGGAAGGTTCCGCTTTGTGCCCCCAGCTGAGCTGAAGGTGGTGGGCAGTTACCTGCTGGGCACCTGCGTTAGGCCAGAGATCAACGTGGACATTGCGGTGACCATGCCACGGGTGAGTGGCCATGCCACCTCCTAAATGGCCTGCCAGAGCCCTGTCCTCTGCTGTCCTCCATGACCCCTGCCCACTCCATTCCTCAATGATGTGACAGCATCTGGATATGCAGGGTGACTTTCACAAGGAGCTGGGGAGTGTGGTCTGACCTCTTGCTCTATCAGAGCTTGCAGCTGTTTGATCTTAGTTCCTCATGAGGATCTTCCTTCTCTCTGCCTGGCTGGAACATTGCCAGGGAGATGCGTGTTTTTGTACCCAATTACACTTCTACCAAGGCTGTGTTAAAGGGAGAGAGATGTTTGGAGCCTGGTAACCTCCCCTTGCTGTCCGGACTTAATTGTAAGAAAAGCTTGAGACCAAGCACGCCCTGTTTGACTGCATGACTGCACTTGTCTCCTGCAGTCCTGGAGCTCAGGGAACCAGCAGCAAGCTCCTGACCAGCTTGGAACTCCTTGGGGCTGAGATAGGTTTGCCTGTGGGGCCAGGGAGAGTTGTGGGTGGTAGGGTGCCTCGGGCTGAACTGAACTCAGCAGTCAGGTGAGGTGGCATTATCCTTTCCCTCTCTTCCCAGGAAATCTTTCAGGACAAAGATAACCTGAATCAACGCTACCACCGGAAGAGAGCCCTGTACCTGTCCCACATTGCACAGCATTTGTCCAAGGAAAAGCTTTTTGGCAGTGTGAAGTTTGCCTACATGAACAGCAACCATCTGAAGCCCATCCTTCTCCTGAGGCCTCAAGGTGGGCCTTGCTCTAGTGTGGGGTGTGACTGGGTACTGGTGTTGGATGGAAGGTGCTGGTGGTGGTGTCATGCCTTTTAATGCTTCATTGGAGAGGAATCAGTCTGGGGCTGCCGTCACAATTGGTGATAAATTTTTGGTGCTTCTAATCTGTTTTCTCTCTTTACCCAGAGTCTAGTCCTCAGGGTCTCTCCCCTTCCCAATCCTCCTCTGCAGCTTGGCTGGTCTCTCCAGCTTTAGCCTCACTGGCTGGCATATCCTGTGGGTACTTCAAGGAGTAAAAAAGTAAACCCTACAAAACACACCTGTATCCAGCACTGCCGTTCCTTCCTGCTTTCCCCAGCCCTGTTCCCCACTGTCCTCCTGCCTTCCCCAGGAACCTGTGTGCAGTCTGTCTCTTCTGTAATGAGATGACTGGTCCCCATGAAAGGGGACCATGAGATGCATGGGGTGCTAAGTGCTGCTTGTTCCCACAGCCCTCAGGAGATAGTGGGTTGGGATCTGGGACAGATGTGGCATGGCAAGACTAGGGCAGGCAGTGTTGCCAGAGTGTGCAGTGGGGAGGAGGATGGGACATGAGCTGTGTGACCTCAAGGTCATCATTGGCTCTAGGATGTGGTCACTCTCTGCTCTGAGATGATTTCCAGATGCTGTGGAACTTTGCTGGGAAGGAGCTTTTGCCTTTGCCCGGGCTGGGGATGCTCCATGTTTTCCCAGTTTAATCTCTGACATCTCTTCCTCCTGTACATCTCCCCTCGGCTGCTTACAGGCAAGGATGAGAAGATTGTCACTGTCCGACTCCATGCTTGTCCTGACTCGGATTTCTTCAAACCCAGCCGCTTCTATCCCAGCAAGAACAATGTCCGGACTGCCTGGTTTGTGGAGCAGAGCACCCCCAAAGAAGGTATAGCCTGGGATGGGGGAACATGAGGCTGTTTGTTTCAGGCAGAGACTGCCCCCAGTGCCTCTGGGTGGGTTCACTGCAGCCCTTTTCTGTGGGCAGGCGGTTGGTGGTTGGGTCCAACATGCTGTCATCTCTCCACATAGGAGCCACCGAGCCCCCAACCCCACACTACAACAACTCCATCCTCTGTGACACAGTGATGCTCTCCCACCTGCATTTCTTGTCTAATGCAGCCACAGACTTCCCAGGCATGAAAGATGGCCTGGCCCTCCTCAAAGTTTGGCTGAACCAGCGGCAGCTCAGCAAGGTATGTCCTATGCCAAGGTGGGCTCTGCTTACCTGGTTAACCTGCCTTTGGCCTGCTCTCCTTCCTGTGGCAGAAGGATGGTGCTTTGGTCCTGGTGGGTGGGGTGGTGGCTTGTGGCTTTGCTTTGAGCTGTGTTAGGTTTTCATGGAGGCCCCATCCTAACTTGTGGGTTGCCATGGAGTTGTGCTACATCTGTTTTCACAGGGCTTGGGGTGCTTCAGTGGCTTCTTGGTCTCCATGCTTGTTGCCTACCTGCTGATGAAGCGCAAGATTGTCAAGATGATGAGTGGCTACCAGGTGTTGAGGAGCACTCTGCAGTTCCTGGGTGAGTTTCCAGGGGTCTCTCTGGACAGGGAAAGGTTGGTGTCTCTGCACAAAGCCTGAACACAGTGGAGGAAGAGGCAGAGAGGCCATTGTGCCTTTTCTTTTGTGCTGAACCCCTGTGGGTGGGATGGACAGGAGGGGATGAGTCAACAGAGCAGGTCTGGATGGTGCAGCTTGCAGTGAGGTGGGTAATTCCCATCATAGGGTGGAGGCCAGCACTGTGTTGTAGCACTGTTGACGCTGTGAGACCTTGGTGGTATTGACACATAACTGTGCCACTGTCACCAGGGGGAGAGATGTGGATGGTGGTGTGACTTGTTCCTTCCTGTCTGTCCACAGCTGCCACTGACCTGAGTGTGACAGGGATCAGTCTAGCCAAGGATGCTGATCCCTCCCTGGTAAGCAGCCCTCTGAGGGGTCTTGTGCCTGTGACTGTCTGTATTGCCACTGGTCCTGCTGGCAGGGATGTGCCTGTTGCAGGAATGGCAGATGGCAATAATTCTGGAGTGTCTTGGTGTGTGTGATGCACTGTAGCACTAAGGACCGTGTTTGCTTTTCCAGCCTGTCCTGGATGATTTCCACCAGGCATTTGAAGTGGTCTTTGTGGATCCCTCTGGACTGGTCAATCTCTGTGCTGATATGACTGCCAGCAAATATCACCAGGTACCGTGCAGGTTGTGGTGGCTTCTTGAGTTGCTGTCCTAGGTGTGAGCTCAGACAGGCAGAAAATGGTTAGATGTCTTCGAGGAGGCTGTAGGACCAAGAGAGGGCATTCATTGTGGTTTTCTAAGCTTTTAACATCTCTAGCTTTGAAGCTTGGAAGTGAATTCGGAGACTTAGATGTACCATTACCAGTCTTGCTCAAGTAGTGTGAGAAAGTTGTTTGCCTCTTTGTGTGCACCTTTGGGTGAAGCTGTTTAGCAGATGTAACTGTTCTGTAGGAGAGCAAAAAAAATCACCTTGATGTCAGGGATATCAAGAAGGGACTGTCTGGCCAGCCGTGAGAGCTGTTTGTTACTTGGCTTCATGCTAAGGACAGAGACTGGGATCAGGGTGTGCTGCTGACCATGGAACTGAGCTGGCCCTGGTTGATGGGGGAGCAGAAGTGACCACTGCTGGAGAGATTTGCTTTGCTTCTCCCTTTGCATTTATGCTCCTGCACTGCCTTCCCTCCTTGCTCAGGTCCAGTTCGAAGCCAAGCACTCTATGGAGATTTTGGATGACCAAATGGTGGATGGCTTTCAGGTGCTGCTCATGACCCCAAAGCCCATGCTGAGGACCTTTGACCACGTCTTCCAGTGAGTCTCACTGTGCTAGTGGGGTAGTGCTGAGGCAGCCTGCTCAAAGATGAGTGAGCTGCTTCTGCTTTGGTCTGGGTTAGATTTGAACTTACCTGGTGGGAAGTGACTCTGCTAAGCTCTGAAATAGACACTGGTGCCTCCTTGCGCTGGGCTGTTCCACTTTTGTTGTCTAGATAGCCTCCCAGAGGAGGGGAGCAATATTTAAGCCTTGGAAACAGTGACCAGCATCTCCTGAGATGCCAGAAGGCATTCTTGTAGCACCCATCCTGGGCTAGGACCCTCTGTTCCCCATTTTATCCATCCTCCAGAAGAGTGCTTTCTCAGAAAAGATTTGGTGCCAGAGGTAGGTGACCAGCTTCTCTTCTTCTCTGTAGCCTGAAACATGTCTCCAAGCTGCAGGGTACCTGCAAGAAGATGCAACTGCTGAATGAGCTGATGGATTGGGGTGGGAACTACGTGGCTGCGGCCCTGCCCTTTGTTGTCTCGCTGCTGGCACGTGGTCTGTCCCAGAGAGCACAGTTTGTGGCTCACTCCCTGCCCCAGATCCCTGAGGTAATGCAGCTTGGCAATGACACTTCATCCTTTCCAGCTTGCAGGGTCTCAACTGTCTCTTGTGGCACTACAGAGCACAGGGAGGCCACCCCTGCTCACTGGGGAAGGAGTCAGGCTTGTCTCCCTTGATGGGAATATGGAACCTGAGGCCCTGCACTGGGCTGTGGGATGCAGCTGTGTTGCTTGGTCTGGGCACAAGTCCTGGTCCAGTAATGAGGGAGGGTGAAGACAACTTTACTTGTCATTGGGGAGACCTATTAGATGAGACCTTCCCTGTCTATGCTTGTCTGGGCACCTGGGAGAACATAGCAGGAGGTTCATCTAGCACCGCAATATCCCAGCAACTGCTGCTCCAGAAACCTCATCTCTCCTGGTACCTTATGTTCCTCATTTTCCCACAGTGGCCAATTGATGCTGAGCCCCCGAAACATAAGGATGTTGGGCCCCTGACGTTTGGCCTCCTGTTTGTCCCAGAGTTTGCTGCCAGCACGCTGGAGAAGGGTCCTCAGGCTGATCACCCCGAGGTGAGGGGAACCCTGCTTATGCTGAGTAAGAGCTAAGCCAGTGCTGTGCTGTGGTTGAAGACAGCTGGGAGGCTGGCTGGTAATCTTGGGAAGGTTTTGTTTGGCCCAGAAATGACCTTTGTCCCTGGTCTGGCTTGGTCAATGTCCCCCCACAGGCCTTGGAGTTCCGGACCTTCTGGGGAGAGAAGTCAGAACTGCGTCGGTTCCAGGATGGCAGCATCTGTGAGGCTGTGGTGTGGGAGGCCAGCACTGCCTGCCAGAAGCGCCTCATTCCTGAGCAGATCATCAGGCACCTGCTGAAGCTGTAAGTTGCACTGAGCAGCAGCTGTGGGTTGCTCCATGTGTCGTTCCTGCCATATGTCCTGTCCCTGGTGACCCCATTGTCAGCTTCATGCTCTGTGGGGTGTTGTGGGTTGTTTCAGATTTGTGAGATCATTTTAGTTGTCCTAAAGTTGTGAGCTGCTTCCCAAGAATGGGTGGGAAGGGCAAGCACCTGGTGCTGTAGCCTCTGCTGGATGTAATGCAAAAGGGAAGGAGGCAGCATGGTCCTGCCCTTACCGTGTGGATGGGATGCTGGGACACTCCTCAGAGCTGGAAGGGAAGCTGTCTGGACCTTGCAGGACATTTTTGTGAAATCCTCTGAGACCTTGTAGTGGTTCACAAGATTGTGTCTTCCTTATGGCATTGGAATGCCTCTGCAGCAGTTTATACCATCTGTCAAAAGTGAGGCCCTCTTGCACAGAAAGGAGGGTTTGCCTGTGCCTTTTTGTCCTAACTTCAGGATGGGTCTTGTGAGGGAAGGCTGCACATTGGTGGCTTTGGCTTTGCATCCTGTGAAGTTGCACAAGTTGCAGGTCCACTTTGGGTGGATTACTTGGGCAGGGAGGAACGCACAGAGTTTTGTCTTTTCACCAGGACCTTCCTTCACGGAGGAATTGCTCATCCTTGGGCTGAGCAGTGTCAATAGGATTAATAGGCTGGCATGTTTTAGCTCTAATGCTCTGTTGTCTTCTCCTACATAGCCATGCAGACATTCCTGAGTCCTCCATCTGCTACACAGGAGCCCTGCTGGAATCTGTGATCATGACTGGGAAAGAGGTATGATGGGGCTGGGGCACTCTCCAGGAAGAGCAGTGAGGGAAGGGCTGTAGGGAGGTCATTCGAGTGGCACTGAAACAGCTGGGTGGTTCCCAAGAGAATGTAGTAAGGGTAAGGATCTACCAAATCTTTCATGGCAGTGAGTGCATAACTGCTGAAATCCTCTTGCTTTAGCATCCCCCAGACCTGATTTTCCCCTGCAAGCACCCCACTGTCCTGTTCACTGCTTTTGCCCCTCTGTCCACTGCCTGAGTATATATTACTGTCCCACAGTGCTCCTCTGGCTGCACCTCTGAGGTACTGCATCCTTCAGGACATGGGCCAGACAATTCTGTGCTGCTATCCCCTAGGTCCAGCTGGCAAACCCAGGAAAAGGAACTTTCCTGGCATATTGCAAAGTGCTAGATTGTGCTCCCTCTGAATGTGCAGCCAAAACAAAGAAACTCCACTTTGAGACAGAAAAGATGCATCTTAGAGGCTGGGAATTGTCGCTCCTTACAACTTCTGCTTTTCAGCTTGTGAAATTAAAGTCTGGAGATGAGCCATGAGCACTTTGGCACACTTCGTTGGTCTTTTTGTATGGATGCCTTAGGATTTTAGTATTAATTATTTTCATGTATTTGTAATCCTGCAATTCTTTAGTGTATAACTCTAAACTCCATATAGAGTGTTAGCTACTGTCTTCACATTTTGTTTAGGTAAAGCAATTCCTCTCTAGGCCTGGAAATCAAGGACATCTTACTGTCTCAGGCCCCGAGAAATGTAAACAAAAGTGAGTTGGGGAGGGAGCAAACTTGGAGTAAATGTCTTCATTACCTGAAGCTATAATTGGAAGATTAACCCCTAATGTGCAAATGAACCAAACTTACAAAAGTATGAAAACCCATGACCCATCGTCCATTTTGGGGTGTAGCCCCTGAGGGGGGCTTTATCTGCCCAAAAATGTACCTCAAGGCCCTTCAATAAATATAACCACTTTTTATTGCCTTAATTTTATCTTTTCTCCATTTTTAGGTAGTCCCAAAAAGGCATCATTGCAACTAGCTCTTTACCTGGTTGTTGGATGGGGGAAGAAATTGTTTCCTTTCCACTTTTTCAGATTGAAAGGGCACACATTTGGTGGAAAGGATCTCCTGTGCCAGGACCAATTGTGGTCTGGGTGGAGCTGGGTGTTAGATTTGGGATGAGATGCTGGTTTTCACAGCCTGTTATGTGGTGAAGCTGGAAGGTCTGTGTGCTGTGTCCCTTCAGGCTGGTCTGGGGTTAGCAGGGCTGATACACCCCAGTCTGATAGGGGGTGCATTTTCCTGGAGCCTGAGGGGTGCTTAGGGGTTCCATTGTTGCCAGTCCTTGAGGAGCAAGGGAGAAAGTTGCTGTTGAGTGTGGGGTGGTGGGTGCAGGGTACCTGCTCCTCCAGCTGTTTGTGTGCAGGCAGCTTGGGGAGCCAGCAGTACAAGGATGTGCGGGGATGAAGGCAGAGGAAGGGTGCAGCCACAAGCAGGATGGGGTTTGTGGTTCGTGGCACACCCACAGAGGGTGCTGCTGCTCCACCAGAGAGGCCAGGTCAGAAAACTCCAGGCAGGTTGGCTCCTTGTGTGACTCAGCTGCCTCTGAGCTGAGTGGTTTGGTGTCACCAATGTGTCCTCCCTGTTCAGGCTGCTCTGCTGTTATTTGGGGAGGTGGAAGCGGTAAGGGCAGCACCAATTCTCCTTCTGGTGCTGCTCTGCTGCCCTCCACAGGGTTCCTGTGATGCTCTAAATGTTTTCTGTCTTTGCTTTTACCACGTGCCAGAGCTCTGCCTTGGCTAAGGATGTAGTCAGTGAAGTTTTCTGTTAACTGCTGCCCCTGTTGGTGTCATGGTAACTGCTGAGGAGACAGTAGGAGGGCTCTCACCTTGCCAGTGTATGATCTCTTTATTCCCCGATCATTCTTGGCTTCTCCTTTACTATAATGACTGCTGGCAGTACAGCTCTTGGTGCTGCCTTAGTGTATTGCAAAAGAAAAAAATTTATTTGCCTCTGGGATACCTGAGGCTGCTGGGGAGTCACAGACAGCCTTGCCCTTGTCTTTGCTCTCTTTCTTATCTCCCCATTTTGCTGAGCACTCTTGCCAGAAGCTGCTCCCTCGGGTGGCAGTGCTGGCTCCTCAGAGCTTGGTTGTGATGCCAGCCCATGAGGGAGGTGAGGTGAGTGCAGGAGCAGGAGAGGTGCTTGGAGAGGCTCCCTGTGTGTCCACAGGCAGGGGGAACGGGCGAGGAGGCCATGGTCAGTGTTGTTTGCTCCTACGATGACCTGAGCCGCAAGCTGTGGAACCTGAAGGAGCTGCCACTGATGGTGACGGCTGTGCAGGGTGTCCATCCAGCCCTCCGGTACACAGACGTGAGTGTCCTGGGGCATGGCCATGTGTGGGGGTCTGCAGGGAGCTGGGGTGAGGGAGGACCGAGAGAATGAGTCACTCTCTGGTTTTGTGGCTCCTGACAGCCCTTGGGGCAATATGGTGCCTCTTCTTTGCTGTTCGATCCTTTGGGCTGGCTGTGCATAAGCTGACCAAACCCTCTGTACTGGAGGGCTTTGCTGGTGTGGGAGGTTTGGGTGAGGGAATACACATTGCCAAGAGGTTTCTGCTCCCTATTCTCAGTTGTTGGATGGCTATTCTCATTCAGGTATTTCCTCCCATTCCTATGAAGCCAGTTTATTCCTTCCATAACAGAAGCAAGCACTTGCTGCTTCCTTCGGAGGAGAAACCCTGCCCGGCCTACATAGCCCCTTTGAAGAGTAAGTGGAGCGAGATGTGAGTGGGAGATGATCTGTTGGAGGGAAGTGGAGGCAAGCATCAATCCTGGCTCTGTTATTGCTATGTTGGTGTACTACAGGCAGGAGCAGTCTCCTCCTGCGCTCATGCTGTAACCTGTAGTTCCATTCACCCCTGTCAAACACCTTGTTTCTGTGTGGGATTCACTGACCTCCTGCTATCCCTTTGCCCCCAGTTATCTGCCACATGGAAGGCAGTGGTCAGTGGCCACAGGACAAAGGAGCCATCAAGCGTATCAAGGCTGCTTTCCACCTCCAGCTGGCTGAGCTCCTGCGGCAGCAGCACCAGCTGGTTTGCAGACCTGCAGTCACCCACACTGATGTGTACAAGGTAGGGGGGGTCCCTGGAACCTTCTCCAGGCCTGACCTAACCAAGGTGGGGAAGCTGTGGCAGTGGTCCCACTGGACAAAGACAATAATTGTATGATGGGCCTAAGGAAGAGCGTGGTGAGACTGCATTGATGTCAGGATGCTGATGTTGTATCCCTGAGGGGCAGCATAACACACATCATGCTGCTTATGTCACCATCAAGCCTTACTTTGCCTTGTGTCCCATTTCAGGACGGCTACGTTTTCCGTCTCCAAGTAGCCTACCACCGGGAGCCCCTGATCTTGAAGGAACTAGTCACTCCGGAAGGGATGCTGAAGTACCAGGACACAGAGGAATCTCGGCAGCTGGAGCTGGAAACGTTGCATCTGCCCTATCTAACTAGCTCACTGCATGGGTAAGTGAGGCAGAAAGTGCCTGAGGGGTCAGAACGTGGGACATGGCTGGAAACCAGCATGGAGGTGCCCTTAGATCCTGGAGGGTGATGGTAGGTAGAGGAGCTTGCTGTGGGAAGTGGCCCATCAGCCAACCTTGTGAGATGCTCTTTGGAAGGATTAAGGGAGGGATGTGGATGTGCGTAGCACCAGTGGTGACCTTGAAGTCACTGGTGTGGGGGAGACAAATATTAAAATGCAGCATGGTTAGAGAGGAGCGTGTGGCAGCATTTTCTCTTCTTCCCCCAAAATCTCAGCATCTGCTGAAAGTCTCTGTGCTTGTGATGCTGTGTAAGTGTTCCTCGCAGATTTTTGCCCCTCTCTGCTTTCTCACCAAATGCCAAAAGGCTGTTGTGGGTTCTGGGGTGTGTGGGCTGAGCAGTGGCATGTCTCCCTCCTCACAGGCTCCAGCAGCAGCACCCTGTGTTTGGCAGCACTTCCCGGCTGGCCAAGCGCTGGATCAGTGCCCAGCTCCTGAGCGACAGCATCTCTGAGGAGTGTGTGGACCTGCTTGTGG
Organism: Ploceus nigricollis; assembly: GCA_013399945.1. Classification (NCBI taxonomy): domain Eukaryota; kingdom Metazoa; phylum Chordata; class Aves; order Passeriformes; family Ploceidae; genus Ploceus; species Ploceus nigricollis. The sequence goes on from VXBC01002951.1 coordinate 106,633, forward strand.
CATTTCTCTTCCTCCACCCAGCCCCCTTCACACCACCCAGGTGAGGATGAGGAGCCCAGGCTGGCCCAATGGGGATTTAGTGCCTTTCATTACATGGCATGGAGGAAGGGTGGGATACTGCTCAGGTGGGAGGTGTTGGAAGGGTTCACAGCAGGGAACATGAGGCCCCTCTGCTGCCAAAATACTGTCCCAAGTCCTGTTGGGAGTTGCCAGAGGAGATGGAGACACTTAGCACTGAGGGCTGTGGCTTTCCCTACGCTGTGCACTACAGAGAAAGGGGGAGAGCAGGTAAGGCTGGGAGCGAGTGTCCTTGTGGCCTCTAGGTGCTGCTGGCACAACTGCAGGGTCTTGTGCCTTCTGAGGGACTGGTGAGGCCCTTTGTTCTGGGGGTGGTGGCCAGGAGAAGCAGGGTGAGGGCTGTGTTGTGGCTACCAGCATGCTGGGGCTCCTGGGTTCCCTAGGAAAGATGTTATGGTGATGATGGCAGCTCTGGCCTCCCTTCCTCCTGGAGAAGACTTCCAAGGGAACGACAAGGGGTTGGGCCCTGAAAACTGAATGAAGCAGTGTGTTGGTAAATGCTGGCCCCTGGCAAACAGATGTTATGGGGCCTGGAGGAAATGAAATGAAGTTAAAGGAAATGTTTTTCTTCTGTTTGGAGTCAAGAGGTTACTCTGCCCTGCACTTGGGGTGCAGTTTCCTTTCCCAAAGTAGCAGGAACAACAGTCTGATGCCTAGAATACTTTCCTGTCACCTAAAATAACAGAATCCCCATCTTCTCAGCTATCTGGCTTTGTGCACGTGTCCTGTTGCAGTGGAAGAGGCACACTGGGAACTTGGCTGATGTTCAGACCTGCACCAGAGATGGGAGCAGCCCTCTCTCCACCTCCTCCTTGTTCCAGACACAGGAGTCTGGGTGGGAAGAGCATCAGGAGATTGGGCAACTAGGGGGTGTTGAGGGAGGCTATGATTTACATTTTTCTGGATTCCTTTTCCTGAGGTAGGAGGGAAAAGAGGGGGGAAAGATTTTCCCTGGAGATTTGGAGAAGAGGAGGTGTCTCAAATTAATTCTGAACTTCCCTTTTCCATCACAGATATCCCTTGTTGGGCTGCATGTGGGTTGGGCCTTTACTAAGTCACCCCCTGCTGCAGCCCTTCTTGCTGCCAGGAGAGCAAATGCTGATATTGAGCTGTTTTGTCCTGCCTGCAGCTCTCCACAGGTGGGGTTCCTGCGCTTCCTCAACTTGCTGGCAACCTTTGACTGGAAAGACAACCCTCTGATAGTCAACCTAAACACTGGCCTCACAGGTGAGCAGGCAGCGGGTAGGAGAGCTGCAGCATGAGATTCTTGAGCCCTCCTTGGTCAGTGCCTGGCTCCACATCTCTTGGATACATCATAGCTTGTGCTGGAGTTAAGGAGATTTTCCACTCCCTTGCTCCTGTCCTGTCATGTTTCACTTGCCTGCAGGATGGGTTTGGTTGTGCCGTGTGTGGTTTTTTTTCTTTCCCTGCCTGCCTCTGAAGAGAGGGGTCTCAGTGATGATGTTCTGTGGCTCCTGGTCTTGTTGAAATCTGTGACAAGCGTGGGTGATGTTGGATGTGGTGTTGTCTTTGAAGCAGTCCGTTCCTGCCCTCTAGTGTTTTGTCTGTTGATTGTCTTTTGGATGCATGCTGGAGCCACAAGAGACCATGGGATTGTCTTGGCTCTGCGAAGTCGTGGGGTGGGTGAGGTAGTTACACGCAGCTTTTAAAGCTGATTTGTAAAAAAAGGTAAAAGTGTTTGTGAGTGAATTGGGTTTTGAAAACTGATATTTTCCAAAGTGCCCTCCAACTTATTTTAATGAACTAAAGAGCTATTTCTTTCCCCACTTGAGGGGAAATAAAAGACAAAAGGTAGAACATTCTTTAGATAATACACACTGTCACTAGCTTATAGTGGGAATTTCCAGCTTGTGTCAGTCTCAGTACTTACCATGTCTGAGCCCACCTGAGTGAGTTTAGAGCAAAGGTCCATTTATGAGAGTGAGGCGCAAGCCGGAGGTGGAGGAGCTCTGGTTTCACATGGGTTATGGAATCAGAGGGTGGGAGAGGATAAATCCTCTTGTGCTGCCTTTTCCTGGCTGTGATGAGGGTGAGGAGGTCAGAGGGCTGTGGATGGGGCAGAGCATCTCACCTGTCTGCCTGCCCTCTCCAGGTTCTGACTGCACGGAGATCAAGAACAAGTTTGTAGCAGCTCGCGCTCGCCTCCCTGTCATGTTCCTGGCCACCCCCAAAGACCAGTGGAGCTCCATGTGGACCCGGGAGTGCCCCTCAGCACAGGTGAGCTGGGCCCTTTGTCCCCTTGCCTCTGGTGGCTGCTGGCTTGGGACAGTTCTGTGCTCCTAGTGCTGGAGCCAGCTCTTAGAGCCCCATGAGGGAGGGACGTCCCTGTTACATCCAAGACTGCCAAGTTTTACCCTCTAACTTCCTTCCCTCCCCAGATCCTGCAGCGCCTTGTCCTGCTTGCCTCAGAGTCTCTCCATGCCCTGGAGGAGCAGCTCATGGACCCGCTCAGCGACCAGGATGTGAAAGTAACTCCCTGGGGCAGCAGCATAAGGGTTTCCAATCTCTGGCTGAGCAGACTGGGCTTTGGTGGTGGTTGCTGGGATGTGTTAGGAGGTTTCAGGCTGTGGCCATGGGGTTGCCCTCGGTTGTAGAGCTCCAAGGATGGGAGGAGAGAGGCTGGTGTCCCTCTGTGCCACCCTACTTCTGGAGGACCCAGCTCTGCACTGCAGCTTGGGGTGACTAGGACAAGTTTATTCTGTATTCTCTGGTTTTCTTGGGACATGAGCAAACCCGCAATATTCCTGTGCCAAACCAGTTGTGTGTCCATGACTGGATCAAATGGTTCCTCTGGGAGACTGTTCTGGAATAGCTGTGGAAATCTGGCTTATGTGCTCAAATCTAACCAAGCTCAGGGTGTTGAAGGTTTTGGCAGGACAGTACCAGGCACTTCAGGAGGACGTTATTTTGGTTTAAGAGGAGGAGTAAAGTCCTATGGAGTGTAACCCTCTTCAGTTTCTCAGTGATTTCATTCTTTAAGTAAGCTGAAACATCCATTACTGCCATAGACTTGAGAGATGTATATTTATTTGCCCTTTGAAGGGAGATACATGTGTTTTGAAGGGTAGTTCGTTGGTGTATTAGGTGGTGAACCAGGAGACTGAATCTTAAAGGACTAAAGAAGCCAAGCAGTAGTTAGATAATGGCTGGTTCACATTAGGGACAAAAAACCCCAAACTAAAACCAAAACCAGAAAGCAGCACATACAGTGGATTTTTTTTCTGCCTAAGCAATTTAAAAAGGACTTACTGACACTGTTTTTTGTTCTGCTTTACTTTGCACTGCAAATATTATGAGGTGAAGATGTACTTGAAGCAGTAGCAGTGTGTCTTACAGGGCTGTGAAGGAATGAGGCATGTCCAGTGTGTTGCAGTTACAGTGCTAGCCCAAGACTGAAATTCAAGAGGCACATTGTGAGCTGGGGATGACTCCCAACACCTTGACTCAGCCTCCTTGGGACTCCTCCTTCCTCCCTTCCATTGCAGTGGGAACGTTTCTCATTGCCATGGAATCCCTCTGGTCCGTGCCAGTGTCCTCCCAGGCCTATGATGTTCCTTAGGGATAAACATGGGATGCTATTTCCAGGGCAGAGCTTAGGGCAGGGAGGAGGGAAAAGCCTTTCCAGTTTAGCTTGGAGTTGCCTCCTCCACAGTTGCCTCCTGTATCTAAGAGAGTGCTGCGAGCTGTTTTTTTTGTCTTTGCATTTGGGTCCCATGGGGACATGCCTGCTATCATGAAGATCCACACATGGGTTTGCTCCCAGGGCACACACAGGAAGCCATGGACTTGATCACTGGGTGGGGCAGGAGGTCTGTGTGGAAGAGGGCTAGGACTGACTCAGTGCTGGTCACTGATGTTCTTCATGTGTGTTCTCCCCGGCCTGGCTGTAAACCAGTTCCAGGCAGTAGGTTTTCTTCCAGTGCCAAGGTGAGCAGTGTCCCATGCCTCTGTTCATGTCTCTGCATCATTTGTTCCATTTGAAAATGTACACATAGTTTAAGTTTTTTCCATTTTAATACAGCTGTATCCACAGCTAGATCCTGCCTGTCTAAATATTTATGTGTTTGGGATTGCTCCCCTCCATTAACAGGGTTTTGCTCTCACCCTCTGGCTGTTTGATGGAGGATGCCATTGCCCTCTAGGGCAAATCCTGGTGGACAGATGGGGCCATCCCATTATTAAACAGCTTCTTTGTCCCCTGCATGCTGTTCAGCTCCTGTTGGCTTCTTGATTTCCCTCTTCATCCTCAGACTCTGCCACGTGTAGTGCAGTTATCTATCTCAGCTCACCTCTCTGTCCCTCTCTCAGTTGCCCACCCCACTAGCATTTACTCAGTTAGGCTTCCTGGGGTCTGTGGCAAACTTGTAACATTAATCTCACAAAAATTTTGTCTTTGGTTTATTGCTTTGTAAGGAGAAGGAGACAAAATGCACACAAGGACTTGGGAAATCTCTCTTGACTCTCCTGCCTGCTTGTGTCCTGTATTGACTAGCACTGTTTGTTTCTCCCTGCAGATGGTCTTCCGCCCTCCTTTGGACTTCTATGATGTCCTGATCCACCTGAATCCAAACCAGATTCCTCGGCTCCTGGAGAGCGTGGACCGGCCGGTGAAATCGGTTTCCCGTGGTGTGGTGAAGAACAGCTCTGCCATGAACATCCTCTTTCCTGTGGTGGATTATGACCCTGTACAGTTGTACCTCCAGGAGCTGAGAGTAAGCATGGCCTATTGGGGAGGAAGATGGGGTGCCTAAGGGGGAGCTCCCCTCTGGCTTTTGGATTGCCTGCTGGTGCAGGACGTGGCTGGTGACATCTTTGGCTATTTGCATAGGATGGGTGTTGCTTCTCCAGCAGAAGTCCTGGTGAATGCACCACCTCCTGCATGGAAATGGGACTGCTGCTGCGACGTGAGGATGAGATACAAACCACCAGGAGCTTTTGCTGAAGAACATTGTATTCAGCACAAAAGTCATTTAAGCCATTTGTCTCCAGTTAGTTAATTCACTTTTCATGGCTTCTTCCACCAGTTGGTGTGCATGATGGGCAGTAACCACACACAATTTCGGGGGGAAGTTCAGGTATCCATGACATGGTCCCAGTAAGCTTTCTGCTGTTAGGCCAGTGGTTGTGTGAGCCAAAGGAGATCAGTACTGGTCACAGAGTGGTTTCTCTGTGTTTGGCCGCATGCATAACAACAGAGGAAGTTGGTGATGTGGGAATAGGGAGAACGTCAGTACCCAAAGTCATTGATCGTGTTCTTTTCCACCATAAGGCCAAGCCAAAACCTTGGCAAGCTGGGGAGATATGCAAGGTTCTGGATGACAGCAGTGATCCTCCCTGGGTCTGGACAGCCTGTGCTTTGCAGTTGTGCAGCACCTGGCACTTCCCAGCTTCAGATGGGGTAGCTGGCTTAAATGTTAGTGTTGGGTGTGCAGAGAGGTGGGGTTGTGGTGCCCTCTTGTCAAAGGCTGCCTTGACTTTGAATTGCCATCATCCCTTACTGATAGGAGTGCTGTGAGCAGTGTCAGAACTGTAAGTATGGGAATCTAGGCTGACTGTGGCAGGAAGGGGCTCTGGGGGTCTCTTGTCCTGTTCCCCACTCACAACAGAGCCAGCTTTCATGTTAGAGCAGGCTACACAGAGCCCAGTCCTGCTGGATGCTGTCTGTCTCCAGGGATGGGGATTTCCTATTTCCCCACCCCAATGTTTGGCCACCATTGAAAAAGTGGTGCCTGAATTGAAACTGCAGTTTAGGCTCGAAGATTCTGGGCCCTTTCAGTTCAAGCTCCCCTTTCACCTTAACTTGGTACCTTAGGAGTTGGGCAAAGAAAACTTGCGAGGGTTCTTTGAAGGTTTCCTCATCAACAGGACACAGCCCTGTTACCCCCCAAGTTGCATACCAGCCCCAATGTATGATAACCTGTGCCCATGGGAATCTGCTGTGGCTTCAGCAGAGCTGCCACGTCTGCCAAGGTGTAAGCTTAGTTCTCCTGTCACCCACAGCAGCCTGGGGCACTCTTGGGTGGTGACGAAGTGAGAGACAGGGGTGTGTGAAAGGCCTCATGAAACTAAGGAAGACCACAAAATTGTCCTGCAAAAAGCACTGCTTCCTTAGCTGGAAGGACATGTGGGAGAGGGGGTGCCCAGTGCTCTCTTCCCTTTGAGAAGGCAGGTGGACCTGGAGGTCCTGCAGACATGTTCTGGAGAGTACTGGGGGATTTCTTGGGCAAGAAGGTAGTGGAGAAGCATCCTTCACAAGGGTTTTAAAAGGCAGGAAGAAGCAGATTTGGAACTGTTTGCTCTTTCCTTTCTGGTGTCTGAGGAGTCATATCAAGACCAGCCCAGCCTCTCACTTTTCAATAATGAATGTTTGACCTGCTGCCATGAAACCTCAGCCAAGAGGTGCAGATGTAGGTAGGAAATGGAGTTTTTTAAGTCTGAAATCCTTCTCTACCTCGTGCTGGAAGTGGGTTCTAGAGATGCACAGAGCTTTTCAGCAGCTACCAAGATGCTGGAGATGCATGGAGACAGAGCTTCTGTATCTCTGAAAGGGTCACGGCTAAGCAACTCTTGTGGAAGCCTGAAAGAAAGAAGAATGCTTACTTGAAGAGAAACTGGAGGATGCTGGATGAGCTGACTGGGAGAGCTGTGTCTTTGGGGAAGCTTGCAGGTCTGGCTGTAGACTAAGGCAGTCAATGAGGAAACTCATCGGGGTTTATAGGGTTTATTTTTATGCATTTCGACAAGTTGATGTGAGTAAGTGTCTCTGGAAGTGAAAGGTAGAGAAAAGATTTTCCTGGAAAGCAGCTTTCATTAATCTTCAGGCAATTATGATTTACTTGGTCCAGTCAATAGTGACATCCAAATTGCCTGAATTTTTACTGCTTTTTACTGCCTGTTTTTATTAGTACAGGTTATAATAGATTGGGAATTGGGTTTGGTCAGGTTGCAAACTATAGCTGCTCCTAAATGCAATATGCTAACGTCCCAATGAGGAAAGATGGATGTGAGCAAAGGTCACATTGCCTTGTTGGAAGCAGTGTTGATTCTCCTGGTGTCCCTTGTTCTTTGATGTGAGGGTTCTTAGGAGGGAACAGATCAGGAACTGGTTGCAGCTTTCTCTGAAGAGTGAATTGTGGGGCAGAGAGCCTGAAATCTGCCTCAGCATCTCTGGGGGGCTTTTCTTTGTCTTTAAGGCTCTTAGATATTGTTTGTTCTCTTGTGGCTATCATATTGGAGGTATCTTCCAGTAACAGTTTGCTTGTCATTCACAGCATCAAGATCAGTAGCAGGCAGTCCTGAAGGAGCTGGTAAATATCTGCTTTTCTAGGCAAACAGGTGTTTCTTTTCCTCGAAAAGTCACAGAGGTGATGCTGCACATGGTCTCAGAGAATTCAGCCATATCCAGTTAAGTTGGAAGACCTCAAAAGCTGATTTTGCACTGCAGGACTACTGCACACCAGTGATGCTGAGCTGTCAGTAGAAGCTACTCCATCCATTAGAAATCATCTGGCTTCATGTCTCAGTGTATTGTTGTTGCTTCAAGGCAAGACCTTTTCATTGACTTTGGCTTTGCTTGGTAGCCTCTCCATCACCTTTTTATTTCTCCTTCCCTGGCTCTTGCTGCTCTAAGCAGTGTTCAGCTCTTCCTTGTCCTGTGGGCTGGAAGCCCTGGGGGTGATCCAAACCCTGCAAGAAGTTGGTGCCAAGAAAGGAGTGCGGTGACAGCAGCAAATCCTTCTGAGAGAACTTGGATGAGAAGGCAGTTCGGATGTAGAACTGACTGGCTTTGATTCAGAGTAATTTGCTCTCTCTTAACAGCACAAACCACAGAATTGAGCAACGGGGCTGTAGCTGTGGCTGACAGTGCAGCCATGGTGGGTTTGTAACAACAAAGGGAGACATCTGCCTCACACATGCTGTAGGATTTTGTGTTCTTCTATGGGCAGAAAAGAAACATCTGCCCTTTAACTGAGATTTCCACACGAAAACAGGATTTAAATGCCTTGGTGTTTTGATTGAATTGAGAGGGGCTGGGAGTGGCTTCTTCCCCTAGTTCAGACTAGTAACTGGGAGATCACTCTTCTGTCCAGCCTGTTTGCCCCTGTTCTTCTAAAGTCAAAGGGTTTAGCAAGGCAGTAGAGTTCTGGAGCTGAAGGATTGCTGTGTGCCTTTTCCAGGGAGCAGGGAGCTTAATCAGAGTAGAAAATGAAAGGAGAGGAGGTGTTGAGTCCTGAGTACTTGAATTTTTCCTGCTTCGAGGAGATGTGCTGCAGGAACTGGCCTGAGTTTGTGCCTGGGAGGCTCTGGGTAGAGATGAAAAACTGGCTGTGGGATTCAGGCAGCAAATTCTTCAATTCCAGAACAGATCTATTAGAGGAGGCCTGTTCTGTGATCGAGTCCACATGAGAAGGCTTTGCAGATAGACACTTTTGAGGGAAAGTAGGTGCCAGACATCCCACTGAGAGGGCTTCCCTGGAAATTCAGCCCATCAACAGCCTCCCTGCCACTTACAGTTCAGAGCACCTTGTTGAGCAAACCCTGGGTTGCTTCCTGGGGGGGATTCTCCAGCAAGGCTAAATTAAATTTAAGTGTCTCGAATGAGGCTCCCATTGAGTCTCCATCATGACTGCTGGTCTGTGTTGTGGTGGCTGTGGAGCTGCAGAACGCCCCTGTGTTTGCTGGGGATGTGGTGTGAGAAGGTTCAGTCTGTGCAGCTTTTGCTGCAGGGTGGCTTGGCTGTCCTCTGGACTCGAGGCCATTCAGAGGACACAGGGCTTGTGGATATGCTTGCCATGCCCGTCTGCCTGCATTCTGGAGCTCACAAAAGCCAAAGGCTCTGGTCACCTCCCTGCTGATCACGGATTGTGGGGTAAATTGAGTGAAGCTGCCTGTGCCATGTTCATCTGCCTGTCTGTTATGGCTGTTAACAGACCTCGCATTTCTTACTGGGTCTTTGGTCTCACCAGGTCACTAATGGGGTGTGCTGTCATTCACTGAGATTTAGATTTCTTGGGCTATACATGCTGGAGGAAGACCTTGTGGCAGAGAAGCTGTCCATCTTGTGAGATCTTTTCTGTGTGGATGAGCAGGAATATGTTTCCTGCTTTACAATAAACATCCCTCTAAAGTAATGTTTTGCATTCTGCTGTGTCCAGTTCTGGGCCCTCAGTTTGGGAAGGACGTTGGGATGCTTGAGTGTAGTGCTCACATCTCTGCTCTCTGAAAATAGTTTCATAGAAGAGCAGAGAGAGGACGAAAAAGAAAACAATTTCTATTCTTGTCTCTTGTTTTTCTATGTAGAATGCATTGAGAAATTGTTTACCTAGAATTATTAGTTAATTAGACACTGGTGAAAATTGTTTGGCCCTGATAGCCAATAGTATGCACCTGTGTCTAGATTCCCTGCAGAGAGTCACAAGTTAGTTACAGTTACAGTAGTTAGATATGATNTTGAGGTGTCAGGGAACGGGTTGGACTCGAAGATCTTGAAGGTCTCTTCCAACCTTGTGATTCTGTGAATTCTTGCACCTTAAGGTAAGACCTATCAGGAAGACTTCGAGCCCTTTCCTTTCTTCCTCCCATGGTGTAAAAATGTGTCTCTCGCTATTGCATGTTAGAGAATTTTTATTATCATTAATTCCTTTCTGTGTCCTAAAATATGTAAACTGTGATTATGTGATGTAGCTGTAATTGGTGAAATCTTTCCAGGTCAGTCTGCTTCCTTCCTGTTTTGAATGACAGGACTGACTCCTCCTATGGTGACACCAGGTAGACAGGGAAAAGCTGAAAAAGCTCTGTGGGCTCTCATGTCAGGCAGGAAACTTCCTGTCTGGATCTGCACCTTTGGAAGGGCAGAGGTGTCAGGAAATCAATCACCTGCTTTCAGGGCTGCAGAGCTGCCCCCAGATCCTTAGCATAGTGCCCTGGGCTGAGGGTGGGTACATGTGTGTGTGCCCACTTGCTTAGTGGGGCATCAGCCCCATGTGCTCCTGGGGTGAGCTGACAGGGGACTTGTGGCTGCATTTCTTCTGTGTTGGTAATGCCCTCCTAGAGGCTGTGCAGGGTTTGTCATGTAGGAAGTGACAGAAGACTTTTGTCTCAATGGTTTGGTGGATTGACATGTTTGCTGACGCAGCTAGGAGGACACAAGTGGCTTCTTTCCTGCTGCCCCAAAACCCCAGGACAAGGATGTGTGTGTAGCACTCAGGTGGAAAAGTTTGCTTAGTTTTAATTCTGTTTGAAACCTTTTATCAGCTGAATTCCAAACCTAAGGGTTTCCTTTGTCTTTTAAAGTCACAAAGGTAGGCCCAGCCTGGGGTTACTTGGACTGTGCTCCTTGCTCTATTGGGTCCTGAGGGAGGGTCTCTCTGTGTCAAATAACTGGGAGCATCAGGGCAGGTCACAACAGGGTGACGGAGACCTCAAAATGTTAACCACAAATGTAGTTGTTTGTTGGAAGTAAGTAGCTTTAATAAGGTTTTACACTGGTGGGTTCCTTGCTAAGAGCACTTAAAATACTCTGAATACTGAGCAAGTGTTTATTGATGTATTTGTCTTCTGAGCTGCTATCGAACCAGGAAATGCTGCTTTAGGACACATTTTTGTGTACAGAGACCTCCCTAAAAGGCTCTTCCAGCTGCTGTAATGCAATGAGCCTAACCTCTTGGTAGGAGCAGTGAAAAAAATGGGTGGATAAAGGATCAGATGGAAAAAACCCTATCCTTAAACAACAATGTAGATACTTAAACAGTAGATACTTAATTAGCAACAAGTAGATATTTAACAATGTAGACACCTAACAACTAGTAGATACTTAACTAAGTTTCACTTAGCTCATTGCAAAATCCACTCTTCAGATGGAGCTGCTAAATCTGGTAATCCCATTTTAGATCCAGGTATTGTTTACTCCCTACATTTCTCCACCCTTTTCATTCTATCACCCAGGTGGTTTCTTGCAGAGCTTGTTCTAATCTTCTTCCAGGTGCCATATACACCTTCTTCTCTCCCTGGACAGTGAGGCCTGTCCAAAGCCCTGAGTTTGTAGATCCCCCATGTCTCTGTGAGATGAGAACCAGCTGTAGGTTTTGTTGATGGCAGGGATTTCCGTGGGCCTTGAAAGCTGAATTGCAACCAAAGATAGAGCACCTGGAGAAGTGAGCAAACATAGTCCCTACCTTTTCTCCCTTTTCTCTGAAACTTTTCCTGGAAGAAGGTATTTGCAGGCTCAGACAAGTCCAGTGACACTGGGCAGAGAACATGGGATATGGAAAGGAGGGTGAACTGTTTGCTTTTACTCCCGAAGCCACTGAACAAACAGGAGTGCAGTGACTAATACACTTGACCCTTTTAATGCTGCCATTTCCCAAGAGCTCCACAGCTCAGTCGGCCAGTTTGAAACACTATCACAGGGATGACACTGGGAGCAGGACAAATGCTGAGATTTTGAATTGGATGCCATCCTTTTAACGTCTGCCCTCTACTCTCTGCTGTCTGGGAAAAAAAAAAAAACCTGTTGGGTATCGGGCCAAACAGTGGTTTTATTGGGAAATTAGCTGAGCCTGGGAGGGTTTTTTAACTGCAAATGCTCCTGGCTTCAGTCCAGCAAGATGCATCTGTAAAAATACTGTTCTCATAAGGAGCATCGTGTGGCGCTGAAGACCTCGCCCTGCAGAGTAGCTGGGCTTTTTCAGGTTCCCACATGTCTGCTCCCCTTTGGTTCAGAAAGCTGCACCTTGGTGGTCAGTGTGCCCTGAGCTTTATTGCCATTCCTTGAGCTTTCCCTTCCTCCCTCTTTGGCTAAAAAAAGAGGAGTCTTCCCTGTTGACTGTGCTCTGAGCATAACCTGTTGCTCTCAGCATAGAAATGCCAGGGTGGATTGCCTGTTTCTCAATGTATTTTTAGACAGTGGTTTTTCTAGCCAGTTTGGTGAAATAATGCCTTGACCAGGCTTGCCCCTGTGAAAGCCCATGGAGTGGGATGAGTTGGCAGTTCTTGGGATCTTTCCATCTTGATGACGTGATTTCCATCTGTTGACCTCACAGAGGGCAACAACAATCCAAACTCAAATCTGTCTCTGAAGATTGCAGACAACACCACCCCTCCTTGCTTATCAGGTCTGTATTCTAAAAATGCCACCTTGCATTTTAGGATCACTGGTAACACCAACCCACTCTACCTTTTTTTTCGTACTGCAATCCTGGTATGTCCATACAAGAGCCCATCCAAGCTTGTCTTTGATGTTGATTTTCTTTTCATGTGCATCCTCATGAAAACCTCATGATACGATGATGCCAGCAAACATCTCTCTTGGTAAAAGCTGGGAAAGGAAGGTGATGGAGAAGAAGGCTGAAGAGGGAGCAGAGGGTCTGTATTCTGGGCAATAGTTTGTTCCAAGGCTGGTGAAACCCTGTGCAGAAGCTTCTCCTGTACTGATGCTGGGGGGACTGTTTGCTCAGCCTGGTAAATACGTCTTGTTGCCTGATGTTGATCTGCACCAAGATAAAGGTGTATCAGGGAGCAGCTGCTTGGCTGTCTTGGTCAGCTTCTTTCAGGGTACACATCTCTTGGTATCAGCATGTTGGGTGATGAGCTGTAAGGCCAGACTTTTGGATTTGAGAAGTTGCTTGCACAAAACATTGTTTTCTTCTGTTGTGATGCTCATCTGCCTCCTTGCAGCCCTGGGAAATCAGCTGGTGTGGGCTTGGGGGAAGCCAGACTGGGCTTTAGTCATCCCTTTGTGCAACGTCTCTCTCTCATCTCTGCTGCCCAGCGCCACCAAAGGAGATGCTCACTGACACCACTACTGAAACACAAGGGGCAAGGAGGACACATTGCTGCAGTGCCTCCTTTGAGTTTTCCATCTCTCTCCAACCCACAGAACATTGTGTTACGTAAAACCTCTGCTCTAATGTTTCCTTTTTGGATAAAGTGCTGACAGCTCATGTTTGTCTTGGGGTTTGTCTTGGTCGAAGAAGCAGCTTTGATACCTTGGTTGCACAGATTGCAGAGCTTGAGATGCTGGTCTCTGGTTTTGTGTTTGTCTTTGGTGCCATGAAATGTACTGTGGCAGGACTGCCTCCTGGATGGGGCCTGCCTCTTTCTGTCTCATGCATTGTGAAATCTTGGATATGGTTGCTGGACACTGGGAAAGTACAGCTTGGTAGTGCCAGGTCACCTGTTGGAGGACCACAGTGAGGGACACTCAGTGGGTTGTCACTGAGGGGTCACTGTCCTTAACCTGTGTTTGTTTTCTGCCCAGAATGCCTTCGATGATCTTGCCTTGTTCTTCTATGACAAGCATGGAGGGGAAGTGATTGCAGTCTTGTGGAAACCTTTGAGCTTCCAGCCTCAGCCTTTTAAGGTGAGTTTTTGTCTCTGTTTTAAGCTTCATGTTACCTTTATGCCCTGAAAGCTTGAAGGGCTTTTTTTTTTCCTGTATGGTAATTGCTTTGTCCAACTCTCATCAGCCCCAAAGCCCTTTGAGAAATGGAGATCATAGTTCTGTTGCTTTTTAGAAGGGGAGAAACCAACACAGAGCTGTGGCCACAGTGCCTTCTGTCATCAGAAGAACTGAGAAGGGAAACAGACTAACCCATTCTTGTGGCTTCAGGATCTTACAAGAAATACCCAGCCCACAAGAAGCCTAGGTCTAGAGTGCCCATGTCCTCGTTGATACATGGAGCTGTTTTCCAGCTGCACTGTGTGGGTTGGCAAACCCTAGAGGGTGGTTAAGCCAGGTGTGAGGCACGCTGGAGTGATTCATGCTGCTTTCTATGAAGTAAAGACGCAAAGAAACCGGTTACTCATGGCTCGGAGCTGGCAGCCCAGGCTCTTCTGTCAGTCTCTGGTGATTTATCTCCCTTCTCTTCACGGCTGGAGGGTATTGGCCATTCTACCTGGCTGCTGTTGTGAAACCTAGTTATTCACATGGTGAAACAGAGGAGGAGATGCTTGCATTGGAGCTGAGTCTGGCTGGATTAAACACAAGAGTTTTGTTTTTGCCACTGTTGGAGCCAAGGATATCTTCCCACCTGAGGTCTTGACACCCACCAAAGAGCAGAAGCAGCTCTTACTCAGCCTTGTGCTGTGATCCCTTTTGCATACTCCTTGTGCCCTGCTTACCCAGGCTCTGCCATGCATCTGCACACTTGTCATTCCACCATGTCCCTGGCCATTGCTTTGCTTCCTGACTTCCTCACAGTCTTTGGACTGTGGCTCCAGGGCAAACCCTAAAAGGGGCTGGAAGCATCACTTTTGGACTTTGTTAGCTCTAAAAATGAGCATTGATAGTGTTGAGAAGTGAAACTTGCGGAGCTGGGTGCAGTGGTGTAGCAGGGTTTGGATGTGACAAGGCAGGAGAGGAACTTAATTCTCTTACTTGGGGCTGGCAGAGGTTGCAATGCAACTCTGAGCTGGTGCTCCCATTTATGCAATATTTTCTGTGTCCTGCAGGTCTCCAGCATGAGGGGAAGGAAGGTGACAACTTTGAACAATGAGCTGGTCTGTGTTCCCAATGTGGAGGCAATTCTGGAGGACTTCAAGATTTTGGGAGAAGGCCTGGTCAAAAGTATAGAAGCTCGTACAGAGAAATGGGCTATATGAAACCACTGAGAGGTGTCAGAGTGGCCTGTCCTCAAGCAGTTTGTTACTCTGGGTCTGTTCCTTTCTATAAATCAGTCCTAGAAGAGCCTTTTAGCTTTCTAAATCCCAGAACTGTATGTTTTACTCTATTTATCTTTATATATATTGTTCAAAAAAGCAATGGGACCTGTTATTGTTTTCAAGAATACAAATGCCTTTTTATTTTGAAGAAAATATAAAGATGGGATAAAGTTTTTGAAAATGTTCCTGTTTCTTGTTCATTGTAGGAATTGGAGCTGTGTTCACATGAAAATGTTAAGGTCTGAAAAATATGGCTGAAGTGTGCAATGGAAAGGCAGTTTCCGAGTTTGGTAGGGAGTTTATGAGGTGCTGCTGTTGTAGGGATTAGCAAAACCAAAAAAACAGTTGTTAAAAGAATGACCAGGTTATTCTCTGCTGCTCAGCCCCAGTGAGGCATATTTGGCATGCTGTGTTCAGTGCTGGTTTTCCCAATAAAAAGGAGACGTGGATACTGGAGCAGGACCAGTGAAGAGCAACAAAGACAATAAAGGAATTGAAGCCTCTGTCTTGAGGGGGAGAGGGTGCAAGAGCCAGGCTTGTTCATCCTTGAGAAGAGAAGGCTCAGGGGGTTATTGCCAATGTGTTTTAATACCTGGTGAGGGAGTAAAGAAGATGGATTGGTGCCAAATGATGGGTGAGAGGGGTAAATTGAAATGCAGAAAGTTCTGTTTAAAATGCTTTTTCTTTACCATGAGGGTGTTTAAACATTGGCACAGGTTGCCCACAGACTCCCAGGTGGAGTCTCCGTACTTGATACTCAAAACCTAACTGGACATAGTCCTGGGCAACCTGCTTCAGGTGACCCTACTCAG
>VXBC01002951.1:122965-133903 GCA_013399945.1 Ploceus nigricollis
TCATAAGGTGGTGCTACTGTGCTCAGAAGCCAGACGTGAGCTGAGTTTAGGTGACAAACATGGGTACCTCAGCAAAGACCTTGTCATGAATTCACCTATGACTCATCATATTGACCACTGCTAGCCCAGGTTACATCACCTGGAAGGGATACACCTGTGTCAGCAAAAGTTACCCAGATAACAAATTATCCCAGCTTTGCTTGCAATACTCTTGTTGCCAAAGCTGTACATGATCCACAGGCTTCACTTTAAGGGGAAGGATAACTCTGCATTGCCTTAAATCTCCCAGTATCCAAATATTTACCACCCTCACTGGGAAGAATTTCTCCTAATACCTAGTCTAAACTTATTCTCTTTCAGTTTAAAGCCATTCCCCCTTGTCCTGTCACTATGTGTCTTGTAAAAAGTTCCTCTCCATCTTCCATGTAGGCTCCCTTCAGGTACTAGGAGGCCACAATTAGGTTACCCTGAAGCCTTTTTTTTCCCAGGCTGAACAAATCCAATTCTCTTAGCCCTTCCTCAGAGGAAAGGTGTTCCACCCCTTTATTAAATTTGGTGGCCTCCTCTGGACATCTACTGCTTGCTCATAGGGTGTGGANACTGATTGCTCATAGGGTGTGGATATTGCTGTGCTCTGACTTCTTGAGCAACAGTTTACCTAAAGCAAAATCCAAAACACCTTTCTCAGGAGCAGAGGGTGCCTGCATCTCTAAGGGGTCTGGAAAGGCAGAATCCAAAGGAAAGGGGTGTCTCAGGTACACAAGAGAGGACAAGTGAGGTCTCTGCTGTAACTTTATCTCCTGTTGCCAGATTTGCTGCTCCCATTGGAGCACTGTGACTAATTCCTATTGTGAAAGCTGGGGTAGGGCCTGGGTTATTCAGAGTGCTCTGGTTTGATAACCATGCCAGGCTTCCACTTCCAGAGTAGTGAGTGGGCACTCGCTTGTTTGATTAGCTGTGGTCCCAGCCATAAACAAGAGCTGCACAAACACAGAGCTGCCCTGGGGAGCCCATGCCGTGTCATGTTGCAAGAGCTGGGACGAGGGTAAAGGGAGAGCTGAGGCAGCAGCAATGGGCTTTGATGTGTTGGTTTTGCAAAGCTACCTCAGAAGCTCTTTACAGGGGTCTCCTGTGCGTGGGGTGCGAGTGCAAACGGGGAGGTACTTCCAAATCCAAGACTAGGCCGGTGTGATGATATTGGTATACTTAGTGTATGGATGGAGCCAGCCAAGACAGGGCTCAAGTGGTGCATGCTTTATGTATGCTTTCTAGCAGGGCTTTCCAAATGATAGTGAGTCCCCCTGGGCCTTTACCTGAGCCACCCTTTGGGCATCTTTCTCCTAAAAGAATCAGCTCATGCTTTGCAAGGATGCAAGGACGTGGCAGACAGCAGTTTTTGGGAGGCTCAGGAGAAGGGGAGGCGGATGGAGCCTTTCTTGTGCCACCAGACTCCTGCTTGCCAGGTGCCCTTGACAGCTTTGAGTGACTATAACAAGATTTATTAAAGGGAGCAGGGGAAACAGGTTGATGAAACACATCTTGGATGATGGGATGACCACAGCAGGTTGAGTGCTGTGAGGTTTTCTTGCTTACTGAATTGTTGTGATGTTCATTCTTTGGGGGTGCTGAGATCTTTTCAGAGGCTATTTGGGGTCTCTGTGGGGCTGTCTGGCTTGAGGCCGACCCTTTGAAAGTAAGAAGCACATGTGTCCTGGAAATAAAGGCCTTTTAAAGAAGCATCTTGCTCAGGCACCCACAATTAACTAGTCATTTTTGAAAACCCTTAGGTTAAATTTCCACAACTGGCTAGGGAAGGAATGATTGTCTGGGGTTTTTTTTTGGCACGGAAAGGGAATAATCTACCCTAGTTTGCTGTTCCCACAATGGCCATTCTTCTAGGCTGGGCAATGACTTGTTTGCTGGGGTTTCTCTTATCAGGAAAATGCTCTGGACCTGAAGTGATTTTTTCCCCAGCCAAGGCAGCTTTTGGGAAGTACTGGTTCCCCAGCAAAACAGCTCTGGCAGGTGGCAGGTTTTAGTGCTTGTGGTCTCAGAAAGGCAGAGTGATGCAACTAAGGGGGGAGGTAGGCATTTAGTAAGTGCAAGGTGCACCACAAGGAAGGGGAAATCAAGATATTGGTGGGGGAATTGCAAAATGGGAGAAATGCAGTCTGGAAAGAGGCTGGGGTTGGGATGCAAGGGGTAGTGGGAGAAGGAATGCTGGTTGCTGGCATGCCAGGGCTGTGTGAGGGAGAGCAGAACGAAACTGCAAGCTGCTCAGACCATACAAGCTGTCACAAAGATGTGTTCTCTGGTGCTGTGAAGCCTTTGCACTAGACTCCAGTGCTAGAGGCTCAGCAGCCACCAAGAGAGAAATAAACATTGACCAAAAGCACAGTGGGGAAGTGCTGGGTAGCTGGGTGATGCCATGGTGGGTTCTGGCAGAGGAATGAACCGGGGTGTATCAAGGATCTCTCCATTATTCCACTTTCTTGCTGAGCATCATGACCAGGCTCTGCAAACTCTGCCTCTTCCCACCAGAGAGCAAGAAAGGGGGAATCTGGTCCCCAGGGTTTCATTTGCTGTCACAAATGAAGGTGCCGAGAGCTTGTGTTGGCAGTGAGCCTGCAGAGAAACACTTGTGCCTTGTGCTGGTGACTCCTGCACTGCTGAAGGTGCCAGACAGACTGTTCCTGTTAATGTTGCTCCTGGATATGCATAGGAGGTCTAAGGGAGGTGCCGGAAAAGGGCATGGCAGGAACCTGGTACTGTATTGATTTATTTAGCCTTGAATCTCTCCTTTTTGGTTACATCACATTGTTTCATGCATATTAAAACACTGAGGATCAGAGTGTCTGGGAGGCAAACTACAGTGGTGGCCCCACTAGGCTTTAAGTTTGTCATTTTCTGTCTCTTCCCTGCCTAGTTATCAAGGGAAGCCAGTTCAGGAAGCCAACTTTCTGGATTTCAGTAAATCTTTCAATACTGTATCTCACCGTATTCTTCTGGACAAAATGTCCATCCCACAGCTGGATAAAGACATCATGGGATGGTAGAGCAACTGGCTGACAGGTCAGGCACAAAGGGTTATANTTATTGCCAATGTGTTTTAATACCTGGTGAGGGAGTAAAGAAGATGGATTGGTGCCAAATGATGGGTGAGAGGGGTAAATTGAAATGCAGAAAGTTCTGTTTAAAATGCTTTTTCTTTACCATGAGGGTGTTTAAACATTGGCACAGGTTGCCCACAGACTCCCAGGTGGAGTCTCCGTACTTGATACTCAAAACCTAACTGGACATAGTCCTGGGCAACCTGCTTCAGGTGACCCTACTCAGAGCAGGGATGCTGAGTTATTTCTATCATGTGGAATGATTATGAAGACTCATGATAAGGGAAGAGAGGAAAATAAGTTGGAGCAAATGCACCTGTCCCATCCCCTCTTCTGGTGGAGGCAGAACACATACCCCAACAGCAAAGCATGGAGAATCTGATGCAGAGCAAAGAAAACAGACTTCATGACAGCACATTTTGCAGAAACTAAAAGTAGATCAAGCCTGGGAATGCAAGTGAATATTTAGGCAGCCTGATAACAAATGTTGATTTGTTAGGGGCATTTCAGATGGGAAGTTGTGTTGCCTCAAGACCTGCTGGCCTTTCCAGCTGTTGGCAGTGAGCCCAGGGCTTTGTTAAGGAAATTCACAACTTGTTTTTCAGATGTTTTCTCTGTATCATTTTAAAGTGGGCTGTGGCAGAGATGGGAGTCTGGGCTGGTTCTGTTTGCTTAGTGCCCATTGATTGGTGTTGGAGACACTGTGTCCTATGAGGTAGGAACATGTGTGCAGCAGCCCTGGCTATGGGATAGATCTGGTACATTTAAATTATAAGGATAATCTTTCTCTCTTCCCTGTGCTGAGGGAGGCTGCATGTGGAATCCATTGCCCATTGTTTCTGGAAATAGCTTTCTGAGTACACCTAAACTGAAAACATCAAAAGCTTTTAATGGGCAAAACAGACCTCTCACCTGAGAACAAAGCAGCACGTTCTGTTGCTGCTGTGACCCCTGCAGCCTCAGAACTTGCTGACAAGTCCATTAACAAATGATGCAGGCAGTGATTTCTACAGGTTTCAGAAACAACTAATTAGGGATTAATTCTTAATCTTCTCTTTGTTGTGCTTTGTCATCCTCTAGATGTTGGAATTGCCCAACCCAGCTTCAGTGATTGCTGTAATTTTCCTCGGTAGTTGGATTGTTCCCTCTTTTTGTGTCCATTTTCCTTCACTCTGAACATGCAGTTTGACATTAGAATCTCGTAAATTTGCCAACACAGCTTTCGGACACCACTGGAGTTGGTGCAGTGGTTCCTTGTGCCAGAGCTCTGCCTGTTCCCTCCGTGCCCCATCCTGCCTTTGCTTTTCCCCCTGCTGTATGTTGTGGATGCTGGAACATTCTCCCCACTGCATATATCTGCTTTTCCCCAGGTCACAGGCATGTGCCAGAGCCTGGATTAGCTTCCAGGGCAGCAGGGCTCCTCCAGCCACCTTCTTCACCAGGCAGATTTGAAGGTCCTGCTTGCCCTTCTCTGGGGCTGTCATGGGATGTGGCCCCTCAGTGGCTTATTCCCTGCCTGGATATATTTATGGGGTGATTGCTTCTGCCTTTTCAGCTGAACAATGCTGTAATCTCCTCTGCCCTGTCCTCCCCAGCCCAGCTCTGCTTTTATCTGCTTCTTTTACACTGTCAGGTATTGTATTTCTACTTTTTCCTTCTCACCTTTAAAAAGGCATAAAACTGCTCCTCCACCCTCCATTTGAAGCATGCAGCAAAGGGACAGGAAACATCCAGGCAAATCTTTTGCTGGTCCCAGTAAAATGATGATAAATGAAACTTGTAAGCAAACCCTTGTACAAGTCTTAACCTGCTGGTGTTTCATAAGGTGGTGCTACTGTGCTCAGAAGCCAGACGTGAGCTGAGTTTAGGTGACAAACATGGGTACCTCAGCAAAGACCTTGTCATGAATTCACCTATGACTCATCATATTGACCACTGCTAGCCCAGGTTACATCACCTGGAAGGGATACACCTGTGTCAGCAAAAGTTACCCAGATAACAAATTATCCCAGCTTTGCTTGCAATACTCTTGTTGCCAAAGCTGTACATGATCCACAGGCTTCACTTTAAGGGGAAGGATAACTCTGCATTGCCTTAAATCTCCCAGTATCCAAATATTTACCACCCTCACTGGGAAGAATTTCTCCTAATACCTAGTCTAAACTTATTCTCTTTCAGTTTAAAGCCATTCCCCCTTGTCCTGTCACTATGTGTCTTGTAAAAAGTTCCTCTCCATCTTCCATGTAGGCTCCCTTCAGGTACTAGGAGGCCACAATTAGGTTACCCTGAAGCCTTTTTTTTNGTGGGCAGTCACCAGCCAAATGGAGTTCAACAACGGAAAGTGCCGGATTCTGCACCACAGGACAACCCCAACCCTGTCCTGGGTTGGGACATGGGACAGACAGACTGGGGAATGAGANTTCAACAAACTTACAGTTTCCTCATGAGGGGGAGAGAAGGGGCAGACCCTGATCCCTGCTCTGTAGTGACAGTGACAGGACCTGAGGGAGTGACCTTAAGTTGTGTCAAGGGTGGTTTAGATTGGATATCAGCAAAAGGTTCTTCACCCAGAAGGTGGCTGGGCACTGGAGCAGGCTCCCCAGGAACGGGTCACAGCACCAAGCCTGGCACAGTTCAAGAAGTGTTGGGACAATGCTCTTGGGCACATGGTGTGACTCTTGCGGTGGTTCTGTGCAGGGTCGGGAGCTAGACTCAATGATCATTTTGGGCCCCTTCCAACTCAGCTTATTCTGTGATTCTGTGAACACACATGGTAGCCAGGCTTGGTTTGGTGGAATGCTGACCTGCTTTGTGTTAATGCAGGGCAAGACCATGGCTGTGGGCTGGAGATGCTGCCATGGGGTAGCCATGTCCTTCTGCGTGATGGGAGACCCTAACAGTGTTACAGGGAAGGGATGAGGGGCTATGTATTGCAGGTGGGCAGCTAGCTCTGCAAGGATACCAGGGATCAGCAGACCCTGTCCCAAAACAAGGCCGTTCCCCAAACCAAAGGAAGTTCAGAGGGGATGGGTGATGCCTCTCTTCCATCCAGTGGGATCAGGGCTCATGGGGCAGGACTGCATGGTGCAAGCGGTATCCTACAGTGCAGGGCTGAGCCAGCCGTTGCTGTTAGACCTTGTCAGTGAGGATTATCTTTGCTAAAGGCTCAGCCAGGTGGAATAATTGGCAACCAAATCCCATGCTCCCTCCCAGTACAGCCTGGGGCTGTACATGGTTAACATTCTTCCTGCTGCCATAGCACCAGGACCTCTTCCCCAGGCAGTCCCATCCCAAGGACATTTCCTTTCCCTTATGCCCTTCAAAGTATACTTCATATCCCTCCCTTGCATGGTTACAGGGCAAGGTATTGCCCTGCCTTATGCCCGCCCCATTCCTTATATTTATATAGGTATGCCTTTCCTTCACCTTTTTGGGTACTTGTTGGAGGGTGGTGAGAACTTGAGGAATGACATGTCTTTCCCTGGAATATGTAGCTGGGAGACTGGTGGCCTGTGCCATGTCACCACTGGCCTGTAGCAGAGAGCGAGCGAGGCAGCTGCTGCCTCCAGCCCTTTTTGACACAGGCAAATACAATTCCCTGCGTGAGTAATGCTCCCAGCTCCTGCCCCACGACAGTGATGGTTTTTGGCAGGAACTGCAATTTGTTTAGCACCAGCAATTTGCCACAGCCCATCGAAAGGAGGCAATGAGATACTTTCCCTGCCCTGGAGCACCAACAGTTGGAGGAAGGTAGGATGAGACATGGAGGGCGTGAACAGCACATGGGGAGGGAGTTTCAGGGTAAGCACAGGGTCTGGGCAGGGAATGGGTGGGACATCACAGCCTTGGGTCTGGGAATGATCCTGGAAAGAGGGGAAGCCTGTCCCTGTTATGCAAGGCAGGAGGATGGCTGGCATGCTTGCAGGATTCCTTCCCCTGCTCTTTTCCATGCCATGGACATGGATCTCAGCCATCAACCAAAGCAGCATCCAAAACTGCATTTGGCACCCCCTGCTCACCCCAGTGATGTGGTGTCCATCCCAAGGTGGGGTTATGTCACTGGTGCAGCCACCATGGGGAAAAGCATCAGCCTTTTCCAGACCTGTGTTCCCTGTTGGGCTTACACCACTTACCCAGTGCAGCACCTATTCCCTCAGCTACCCAGAGACGGGCTGGGGGGCTGTCAGTTCCCTTTTAAGGCTGCAATCTTTACCACCTGTATGTGTAAAAGTGCTAGAAAAATATCTGATAACATGGTCTGGCAGTATGGGGCTGCCTTTATCTTCCCATCTCAGCTGGACATAGTGTGGTTTGTGGAACAATGGGACCCAAGTCACAGGATGAGTCACCAGCAGTGCTGGAAGCAGGCACGTGAATCCAGCCACTCTTTCTCCCTCTTCCAGCAAGACATGTCCCAGAGCATGAAAATATTTCCATGTGTCTGCTGCTGTGCTTGAACAGTAATGTTGAAAGCAGCCAAGATGGTTTTCTGCCAAGGGTTGAGGGATTGCCAGTGCTCAGGAGTGGTCCAAGATAAACTATCAGCCTGCAACACACTTCTTCAAGGCCTCTCCTACACCTCTCCTGTGGGAGGTAGCTCAATGGAAATGGGATGCTGCAAAGCTGCCATCTCTCCTGTGATGAGGACAGAAAGTCCTGCCTAACTGGAGGGATTTCCCCCACAAATCTATTGCCCCTGGAAATAGGAGGTGGCTTGTCTACAGTTTTGCATGGCCAAAAATCTATTGGTGGTGGCGGTTGGAGAAAACAGCCTGCGCAGTAGCAAGCAGCAGCCCTGAATCCACAAACTGCAGTTTTGGAGATGCAGGATGAGAGATGGAGAAGCTAGAGGAGGGTTTGGGCTTTCAGCTCCCAGTGGCAGTGCTGCTGAGAGGGATGGAGAGGTCACTCAGCATGGAGGCTGCCTGAGATCCAGTAATCACTGCAGCAAGTCAGGCTGGTGGTGGAGGTGTGTGGGCTGCCCGCCCAGGTTCCAGCTGCATTGTGTGGCTTGTGAGCCAGGTGCCACTCACATGTGCCTCTCCTGTGTCCCTGGTGTGAGAGGGCTGGGTTACCTCCTTACCACATTCTGGGGAGTGAGATGAAATCCAGGACCTGCAGGCTGCCAGAGAACCCTGTCATTGTGGGTTACAGGGGAGACCAGCTCCCCTCTGCCTCCTGAACCAGTCTACTGCTCCAGCCTTGGATGTGCTGGGGATCTGGCTGTGCTCCCAGCCCAATATCCTGGTGTCTTGCAGTGGTGGCTGACTCCTGCTGCTGAGGGTGACACTGAAACCCATTGGCACAATTTGGCCGGAGGACTCACATGTCTTGAGTTTCATCTGAAACCACAACACTGTTGGTAGGTTTCTGTGCAAAGCTCAGCAACATCCTGCTGGTTCATGCCAACACTTCCAGCAAACCTTCATTTATTAGTATTAGCTTTTCTGCAGGAATTTTGGCCAGGCCGAGCATGCTGGCAGGCCTCACTCAGGCTGGGATTTATGGCTGGAACTGATACCCCTGGGGCAAACGAGTCTCAGTGTGAGTCAGGGCAGACCTCAGCCGTGCCAACGCATGTGCTGCTGCCCTCCAGAAGGTGTTGATCTCCTAGGAAAAAGATCAACACAGCCTCCTTTGGGAGTTGCTGTAGACAACAAAGGTGAGTTCACTACCAGAGCAGCTCTCTGGGGATCCTGAGAGCAAAAATTTGTTTTTCTGAGGTTTTGAGCGTTGCTGAAGCAGAGCTCAGTGTGCACAGCAGGAATGTTGCAACTGATGCCAGAGAATCTGAGGTCTGTTTGGGGATCACCCACACAGAGGTCTTGAGAAGACAGGACCTGGCTGTGTTCACTGTCAACAAAAATAGCTAAACTGGGAGGTAGATGGGCATGGATGTAGCACTGAGAGGAGTGTAGGGCTTGCACTGCCCTCTGCATTGCCTAAGCTGCCTCCATGCTTTCTTCAACAGTGTACCCATATCCAGTGAAACCTTTGGGCTTGGGGATACCCTTGCACTGCCCACTAGGACAGCCTGAACCTGTATTACCCCAAAAAGGTCTGCAAAACCCTCAGAGGGAAACTCCCTGCACAAGCTGTACTTGTTCAGCTTATGCCTTCAGCTCATGCATCTGGCAAACCAGCTGGGAGGGCTGGAGGGCAGCATCAACCTCCCCACACACCTCCTAGGAGGGTTGGGTGACCACCATCTGGTTCTGGGGTGGGAGCAGAGAAGCTCAAGCTGGGATCCTGAATCTAGTGCATCCCACAAGGACTGTCATCCCTAGTGCTGCTTCTGTGCCATGTTGCATCTCCAGGGACACACAGGGATATGTGGGAAAGGGCAGAGCAGGTTGAAGCTTCTCATGCTGCTCTCTCTCTATGGCAGCATAAAGCACACAGGATGATCCAAGGGGAGATTTGCCTTTAGTCTTTCCAGTGGGATTGTGGCACCAGTGTGAGAAGTTCCTGTATTCATCTTGGGATTTCAGCAGTAACACATCCAAGGAGTCCTCTCCAGTGGATAGTCAGGTACTGGCTGTGCTCTCTATACACAGGTTGGACCCTGGCTCTGCAGGGAAATTTGACTTGACTCCATTAAGCTGGGATTTCAAACAGAATGGTTTGGTTGGAAGGACCTGAAAGATCGTCTTGTTTCCCAGGTGATCTACCACAGGCAGGGACAGCTTCCACAAGACTTGGAAGGGATCCTGCTGAATGTCACATAAGGCAAGCAGCTGAGAACCATGTATCATGATGTTCGCTACTCTCAGGCTGAGCTTGGGCTTGGGCTGTGTCTGAGGGCTGTGTGTCTCTGACCCTGTGGGAGAGATGCTCCCCTGATATGGAGTGCCAATGCCAGACTGTCCTCCATGTTCAAGTCGTGGGAAACTTCAGCCCTCCTGTCCTGTCTCAAAGCAGAGATGACTCATGGTGGAGCTGCACTCACTATTACGCATTCTGTGGCTCAAGGGACTCTTTTTTTCTTCCCTTTTTTTTTTCTGTGTGAGATGGAAGAGCTCAAGGAAAAGGCATGGGGAAGCCATCCCTCCTACCCCTCCTCTCCACCCTCACCCCATCTCTCTGTAACCCCATCTCTGGGTAATCCCCTGCTCCCAGGCCCCACCTCCCTGAGTCCGAAATCCCAGCTGTGGTCCTTCTATATCCTGCCCACGTGCTGTGAGAAATGGTCGTGCTGTAAAAGGTAAGACTGCGGACAGAGGTGGGATAGTCAAAAGGACAGCAGCAGGGAAAAGTACAGAATCCTAAAGGAACAAAGGCAGGGAGTCAGGGTTTGTTGGGCCATCCCTCACAGCTGTGAATATCCACAGGCAGACCCTGGCCAGCAAAAGCTCTTTGGGTGCCTTTCTGAGGTGGTGAGCACACTACTGCCTTGCCAAGGAACTCACCAAATTGTAGCCATGAGGATGGCCAGGCTTAGGCTGGGAACTGCAGGGGGCGGTGGGTTGACCCTGGCTGAATGCCAGGCACCCACCAAAGCTGCTCTGTCACTGCTTAGCTGGACAAGAGAAAATATAACAAAAGTTCATTAGCCGAGATAAGGACCCAGAGAGATCATTCATCAAATACTGTCACGGGCAAAACAGACTAAAACTGAAAATGTTAATTGAATTTATTACTGATCAAAATCAGAGCAGAATAATGAGAAGTGAAATAAATCTTAAAACTACTTTCCACCCACCCCTCCCTCCTTCCCAGCTCTACCTCCTCCCAGTGCCACAAGGAGATCAGCATGGGGATTATGGTCCGTTCATCACACATTGTTCCTGCTGCTGCTCCTGAGAGGAGTCCTTCCCCTGCTTCAGTG
>VXBC01002951.1:134691-198377 GCA_013399945.1 Ploceus nigricollis
GTGCCCTCCCTGGGCTGCAGGGGCACAGCTGCCTCACCATGGGCTGCTCCAGGGGCTGCAGGGGAATCTGAGCTCCAGAGCCTGGAGCAGCTCCTGCCCCTCCTTTCTGCCCTGGCTTTCTGCAGGGCTGCTCCTTGCACATGTTCTCACCCTGCTCTTCTCTGGATGCAATTACATCTGCACAATAACTTTCTTTTCCCTTCTTAAATATGTTATCACAAAGACATTACTGTCATTTCTGACTGGCACAGCATTGGCCAGTGCTGAATCCATCCTGGAATTGCCTGGCATTGGCTCTGCCAGATGTGGGGAAGCTTCCAGAAGCTTCTCATAGAAGCCACTCCTGTAGCCCCTCTGCTACCACAAGCTGGCCATGCAAAACTAGACATGTAGGCTGTGGAACTCTTCAGCCTGAGTGATGCCAGTGATCAGCTTTGATGGTTACAGTCCATCTGCCTTGCAGGTCTCTGGATGTCAGAGTTTGCTCTGAAAGGTCAGCAGCAGTAATGACAGGAATGGGATAGAGAGGGGTGATCTGGCCTGGACTAAGGAATCTGACCCAAGAGCAGGTTTTCCTGCTCTTGTCTTTTGCTGCCCAAGTTGTTGCTTCATCCTGCTGCTGTCTTGCCTCATTACCCCTCCTTGAGGGTTCCTAAGATATAGTTTTTTTCAACAATGCCCTGTGCAGTGCAGATGAGGTGTGATATCACCTGATATGCTGAGCGTCCTCCCCATCATAGCACCTCCTATGAGAGGATTCAGGTGGCTTCCCATGGTGCAGCCTCCCCAGGGTAAGGAAATGAGTTGGTGAGACTTACTGTGTTACAGTGCCTTGAGACCCAGGCTCCATCGTGAGGGTTTTTTTCCACTGTTGTAGTTGTTGACAGGCATAGAGCTGTTTTGTGCTGTGACTCCCAAGAGATCTTCCCAAGGTGATGTTTATGTGGGCTGCAGCGTGAGGTTATGCAGCTGGGCTTGCTCTGCTAGGCAGAACTTGCCACAGGGATTTAGTTATTCCCTTCTGTATGCAAGAATGTGACAAGATAAAAAGGCATGTTTCTTCCCTCACTTTCATCCTGAAATGTTCCCTGATAGGATGGGCTAATGAGAACAAGAGATCTGCCCCTGTTGATACTTCCATTCTCTCCAATTTGAGAATTGCCCTTGGCCCAGGAGAGATCTGGACTGTGCACAAGGCAGCAGCAGATAGCAGAGCTCACACCCAGATATGAAGGAGGTGGTTTGGCCAAGGGAATCCATCAGTTATGAACAAGCTCAGCCCTTGGAAGAGGATCTCTGTCAGTTCCTGTTTGCACGTTACAGGATGCTTTCCGGATGACTCTGTAGCACTTGCACTTGGCTTGATGAGCTGATCTTTCTCAATTTACTGTATTTATTTATTCCCTGCTTTAATCACTGATCTTGATGTGAGATGGAGCCAACCTCCACAAGCAGAGAGAGGAGACTACACAGTAACAGCTGAAGGTGCAAGGTGTGCTTGGGTGACCCAAGGACAAGAAGGTGAGTGTTCCCATATTACTTCCATGGTTTGTACTCTGTCTGTGCCTCCAAGACGTCAGCTTCCCTTGCCTTGGATTGTTTCATTGTCCTTGAACAAAGAGGTCATAGACAGGAAGATAAGGAGGTGGCTGGGCAGCAAGTGGTGCCCCAAAGCTCTCCCAGGAGATAAACAATAGAATTAAAAAGGTAAAAGGCTGAAAAGGATTTGAAAAGGATCACAAAGAAGAGGCCTGCTTACTGAGCTGCCTGACAACCTGCTTCCTCTTGCCCTCAGCACTGTGCTGCTGTTTCTCCCATGCTTTAGAAGGAAAGCAGCAAGGGAAGGTGGTGCAGAAAAGCCTTCTCTATCTCAAGCCATGCACACAGCATCACCAGGCTGGCTCTGCAGCACTTCTCACCTAAGCTCTGGGTCAACATTGCTTTTTCTGCTCTGGCCAAAACCTGATATGCAACCTTGTTTGCAAAGGGTCTCCCCCAAGCAATGGATCTCTTCTAAGATAGAGCTTTTGAACAGCAGAGCGTCAGAGGTCTGAGAGAAATCAGAGGTCTGCTGGCTGAGTTGAGCCAGGCAGACCAGTTCTTCCTTGGTGCAAGTCACTTGGGATCCCTTCTTTCACATGGTACAGATAGTTTCTGTCACAGCTTCATGCTGTGTCTGATCTAGTGCATATTTATCAGACCCTGAAAACACCTTAAGTTTCATGGCAACTAACAAATATGACAGAAAAGTGCTGGCAAATATTTTATTGTGACCAAAAATATACAACGATGCCTGTATAATTAAGTCCAGTGGTAGCTATCACTATGAATGTCTCTGCTACCTGTCTCAATCTATATACATGTATCACTTTCCATTTCATTCCTTAGCCAGGCATTAGACACCAAAAACAAGAGGAGGAAGAGCCAGGTTCTTTATCATGATAGAGCCTGGGGAGGGGTGGGCTTTACTGTGGGGCTTCTGGGATGCATCTGATCACATGCAGGTGATGGTGCTCCCCTGGGATGCCTGGGGAAGGGAGCTGCTGTGGAACAGCACCTGTAACCCCAGTGGGTTTTCCCACCTAGAAACATGGTATTAACTGTCTTGGACTCTGTACGCTGCACAGCAGGGGACTCCTCCACATTCCCAAAATACTGCAGGCTGAGAATACAGCTCTTTAAGCCAAATACGCACAATTTCTATCCATTTTTGTTCCAGCCAGGGGAAGATGTGTAGTCCCGGTCTGTGTGCTTACTGCTGGCTTCCTTTCCTGGCTATATTCCTATTTTCTACCTTTTCACCTCTCTATCCCCTCCTGTGGTTTCAGGACATCCAGGTGTTATAAATAGAAACAAGCCAATCCGAATTAATAATTAATAACTAAATTTATTTGCAGTCGCGTAACAATTTAGAGTTCGAATTTGCCCACAGTCTACAGAGCAGCTCTGGGTGCAAACGGACAGAGTCCCTGCCTCCTTCGGGTTTGCATGCCATGATATTCTAGTAGAGGGTTTTTATACCGTTTATTTTGCCCTCGGCAATAAGCTACTGCATATTCATGCAGTCCTCTCTCATGGAGGAGGCATCCTCGCTGCTGGTGTCTTCCTGGCAGCTGATCATCTACTCGCCGATATTGTCCAGACATCTCTGGGAAGGGGACAATAGCAGCTTATCTCTGGGACTTCATCTCTTTGTTTCTGCTCCTGGGGTTGGGCCTGGGTCTTGGCTTTGGCACCATCTGTCTGTGATTAGCTTGGATGTGACTTAATAGCCCACTTTTGCGGTCATTGTCCTCTGCTGGCTAGGGCTTCTTTTATGTTAATTAGGTGCCCGGCAACTTAATCTGCGAACTCCCTTCGCCTTGGTTTTTGCAGTAACTTTAAAACATTTTATGGTTACAATGTATAACATCTATAACTACAACTTATTACATGCAACCCCAACTG
Source organism: Ploceus nigricollis (assembly GCA_013399945.1). NCBI lineage: Eukaryota > Metazoa > Chordata > Aves > Passeriformes > Ploceidae > Ploceus > Ploceus nigricollis. The sequence goes on from VXBC01002951.1 coordinate 138,139, forward strand.
CACGAATTATACACATACACAACACAAGTCTGGCTCCCTTCCCACTACAGAGGCTGGAACACAAGCCTTTCACGTATGCATAAGTGGGAAGGCGCTGAGGTGAAGGGCTCTTGCCAGCTCTCCTGCTGAAAGCCCTCTGCCATGCCGGTGATGGAAGTGATTTGTGTGTTCTCTTTCAGATTATTTTGTGCAAAGTGAGGGAGCTTTCCAAAGGGGAGATATGGATATCTCACCCGTGTCTGTCTGACGTTCACAGGGGCTGTTAGCTTGGGGGTTGATCACTTCAGCTCTGTGTCTCATTTCTTGGGGGAGAGTGTAGAATCCCCCGGTCCTTGGGTGAAGACCACAGGCTGAAGGAGGTCACTGCTGACTCCCCTGCACTGTATCTGAGGCCTGACAAAACTTTGAGGGTTTGCCTGATGGACCAGTGTGCTGCCAGGAACCCTTACTGTGCAGTGCCTACCTTCTACCAACATAGCTGTTTCTTGGCCAGGAACATGCCATTAGTGTTTTCTATGACTTGGCTTTGGCACATGGTTTGACCCTGAGATTAAGCAGAGTTCTTCTCTGAGCCTCATTCTTTGATGCAAAGTGTATTCATCCCCATCCATTCCCTGACCTTGGAATTCCTTGGTGCTGCATGGCCCACGGAGGGCTGCTCTGCAGCCAGAGGATCTCACCTCCCTTTTGCATCTGAGCAATCCTGTGCTACAACCCACAGTGACAAAAAGCCCTGTGAGCCATCAGCCTGTGCATCAAACATGATTCTGGATTGCCTGACTGTAACTAAATTTTGCCAGAACCAACTAGGAGACCGTGTGGTCAAATTCTACTTTCTTTCAATGGGCTTTGATGGGACCTTTGTGTTAATACAAGCTGCAAAGCCTGATCTTACTGAGAATTCTGTGAGTGAATATCTCCCCAGGCCACGGTGCAAAGTCTGTTTGTGCTGGGGATTATTTGGGATCCCCTGAACACACAGTTTGTGTGATAGAGGTGTGGGTGGCAGACGCTTCGGAGAAAGCCTGACTGGAGGCACCCGTTCAATGCTGTTTCACACAAAGGGAGGATTTGGTGCAGGCATGGCCAGGGCCAGGTTTTCCTGGTCACACTGCAGAACCAGTTTCCCAACTGGACAAACAGGAGGTGTAGCCAGCCTGAGCGTCCCATGGATTGGCATCTTGTGTCTACCCAGGGAATTTTACATGGAGCACTAAACCCCACAGCTTTTGGCCAGGTGTGGGCAGTGATCATTGGGAACCTAGTGCCTTGTGCAAGAGCCCTCTCAGTCTTACATTACAGGCATTATCTCCCCAGTGGCATAGGTTTGCTTTTCATCTAGTGACTCAGAAATCTAGCCTTGGCACAGAGAGCCTTTGTGTACTGAATAACCCCTAGATAACACCATTTTTGGAAGAAAAGGAGGAGACGTGGACGGAGTAGCTAGGAGCAACTCCCTATCCTCTTCCTCCAACCCAAACCCATTGCTATTGCCATGGCTTTTGGGCACAGGCAGGCTCCAAGTGTTTGAATTTCTCCTAATGCCACATCCAGGCTTCAGCACGTTGATCTGTCTGCAGAATCCTTGACTCCTGAGGACCTGTTTTATCTCACCTGTGGAGATCTTGGCTGCAAGAAAGGTCTCCTAAGTAATGCTCCCCACTGCCATCACCAAAGGAGGAAAGCTGTCTCTCTGTGCACACCTGCATGCCCTGTCATGTCAGTGGTAACTTCTTGACTCATTCTTTTCTGCAGAAGACATGGTGGGAATTCCTTCCCTGGGAATGGCTGGTCACAGGGAATGTGCTCTGGCTCCCTTCTTGCCTCTCATGATTTCCCTTTGGATTTTATTACACAGAGCAAGGTTCTGGTTTGTTTTGTTGCTTTTTTCCCACTAAATGTGCTGACAGCTGTGTTGGGAAGTGCCAGGGAGGTGTAACACCCCTCCATCTGTATGTCATCCAATTGGCCCACCTCCTGTATTCCCCCAGTGACAGCTGGTGCTCCTGTGACCAAAGGGAAAGGGGACAGAACATAAAATCCTATCTCCTCTTAGGTTCCTTTATGGCCATTCTCATGGGAAGAGCTATTAGAAACCATCTGCCTCCAAGGCTCAGAAATATCCTGTGAGGATTTCTCTGCACTGCCCTTGCTGTTTCCTGCATCCCCATCTCTCCTTTCAGAATTTCACCTTCCATGAAACAGCCCAGCTGCAAAATCAACCATCAAAGAGGCCTTCCTCCTCTTCTTGCAGCTTTCTGCCTCTCCACTGGTACACAAAAGTTCTCTGTCTGTCTGGAACAATGGACCAAGCAGTTCCCAGCACTTCTTTGTTTCTAGGTCATTCCACGCTATTTCAAAGCATGGCTGAAACCTCACCATTTATTTTCAGCATACGTTCCCCATAGATTTATTGCTTTTCCTATTTCATGGATGCTATTATCACTGAAACCTGCAGTAGTTAAAAACATTTTCACTGATGCCCGTGCTGATTCGATCTGGTTCTGCAAGACATGGTGGGAACTTTTGCAGATATTTCTTACCCTGAAGTGCTTGCATGTTCAAATCCTGTACAAGACCTGTTGAAACTGATTGAAAGAGCTGTATTAAAGCCACAGGTAGCCTCAGGGTTCTCTAAGAGTGAAGTTTTCCAAGAGAAGGAGCAGGTCCCACCTGCCAGCCCTGTGGTGGATTGATTGGAAATCCTGTGAATAATTTAATGTCATACGCGAGCTTTAAAAACTGTGAGACCCAAATTCTTTTTTATGAAAAATCTGTATATTAGGGCAGAGAAGTGAGACCTTTGGCTTCTGTTATGTATCTTAGGGGCATCTCTGGCACCAGATTCAGCACACAATTCCCAGTTTGTTTTGGTTTCCATCTGCTGCTGTGAAACTTCCTCTATCACTGTCAACATTGAAACATTTCCCTTGGCTATTTCCTGCTGATTTGAAATCAATAAATGTCAGAAAAGAAAACCAGGCCTTTTTGAGCAATGCATTAATGAGGAGTTTCTCATTTCTCTCCTCCAAGGTGCATTACAGTGGTCGATGGACACCCTTTGCCTCTGGGCAATCCCATTAGAGCCAGACAAGATTAATGGTGAGGTGGTTGTGATTATGGGTCTGTTTTCTGAGGGATGCATAAATCTCCTGCCCTGTTCAGGTACCCTCCAGGTGGTCTTTGAGCCAAAAGCTAGAGTTTGGCTGGAAGCTGCTCCTTTTGGGCTGGCTTGGGGATGGAGGTGTGCTCAGTAGGCATGTGTGCCATGTGCATGCCAGATGCCTCCTTAAGAGAGAGAGACCAGCCTCCTCTTCCTCCTCCTTCCTTGCTGCTCCTCAGATTAATTTTTCTTGATGTAAGAGAGCTGAGTGCTGGTTGATTAAGCCATGACCTGAGCTTTATATAATGCATTGTGCAATGCACTTTATGTAATCAGAGATGTCTTATGTAATTTATTTGCACGGCAGTCACCAAATCAAGGACCAGACCTGATTCCTGTTATGTGGATGGGTTTGCTGTTTCTGGGGGAGTGTGTTTTTAGGGGGCCAGGAAAGCAAATGCATGTAGCTGTGGCTGGTGGCTCTTCGTCCATGTCCATCTCCAGAAAGATTTCTCCAAACTCCTTAAAAAGAAAGAAGGCTGGGCTTAAGATTTTCCTTCTGTGGGCCAGAATTAAAGGGGCTTAGCTGCACCCATGTTCCACCAGTTATAATGGGACTCTCAGGCACAGCTCCCCCTTTGCTGTACCCAATATGCTTGAAATAGCCCTTGCCATTTCCTTGCCAATGAGGCTGGATTGTGCTAGAAGGTAGGTCAGGAATGCCAGGTGAGGATGTGATTCAGGCTGTGAGCTGAGGATATGACCCATATTGGCATGAGATTAAAATCCAAATCCTCCTGGCAGCTGAGTGCACAAATCATGCCTGTCATTCATGCTGCCTATTGAGGTGGTTAATCCATCAATAAGGCCTCATCTGTGCCCCAGGAGTGGAATCATCCACACCTAGGCAGTGACAGAACAGCTAATGTGCTGGAAACAACCTCTGCAGATCCCAAAAAAAAGAAAAATAACTGTGGGGCCCTCTCGCTTTGGCTCAGTGTCATTGCAACTCATTGTGTGGCCACTGCATGAGTTCTCCCAGGGGATGGTCAAACAGGTGATGCGGCATCCCAGGGCCTCACAGGTACTCTCATCAACCCTCTCCAGCCTTCCTCCCCTCCTGTTACCGGAGAGATTGGATTGTTCTTGCTGAGATTGCCAGAGATGTGGTGCTAGCGTGGCTGTGGCCTGGCATCATTTGCACAGCCTGGTGAGGTGGGGCTGCCCCATCCACCTCACTGAGCCCTGGGGCCCTTGCCGTGCTCTTTCATGCTACAGAAGCTGTGCTTGTGGAAAAACTTAGGATTTTGCATTCTTTTATGTACCTTTAAACTTCAAGTATTTCGCAATGGCAAGAGAGCCTAATACCTGGCTGTGTGTGAGCTGGGAGGCTGACTGCACTGCCGGGTGTGTGAACAGTGCCCTGCATGATATACTACAGCAGGGAAGGCTGTAGAGCTCTTGGGTGCTAAAGCACTCACTCTTCAGTCATAGAATCATAGAATGGTTTGGGTTGGAAGAGACTTTAGGGGGATACCTTTCACTAGACCAGGTTGCTCAAAGGTCCACCTGATACTGAAATTCAAGTGATATCAACACTGCTGCCATCAGTGAACCAGCTAATGTCATCCCACCTAGTCTGGCCTTGAACACTTCTAGGGATGAAGAATTCACAGCTTATCTGGGCAATCTGTGTTGCTTCCCAACCACTCTCACAGACAAGAATTCCGAATATCTAATCTAAACCTGCCATCTGTCAGTTTATATCCATTCCTCCTTATCTTATTTCTCCATGTCCTTGTAAAAAATCCCTCTCCAGCTCTCTTGAAGCCCCTCTAGGTACTGGAAGGTCTCCTCAGAGTCTTCTCTCCTCCATGCTGAACAGCCTCAACTCTCTCATCCTCTCAGTTGAAGTCTAATTAGTAAGGGAGGTTATAGTGATTAGGAGATCCTGATACTAAGGGAGGAAGCTATGCAGAAAACCTGATGGACCCTTCCTTTGTCTTTATCTGTGATCTGAACTGCCTGAGGTGCTTGATGCCTGTTAAAATTTTCTTTAGCATGAACAGAAATTAAAGAGGACAATTTATATGAGATAGACATTACCAGATCCTTCATGGATCTGCTTGGCTTGTCCTCACTACCTGTAGAGGTAGGGTGTCCTGGCCTCCCTGGGGAGCAGAGTCTGTAAGGCCAGCCTACATGAGACACCTCACACACCTCTGGCCCACGGGACATTTCAGAGTAAAATTATTAAGTCAAAGCCCTCCAGACTTTATCCTTTTGATTAAAAAAAGGATACCTATTATAAAAAACTTTTGACTTCCCTTTCATCCATCCTCCTGTTTCTTGCTGCTATTTTGCTTTGAATTTCAGCTTTGCCAGAGGTGCACATGAAAGGCCAGGATTTCCTGGTCACTGTTGTCTAAGAGATGCCACGACCTGTTTTTTACACCTAAGGTGTAAAGCCTTAGGTAGATGTTAAAGCTCTACCTTGCTGATAGCTCACAGGTTCACTTCCCTCCACAGATGAAATGCGATGTGCAAGCAGGTTTTGTGTCAGGAGGAGGCTTTTGTGGGGAGACAGCTTGTGCTGGGTATAGCTCCGGAACAGGGGAAACCACAATTTTCACTTTTGGTTCTGGGAATCCCTGCCTGAACTTCCTTGTTCACCCATAGTAACCAGAGCTGTGTGGTGCTAGCATTGCAATCCCACCCTCATTTGTCCAGACTGTTTTGAGAGATGTGCTGTTTGGGCTGCATCTTGCAGAACATCAACAAGGAACCAGAAAGAGTTGGGAGAAGTTCTCAGTTGGAAGCAGAGATTTTTGATTAAAAAATGAACAATGTGGCTGATCACTGGTGGAACAGATGTTGCCAGTGAGTTGACTACTGTGGTGGTCAGGTCTCTCAGCAGAGAGGCTGAACTAAGCCTGTTTTGAATAATTCAAATATTTTATTTTTCAGTTTGCAATATGGCGTTTTTCCCCAGTGTTACAGACCACATGCTGTCCCTCCTTGTTCACTGTGACATGCCAAACCCTGTCAGCTCTTTGCTCACTGTATTTGTCAGCCCTGTCAAGAGAGAAGGGATATATTTCAAGGAGGATGGTGCAGATTTTGGTATGGATGCAGGAATAGTCCTTTGTACAAACAAGGGAGAGGCAGTCATCTGGGAGAGGCAGCAGCTGTACAGAAAGGGTTTTGCAGGTGGCTGGAGCAGTTATCAGCTGACCATAAGTCAACAGAGTCATGGTGATGCAAAAAAGAAAGGCAAATTTAATAATCCCTGGGATGTATAAACAATGGCATTGTTTGTAGGACGCATGAAATAGTTTCAATGATTTTTTAGTGTGGATCATGCCTACACGGCAGTAATATGATCAGTTCTGGGCACTGCCCTTCAGGAAGGTTATGTACCAGTGGGAGAGGGTTCAGAGGAATGCAACAGAAGTGACTGGAGGTCTAGGGAGCATGATCCGTGGCTGGAACCAGGGTCTGGAGCAGGGGTTTTCCAGACTGTGGCCTATTTCTTCTGGTATATTTGTACATGGTCTGGAAAAGGTGAATAAGAAAAGTAAGTTTCTATATGCTTTAGGGCTGTCTACAGATATAATATCTCTAAAAAGTTCTGTCCTTGCAAAAGAATTTAGGGCCCAACACTGAAGTGAGAGACAATGAACCACTCCTCTTTCACAGAGAAGAGAGAAAGGGGCCCAATGCCAACTTTTAAATGCATAAAATAGAAGGAAGAACCTGTTCTTTTGGTTGGGGAGGTAGAAAGTTAGGAGAATGCATTGTAGCAATTACAATGGAGGAAGTCCTAGGGATAGTGGGATCTCTGGAGGCTGGAATGTGTGATCTGGGCAGGCTTGCAATTTCCAGCATGGGAATCTCAAAGAACAGGCTAGATAAACATCTGTCTGTAATCAGAGAGATTACAAGGTTAGGGCTGACCCCTTGGCTCTCTCCAGGTCACTCTACATCCCAGTTCTCTACAATTGTGTAACTAACTAGTGTTAATTTATGGTCATTGCTATTTAATATATTCATAAACACAGTTGAGAAGGGTGTGAGTGATGATCGAGTTGTCACCTAACTGCTCACTTCCTTTTCTGGATTAGTAAAAGTATATTGAGCAATACTAATCCACTAATCCAGCCTCAGGTACCTATGAATTGCTAGGCAGACATCCCCAGCTCTATTTTTCTATGATTCTGCATCACAAACCTGGCATGTTGATTCTGGGAGGCAAATACAGTGGCCTCAGATTTGATCCTAACTTTTCACAATGCTGACAAACATCCTGAATGTCATCCACCTCTCTGCTAATCTGCACTATCTTGAATTTCACCTAGTAGCAGCAAGACAAAAGGTAATTCCAGGAAGCTTGGCTGTGATGCTACTGCTGTTGTTTGACAAGGATCTGATTCCTCTAAAAATACTTGCAGTGGCTTGAAGAAAGCAAAAGCCGCAGTTACCCACCACAATACCTCTATTTGCTAGTGAGGAGAGATCACTGAATCACAAAATCGCATAGTATGTTTGGGAACTGGATAAAGCCTTGCAGTATGTGTAGCTTTTTTAGAAAGGCCGTGCTTCTGAGAGGTCTCACTGAAAGGTAGAAGAAAGAGTGGAAGAGATGATGGAGTTGAAAAGTGTTTTGAGGACAGGGATTTAATGAGGATGATCCAGTTGAGGTGAGATATTTGCACTTCAGCTGGGTGGATCCAGGTTCTCTGTAATTTCAGTGCAAGGGCAGGGGCTTTCTTTTGTCTTGCTATTTTGGTTCTATTCCAGTTCCACTAATTGTAGCTCATTTGCAGTTTTAAAATCTTCTTGTCTCTGAAACCATGGACTGATGCGCCGGAAGGCTTTGGTAATTCAGGGCACAGTTTAGAAGTGGGGCAGCCACTGTCTCTGGGATTCAATAACTCATTGAGCCACTTTAGCTTCCAGCATCTCACCTCAGCGTGGGCACCACTCAGGCCACTGACATGTACTGCCTTGTTTTTCCTAACATACTGTCTTTTAACTGTGGTTTGTGGAGATGGGCTTTCCACTCCAGAGGGTTTCCTGCATGTTTTTGCCCAGGGGTTTTTGGGACAAAGGTATTTTTTAGGATGTTAAAGTAAGCAGACAGCAAAGCGTGTTTCATGTTATCTTCAACCCCTTTGCAGAAAGGCCTTTCAGGGATTACAGCTCTATGTGGGGTCACCCTTTTGTCCAAATTAGTAGAAGGGTTGCAAGTATCAGCAGTAGATAGAAGGCTTCACCATTTCCTTGTTGGAGAATCCTTATGGGCATGTCCAGGATAAAACTCACAGGCTGAATGGACAAGAACAGCCTGTTAGAGCTTAGATATTAATAAGCTCTATGAAATCAAAGAAGTCCTCTAAGCCTATTATTCAGACTAAGTCATCTAAAGACTTGTCTTGAGACCTCAGTAGCTAGCTAAAGCACAACCAAATCCTACTGGGTTTCTTTCTCATTGTAATTTTGTTTGTGTTTCATCTTGAGGAAAATGTCCCAATCATGAGATTAACAGGGATATGCTGAATTAATGAGAATGTTTAAAAAGTCCATTAACATCTATGAAGGTAACAGTCTCATTTGTGGGTAGTGTTTTAAATGCTTTGCCTCACCCAGAACACAGAAGCCTCTGATATGTCATTTTGCTAAAACTTTGCTGAGTCTGGCAATTGTGCCATGTGATAAACTCTATTATTTCAGTTATTTGTCTTGCTGAGGTTGTTTACAGAGAGGGTGTGATGAGTGCTGAGAGATGAGGATAGAGGACATTTACATGTTCAGTTCAGAGGTTTTTTTATGATCACTTCTTTTCAAATACCCAAATAAGAAAGAACGTGCAATTATTTTATACTTGTCTGGATCTGAAGCAGGCTGTTTGTGTTGCCTCTGTGTCCTTGCAATGAGTCAGTGTTCTTGTGGAGTTCATTTGTTGAAATTTTCAGCTTATAGCTTTGGGGAGTTTTCTGTTCTTAGAAAAACTATTTTTGCTTCTCCTTTTTTAAAGTAGGGAAATTATCTGAATGAATTTCAACAGGTGAGATGCCATTTTAGGTTATTCAGGGTCTTGCAGAAGCGAAGATTTTGTTCCAAATAAACTGGACAAACTTGGCTAGTTGTATAAAAGTCCTCCAGCATGAAAGTTGTTTTTAATTATATTAATTCTTGAAATAAGTCTTGACATTTAATTTATTTTTAAAAATCCCACTATCTTTTTCTTCCTAATATCCTTCTGGTCTTTTTGAATTTCCTAAGGAGCTTGTCTATGTGCTGCCAAACAAACATTTCCTGATTCTTGCAAATACTCTTTATATTGTGAGTTGCCATACTAACAATATGGGAATTTGGCATATTAAACATAAACTCTCCCAGATTTATACAAAAAAAAGGAGTGAAGGAGTAATTACAAAAAGGTTTGCTTAAGGTGAAGAAAATCCACACTAAACTTCTTCAAAGAATTTTGTCATCACAATCAATTAAGGAATAACCTAGGCTAGTTAGAGTCTTGAATCAGAAAGATAACCAACATCCACAGAAACATTTTGAGACCTCTATCAGTTTGTGATGCTTGGAGGATAGAAAGTGCCTCAATAGAAACATACTTTTCATACTTCACAAAATCTGCAGTGCCTTTTGTCTGTACTTACACTGCTGCTTTCCTCTAAGCAGCATCTTTCTCAAACCAGCATCTTTCTCAAGCAGAATGTAGGCTTGTGTTTTTATGACCTATCTAACATCCCTAATGCCTCTAATAACACCCTCCTACATATTTGCTCCCAGCCAACAAGACATATAGTATTTCTTGCACAATAATTTCTCATTGAATAACATAAATGCCTCACAAACCTTGCTTTCCCCATGTACGTTTTGGGTCTACACTAAATCTGATGTCTTGTATGTGTAGGAGTTGCTTTCCCATAAGAAGACATTAATTGTTTCCTGGCCTTTTGGACCAGAGGGTCTCTGGTTTTACAATCTCCTCTGTAAAGCAGGTTTATAAGTTGTATATAAATTCTATTTTCTGGCTTGATCGAGTTCAGGTGAATGTCTTGATCTTGTTTTACATCTAAATTACAACACAGTCCAGCATCACCTCAGATGGGAGGTGGCAATTAGCTGAGAGTTTCCTAAACCACACAGCAAACTGCCTGTGGTTCTCTGGGTTTCCTTGTACACCCTGCTACAAAGCAGCTTAAATTCCTTGTAGTTTCCAAAATTCCCCTCCAACATCCAAGGGCTGGGGTTTAACCGTTTCCCAGCAGTGCCCAAGCTTGTGTGTACCTCTGAGCTGGGCACAGACTGATCTCAAGAGAATCAGCCAGGGCAGGTCTTAGCACCAGAGACCCAGGGAGTGTCAGGTCCTTGTGGACCCAGTGCAGTGGAGGTGGGAGTTCTCAGGGAACATCATTGAGCCACTCTCTGTAGGACTGAGCTGGAGACAAGGTGCTGTGGTTCCCGTGGGAAGTGTGAGCAGTGGAGGGGTCTCTCTGCAGGAGGAATTAAGAGGGCTGAGTGTGGGTGTGTTGGTGGAATATATGTGTGTGTGTGTGTGTATGGGTGTGTGTGTCATTAGCAGTTTGCTGGGGACTCTGGGGCTGGCAGCACCAAGTCCTGCCTCTGTGCAGGACATGGAAAGAGATGCTGGTTTGGGCAAGGGGAACAGGGAAAAAGTTAGGGTGGGTCTGATTAGCTCAATACTTGGGAAAGATTCCAGCAGGCATGCTAAATGGGTGTGTTGGGATGATTTTTCTCTTCCAGTTTAACAAAAAAAACCCATCTACTTTTAGGCAATATGAGGAAGGAAGGTCCAAACTCAGGTGCAGGGAGCTGTGGAGCAGATGTCCCGCTCTAGCTCTGCTTGCATACTGGGGGAGAGTGAGGAGTAATGGAGATGAGGTACTGACTGCTTCCGCCTCATGAGAAGGGGCAGAGCAAACTGTATAGCTCTGTGCTGAGTGCCGTGTTGTGGCTGAGAGGGCTTTGCTGAAAGATGAACCCATCTCCAAAGGACTCTGCTGTACCAGTAAGTGATGTGGGGGAGCAGCTTGGGGGCAGGCTGTGTAAATGAAGTGGAGAAGTGGTGGGTGACTCACATGGCTCAAGTTGTGGACAGATGACACTAAGCTTGACCCTAAATGTTGGTGTGAATCCATTCTTTGCCTGCATGCCCACCTGAATCTCTTCAAACTGTTGTGGCAGCAGCCCAACATGACTGGTGAGCATCGCTAACCTGGGAAAGCATCCTTCAGATTCAGGAAGATGTGATTCCTTTGTGATGGTCCTGGCTTATCCTACTCACTGCCAGCTGCAGAGGCATTCCCTGGGGCAGGAAATGGAGTAAAAAAAAATTAATTCCCTGTGAAAGTAAACCTCAACTTCCCTTTCTCCCAGCTGCTGATGAATAATGCTTTCATGTCATGAGTTGATGGGGTCTCTTAGGTGTGCAGTGACTGAGCACAAGGTGAGGTGACACTGTGCTGGGGAGGGGGTAAATACCTGTAAGCAGGCTGTCCCTGAGTGCCAGGTGTGCCCAGCAGGGTTTGGCAGCAGAACTAGAGGGGCAAGGGGGCCAGGGACCCTGTGGTTAGCTCGAGCAGAGGAGTGCTGCTTCCCTCCCTCCTTGCTGACCCACTTGCCTTGTGCCACCCAGGGCATTAGTCAGGGAACTGGACTGAGAGGGTTTACCTTTACCGTACTTGTCTTGCTCCTGTAAATTTTCCACCAGCCCCCATTGTTCTCTTTCTGTTCCCAGCTAGTGCCTCCCATTCCTTGGGTTTATTTTGCCCAAGCACAGGGAGAAATGCTCATGCTATAGATGGGTACTGGCTGGAGGACACCCTGAAGCCCAGGTTTGTGTGGGGAAAAGCCAAGCAAGGGCCTTGTACACACAGTGCTGTTTTCCCCTAAGCTTGCAAAAACCCCAAAGAATGTGAGCATGAAACCTGGGGGTGGGCTTAGGAAAGGGGATCAGTCTTACCCACACTTGCTGGAACTGGGACTCCACTAATCCTGAGACCACCACCGTGGTGATTCCTGGAAGAATCATTCTCTTAGGCTTATGTGGCTGCCCAGCTCTGCCCTGGGTCCCTGCTGTGTGCACTGCTTGTGGTCTTCATGCTGGGTTTCTTTCAGCTGGGAGCTGTGCCCTAGACAGGTTGAACTCACACCAAAACTCCTCTGGAAACGTCCAATGCTTCTCTTGTCCTGATTCCCTCTGGTTTGTAAGGGCAGTTAGATGCTGGATTCCAGCTCCAGCTCTATCAGCAATAGAAAAAGCAAAATAATTACTTCTCATGACCTAGTTCTGGCTCTCCTGTCCTTACCAACCACATGATAGCCACCTTTTTCCCCATGGCACTACAGACTTTTAGTTTGCTTTAATAAAGTAATTTGCATTCTACCTGAGCCTGTTCTCTGGAGCCCTCCCAGACTTACTGTAAGTCTCCTTCTTTCCTGCCTTAGAATCAGTAAAAGTACAGATCAAAATGATGCCCAAGCCTGGCCCCTCTGTGCATCCTTCTGAGATGTCCTGTACTTGAGAGCACACTTTGCAGAAGAAAGCTTCCAATAACAAATTACTTTTAACCAGAACTGCAGCTGTACTCTGCTGATTTTGTATTATGATTTCATGCTGGAGAATGACAAGAGTGGTACCTCATCTCCCACCTCCTCCCAGACCACAAGATGATCTGCCAGAAAGCAGGTGTGTTTTGACGTGTTTTCTCCTCAACAAACCATCTTACCTGCACCAATCACCTCATTATGTTCCCAGCACTTACAAATGGATCAGTGAACAGGGAAGGCAGGGGTCCTTCCCGGCACAGAAGGTGGCTTGACTGAGCTGGGATTCCCAGTGTCCTCCTGGGCCTGCATTTTAAAGATAGATGTTGTGTTTACCCTTCACTTGTCCTATGGGAATGCCAAGAGTTCTCAAAGATAATTATTAATGGGTTTGAAGCATCTCTGACTGTTTCCTTAAGTACCCCTGGTTTATTAAATTCTGCCCACTGGGCTTCAACCTGTGTTTATTCCATTCTGGACTCTTGTCCCAGCCCTTCTTAACATTTTATGTTGTTGGTAATATGTCCCAGTTTAACCTTTTCCTACATCTGGAGCATGATATGGGGTGTACCAGCTTTCACTCATCCCACCACTGGAAAGGGCCTGGCCTCATCCTCTGACACCTTTAGGTGTCCTTAAGGTATTTGTAAATACTGAGAGATGTAAATATCTTCTTCAGGCTAAACAGGTCCAGCTCCCTCAGCCATTCCTCGTAAGAAGAGAGGTAATTCAGTCCCCTCACCATCTTTGTAGCCCTTTGCTGGACTCTCTCCAGTACTTCCATGTCTTTCTTTAACTGGGAAGCCCAGAAGTGAACAAAGCACTTGACACGTGACCTCACCATGCCATAGTAGAGGGGGAGCATCAACTCCCTTGGCCATTGGCCACACTCCTCCTCATGCACCCAGGATCACTTGCTGTGTATTCTCATTTCCTGCTAAGAGTAGGTCTGCATTTCTTCATCTTCCACGTACTTCCAATGTAATTCAAGAATATTTTCTACAGAGCCCCTCATATATCCCACTAGTTTCTAACCCTTACAGGTTCTTCAGCCTATCCTTGTCTTTCCAGGCTTTACTGTCATGATCATTGTTCCTCATAGGATAGCATTTCCATTTGTTATAAAATTCCTTTCTGATTCCCAGGTTACCAGCCAATGTTTGATGCTGTCACTGTCATCTCTCACTGTACTTCCTCTCTCCCCTGCTCATCAGGACAGATTGTCTTTGTGTGCTTAATTAAGGGCATGCTCATGTGATTGCAAGAGAATTAAGTCAACACATTATAAGAAATTATTACCTGTCAGATGAAACATAGTAACTGACTTGTTTCTTCTGTTTGAGCCTGTCCTGATTGTGAAATTAAATGGGTGAGTTTAAACACCTTCATGGCTGGGTTAAGCAAACTCTTTTTATCGCATTTGAAATGAATTAGTCTTTTGCATATAGTCAATTATTACATTAGTTGATTGGCAGTAATGCCTTCCGATGAACTAATTGGTCTCTTGTGATGAGTAAACACATACACAGTGTCCTCTGGTATCACATAGGCTCTCTTGCACTTGCATTGCTGATTTAGATTGTTTTCCCTAAGGTGAATTCCCCACGTTAGCTGATTATTCCTTTTGCTGAAACCTATGATCCATGTTTCAAATCTTCTTTTTGGAAACCACTGTTCTTATTTCATTACTGCCACACAGGATCCAGCAGTACAAGTGTGGTGGGAAGGGCTGCTGGAGTTTGAGCTGGGAAAAATCTCCACACATTATTTTTTCTGCTGTGGCCTCCTCCAACCTGCAGAACACAAGGGAGTATTTCTACCTGGTGCCCCAAGGGCAGCTGTCAGTCCTGTCCCTTCTGACACAAAGGCATTTTCCAATGTGAAATCTTGGTCAGAGTCAGTGGGAATCTCAGAGAGGAGGAAGTTGTGAGATTTGATAGATGGTGGAAGATGAGGGCTAAGTGGCTTCACCTTCACAAGTCCTCTTGCATTTCCTTTCTCCTTTCCTCATCGTGGTATGCATCTGCTTTACAACTTTCACTGTGTCATGAAACCAGCTAGATCAAAGATCCATGTCATGAGGGCTTCAGATTTTTGCAAGATTCCAGCTTATGAAGGAGTCTAGGACAGTTTGCAGTTGTCTTTTGATAAAATGTGTCTAGGTCTGGTCTGCCCACACGAGCAGATCTGTGTTGGGGAACAGAGAAATGGTAAAAGCAGGTCCCCTATTAGGACTGAATCTAGCAGTAGTGAGACGCTTATTCTGGTGAGTGCCCTTGCAAGGGCAGCTGGGGTGTTTGGTGTCTCTGCTATGAAGAGAGGTCAGTTGTTCCACATACAGAGGGCCAAGAAAGGAGATACAATGCTGCAGAAAGTGTGAGAGAGTGTAAAATTAGTGAATGTGGGAGCCAGGACAAATAAGACAATAGATGCAGATGGGGTGGAGCTGCTCAGATGGAAATCTACCTCCCCTTAGCTAAAGATGCAAAAACAGGAAGATGCTGTGACTCATCATTTATTTATTTATGCTTCTTGTTGGACAATAAAAGACAGATTGGATGTTTGAAATATGCTTTTTGACTCTCCATTCATCAGGGACCAAGAAAGTTCCTGCCTTTAAAGATCCCTGACATAACTTCAAGTTCAACACCCTGGAGTCAGCAGTGTTTATGGCTACTGGTGTGTCTCCTCATAGGACCTCCAGGCAGAAGAGACAGCATACAATCAGACTCCAGGTCTAGAGTAAGGCATAACACCTGCCTTTTAATTCATTTCTTTCTGGTTAGCAGTTTAGTTCTATTTATTCTGAAGCCATTAAATCTGTTGGTTTAGGTCTGATGATCAAGCCAGTGTTACAATGTGGACATAACCCACATTGATTCATGGCTATGAAACAGCTCTGTCAAGAGGCTGCAGTAATAAAATCTGCTTTTTTAAGACTAAAATGTTTAGTCCAAGATGTTAAGTGTGCTTATCACAAAGATAAGAATCTGCTTTTTGTAAGAAGGCAACCCAGTAAATGTGGTTCATTTTTGTAGATCTGGGCCCAGATATGGTTTTTAAGGTTTTAAAAGTTGGTTGTTGGAGATGTTTTGGAAATACATGGTTCCAGGATCTTGAGGGATGGGAACAGAAAGGGCTGTAAAATCATTCTTCTGAAAAACAAGTCTATATTTAACTTGTTTGTTCTCTCTGAATGGTTGAAATCAATGGAATCCTGACAGTGCAAGAGCCTTAGCAGAATCTCAAAGGGATGATTGAAAGCAATAAGGAAGGATATTGCTTGCAAAAGCAATGCTATGACCAAGAGCAAGGAATGCTCCTGAGAGCACTCAGGAATTAACAGGATATATAGTGATGTTCAGGCTGCACAAATTGACTCCACCACAGCCAGGAGTTGTCGGGAAGCAATTAATGAAGAGGAGAATGGGCATAATACACTTGAAGCTATCAGTGTGGTGGCTCAGGTGTCAGACAAAAGGTATTTGGGCTCCTGACTCTCTGAGTAGCTTTGGGCAAGCACTCAGACTGCTCTGAACTTTCATCTGCAGTATAAGGAAGAGACTTCCCCATCAGACTTAGGCCTTCCAGACTGATCATATCTCAAAGACAGTGAAGCTTAAGTGCATTTTCTTAGGCTAGACCTCTTTATTCCAGATGAGGATATAATCAGGAGCTAGATCATGAGGGGAACAGTCATTATGTCACTGTGTCTCAGAGAACAGCAGTGATTTTCTGATGGAAGATGCTTGCTGTACATCTCTCTTGGCGAATTAGGCAGAAGTCATAAGTCAGCAACAAAAATGTTTGATGGTTGCTTTCAGATTGGTTCTCTACCCTGGTGAATGGTGTCCGAAATACAGGACTGCTGCATTACCACCTCCAGACCCCAAAATGTGGGCTCTAGGGAGTCCCCTGGCTTTGCTCTGCAGCACATAGAAGACATCGCATCACTGCATATTTTAGATTAGGCTTGTTTGATTTTGGGCTCTGGGTGGCAGAGAGGGAACAGCTTGAGAACTCCATGAACTTTGGGCATAAGCCAACTTTGTCCTGCTGATATTTCTCCATGTGAAGGGAGCTGCTGGTTGCTGCCATTGACCAATACATATTCCTGCTCTGTATCTTGTCCCACAGCACATCAGCTGCCCCATCTTTCACCTCACTGAGCAGCATGAATTTGCATAACCTCCTTGGACTTCGGTGTCATAATCACTTATTTTAACTAAAGACCCCTGAAAGCAAGTGTGCTTGGACTTGTGGATCCTGCTTTTGTAGCTCATAACCAATCTTGTAGTTCTAAGAACCTATTTAGGGGAGTGTATCCAGCTCCCCTGTGTGTATTTCCATGGGTGTGTGAGTGGTAGAGCTGTTCTGGTTGCTGACAGTGGACACACCTGGCTCTGAACTGACCTGCAAAGAAAGTCACTGTGGCCCAGAGGCTCATGATGCTCTGGAAGTGGCCAAGCAGGAGACACAGCCATGGGCTTTCAGGTCACTCTTTCAGGCCCTCACAGGGAAGAAAATTTTGGATGTCAATGGAAATGCTAGGCTGCAATTTGAGATGTTTAAGGATACTAGAATGCCTAAGGGTTTTGGTAGGTCCTCTGAGGTCAGATGGTAATTTGAAGACATCTGTAAATGCCTGAAAAACTTTGTAATGTTAAGTTCTTCATCATCCACAGCATGGATTTCCCAAACCCAACCTCTGCTCTCATTTTCCCAAAACTTCTGTGTTCCTCCATGTTTTCCCCTCCTCTCTTCACTGCTCCTTGCAAAGAACAGTTCCCCTAGATCCAGCAGTGTGAACCCTTCACCCCTTCTCTGAGTCCTCAGCAAGCTGCACCAAACTCAGTGTCCCTCACCACTCTTCAGGGTCCTTCCTAAGCCTCTCTACTGGAGGTTAGCTGGAATTGTTGCTTTTCCAACAGAATCAACATGGTCAGCCCTGAGCTGTCAACCAGAGGATATCACCGATGTGGCTCCTGTTCATGGAATAGCCATCCTGCTCCAGTTCTCTGACCACTAGCTCATTCAAAGCTCAATCCAAAACTCATTTATATCACCCTGCAAGGATTTGACAAAGTATGACAAAACCTTAAGCTCAATTTCCTCTCCATTTGTCTGCCAAGCTCTCCATTCCTGGATGTTGCTCTCCCTACCTCTTTCTCTTTTGCCCCTCAAGCAGGGTTTGGGATCTTTGACAATGAGGTTTTCAAGCACAGCAAATTTTTAGTCATTCACAGTAATTCATTACGGCTTTTACTCTTCTAATTCTCTGTGACATATGGTCTGTCATGAGCATCATTTTCAAACACATGAATCATTGCTGGACATCTGTTTTCCCATCTGGGTCTTTGGCAAGGTGAGTTCTTGCTCATCTCCATGGACTTCCAGCTTGCATGGCTTTGTCATGAGTATGTCCTGCTTTGGCCTGGTCCCTGATGTGTCAGGTGCCTTTGCACATGCACATACAAACACACACACAGACATACACGTGTGTCACTGTACAGGATTAACTGGACTCGGCACCTCTATCTTGATCAGCCTCATCCTGCTTCTGAGTCATGGCTGAGGAAGATAAGCAGCTGGGTTTGCTATTGGCTTCATGATAATAAGTAAACAGTAATTAATATTTTGCAATTATGTATGTCCTTGAATTGGATGATCTGAAAGCACTTCATTAACACTAATTAGTCATCACTGCATAGCCCACATGAGGTAGATAAAGTTTTATTGTGCAAAAGTGCAAACTGAGGTGGAAAGAAATACCAGCATCAGGCAGGTCTAGCATCTGTCAGCAGGGTTTGCCATGCCTTGGCACTTCTCAAAGCTGAGGTTTGCTGCAGCCTCATTTTGAAGACACTGATGCCAAAATTGGTGCTAAAATGCAGAGGGTAAAATTCTAAATGTTCAGGACAGAGTCCCACAAGACTAATTAAGACCTTGATTCCTCAGAGGTTACACCTGTCCACTGCCTTGGCTCTTCCTCCTTTTGCTGCTGTTTGATACTTTGCTAATCACCCAGACTCTAGTGCAACAGGTGAGATGGGCATCTAACAGACCCAAAGCAGTGGAGTGGATCTAGACCTTGTCTGGACCTGGTCTGATATTTAAGACGCATTTTTTCAATTGCCCAGAAAACATTTACCAAGCCATCCAAATTACTTGCTCAGGGGAAGGGGGGGCAGAGCTGAGGGGCCACATCCAATGGAATACAGGTCAGGAGAGAGAGAGGGGAGGAGTAGACCAGGGAGAGCCACCACACCTGAGGCTTAGGGGGAAGAGGGGAAGACCACGTGCTTAGGGGATACAAACTGAGCAGTGCAAATTACCAAACACCCAGTGCAAAACAACAACTAAAAAAACTATTTAATGCAATACAACATCTCCCCCTTTTCTGTTAAATAAAATTAAAAGAAAAGTGTAAAATAACAAAAACTAACAGAATTGTTTTAAGTCCACCCACCCCCTGAGAGTCCCCAGTCCTTGAACAGTCCACTGAACCAGTCCTCGGATTCTGATTAACTTTTCACTTCTTGGGGAGCTGTGTGGACGTTGGGTGCTTTCGATGTTAACTTCAAGCAACAAAGTCCTTCAAATTCCTGGCACTCGTGCCCATGTAGCAGCAGGAGAAAGTAGGGTCTCTTGCTGCTGCAGTGGACAGGCTTGCTGAAGCGCCTGTGCCAGGGTTACCCAGATGTTTTGGCGTGGCTGAGGGACAATCCACGCAGCTGTCAGACTGCTCAATGCAAATAGGATGACAACTTGGACAGGGCTGATTGTGATGTTAGGTGGGAGGTGATTTTCTTCTCTAGAAGGAAAAACGAACATTTTTAAAAACATATTAAAGGTTACGGTTCTGCAGGAAGGAAGCCAAATCTCTTAGGAAAATTCTTCCTCCTCTTATTGGCATTGTCTTCTCTTTGAGGTGACAGCTGCTTGCTTTTCATCCCCGTCTGCTGGAGCTGGATTTCTGGGGACAAAAGGTTTTACCCACTTCTCGGGCATCCATTGAGGGCCTGTAGGGGTGGACACACACACATAGCCACACCCCCAGATAACAGGCTCATAAGGACCCTTGGTTTCCCAANCCGATTCAGATGCCACCCAGGATCCACCAGAGGCATTTTGAGGTCTCCGGGAGGGCCTATCTTATTCTCCTTCTNCTGATTATTACCGAGAAAACACTGTACTACTGGAGGACTCATGTTTTCAAATGAACAATAGCAAAAGAAGCCGCTCTAGAATTAGGGGAGCTGATTAAGATCTTTAAGCTAGAAAAGAAAAGAATGTATGCTGAAAAGAAGTGAGCCCTATGCTTTCCCGAGCCACGGCTACCATTATTCTAGCTTTTGTTTTTGCTTTCTCCTCTTCCCTTCTTAGGTAAACTCTCAGGGCTTCTTTTAATAATTCATTTGTACCTTTCTCTTGCCAGTCCTCAATCTTTTCCAATTTCCTTCTAATATTGGGCCAAGATTTTGTAACAAATTGCACTTTCAGAAGTACTTGTCCCTCTGGGCTATCAGGATCTATGTTAGAATATAATTGAAAATTCCTCCTCAATCTATTGAGCCAACTTGCTGGGGTCTCATCCTTTTNCGTAAGGGAATAGATGCAGGTGCTGGAGAAGAGGATACATTCATAATAAGGAAGCTGGGGTTAGATTTGGGCATGGTAATGGGAGGGCTGAGGAAGGAGGTGAGGATATAGCTAGGCTAGAGGAAGTTGGAAGTGTGACTATAGGAATAGGTGAAAGGTCTGGTTTAAGGACGGGGACACTGGGAGAAGGTAGAGACGAGGGTATTGCTGAGGAGAAAGAAAGATTGAGGGAGGGGCCAAAGTTATTGCTGGGGGGCCCGGCAAAGGAGCTGGGGGAGAGAGAGAGGTTGAGGAATGAGCTGGGATAACTGCTGAGGGAGTAGGTACAGGATTGGGGTCTTGCATAGGGACATTAGGAGGAGGTGGTAGTGGGATTACTGATGGAGGAGCAGGTAAGGGGTTGGGGTTTAGGGCCAGCTAAATTGGAGGAGGAGGAGGAAGTAGGTGATCTAGAGGATCCCAGTTCTTAGTGACTGTTTGTTCTCCCTCACTTTCCTCCTTATCTTTCTCTTGTTTCTTCAATTTACAGATCTTCACACTTCCTTCACTCACAGCCCCTGCCTGCCAGCAGGCAGCATAAGTTAATTGTTCTACATCGGGATTCTCTTGAATTCTTAAATACTGGTTTAATTGGGAACATATCCATTGATTGTAGGTTCCATACCAAGCCCACTTCCCTAGTAATTTCAATTTTGGCCAAATTTCCGTGCAATAATAAATAATCTTAATTTGGTCAAGGGTTTTAGTGGCCTCTTGAGAATCCCATTGGTCTAATAAATGTCCAAGTGGACTGTCTAGGTGAATACTTTTTACTTTCTGTTTTCCTGTAAGGGGACTTCCTTCTTTGCTTGTACATTTACACATCTTTTAAGCGTCTAAACTAAAATTCCAAAGGTGCCCCTACCCAAATGGAAATATACAGACAGGCAACACAAGTTCACAAATAACAAAAGTGTCTTTGGCTTTTCTAACTAAATATGTAACTTTAACATAAACCTTTCCCCCTAATTTAAACTTATACTTTTTTCTACTCTCTGATACCTTTTGCACATACACTCTCAGACTAGAAAATAACTTTATTGGGAAACAGGATAGGGTTCACTCCCTCTTCTTTCACTCGCTCTCTCTCTTGCCTGGGTAAACACACTACACACAACTTTTTGGCCTCTGCAACAGTCTCCTCTGTCTAGGGCCAGGGTCCGGACCTCTTGCCATCCCCTTGGGGTCTGTCCTAGTGACTCGACCCCCTAAATGTACCCCTCTGCCTTGCCTCACCCTTAGAGACTTTGAGCACCCTTTTTGACACACGACAGGGTCCTTGGTATTAGAGTCCTCTCCCCAGGCACCAGGACCTTCCCTGCCTAGCCACTCGCCAGGCCGGACCACGAGTCCAAACACTGGGCTAGACCATCCTGGTCTAATACCATATCCGCCTTCCTCACTTTTTTGTACGGAGATAGGAAGNTAGGAAGGTTCCAGGAGACTTGGTGGGGTTTCCTGGGGGTATCCCTTCCCAGAGACTGGGAGCAACCCAAGTGGGGCCCGACCCCTTTGCCATCCATCGGTCCAGTTAGGCTACCCCTCCCCAGCGGAATAGCCTAGGCAAAAGGGATGTGTGCATGTGTGTGTAGCGCCTGCCTTGCCCTAACCTATTGACTCCCCACCCCATTGCTCTTGGGATGTCAGTTTACAGCCTCCTCCCTGAGACCGCGGCAGCACACTACCTGTGGTACATCTGGCCTGGTCCTGGGAAGTGGGGATCCTCATGGGCACTTGATACCGGCAGTGCCTGGGGGCACCCCGTATGCGTGTGACTCGATGCCTAGGCCCTCCACACGCCCAGAGATACCTAGACCGCAACGGCCTCACCAAGGGCAGCCTAACCCTGATACATGCCACTCACGCCTGGCAATCCCCTGCGCGCCTGGGGCGGGGGGGGGCCCCTTTCTATCCCCAGGAGATGCCTCACTCACCAGTTCCTGTCGGTTCCCCCCGTCCCCAGCCGGCCCCCTCGTGAGAATCTGGAACCGCGGTACTGAGGGGTTCTCACTCACTTTGAGGGTCCGAGCTGCTGGCCCTCATCTCACTCACACACCACTCGCAGACCTCCTACGCTTGCCACCAGGGTTACTTACTCCTCCAGCGCCCCTCTGTGTCGCAAGTCCCAGGCTGATCTCTTGGTCCAGGTAGCCAGCTGTCCTGGAGGCCCAGGGCAGGCAGCCCTCCCATTCCTGGTGTCCTCTTCAGGTGTGGCTATCCCGGACAAGCCCCCAGCTGCATTGAATGGGCAAGGAGACCCACTCATTTTTAATGCCTTTATTAATGAGACCAGCTCTGAGTGGGGGCCCGAGGGGTTGCACACACCACCACTGCTCCCTTCAGCAACGCAGAGGAGAAGGTTGACAGCTTCACAGCACAGCTGGGCCTTCCCTCCTCACAGGTGTGCCTGAAGACAGCTGTTGGCTTGTTATCCAGGGTCCTCACTCTGGTCCAGTTCTAGTTAACTCATGGTGATCTCCAGAAGGTTGCCAGTGGAGTAGGAGGGCTCTCTGCCAGTAGGACAAGTCAGTTAGTTCTTTAAATTTGAGGTTGGCTCGTCTTTTCTAGCGTCTTTCGTTGGATAAACCCATATGTCTCTTAATTTGCATATTTCCTGGGGACGTTACTCAGCACCATTTTGGGGAGCAGCGGAGGCAATATCCGACAGATACAACAAGGGTACAGGCAAGGTAAGATAATTAATAATGGAGGTAACTTAATGATTCAACTAAGTTAATTACATTTAACAATTTAAGAACTTAAGTAACTATTGATTAATTACATTAGCTTATAACAACTTCAACTGCATTAACACTCTACTTTTATTAATTCATGAACTTGTTCATAATAAAGGAATATTAAAGCAGCTCTTATCATGCTTCTAAAGATGTCACTGTGTATTCCAAAATCTAATTGAGCTTTGGCTAATTCTCTCTTTGTTTGGTAGGAGNGTGCCGCTGCCCCGCTTGGACCGCGTGAACATGCGCCGTGCAGACTCGCAAAAGCCACGTGCACCCACAAACCCCTCCACCCGGGGCTAGTACACTTCCCCTGCGCTGAAATGAACTCCCACTGCTCGGGAGTCGCTCCGGGGGTCCCACTACCACCTGCGGGGTATACTCACCCCTCTGGGGACCCTGGTTTGGCTGGAGAGCTGCAAGGAAGTCCTTTGTTCAGGACCGACCCGCTCCTGGGTTAGAACAGGCTGCCAGTCCGATCCTCAATCTTTCACGCCGTTCAAAAAGTGGCAAAGGAGTCCGAGGTAACTGACAGTCCAAAAGCTTGTGGATTGTTATTGTTGATGGATTTCAACAATAACCTTGAGGTGTTACCTTGGAGCTCATCCATTGCAGGATGCATTGTCCCAGAAACAGGATGGAAAGTTGCCTGTTTACCAAGCGGCAAAAACAATAGTGATGAAAGACAGCAGTGACCTGAGTTTGACAGCTCCAGCAGCAGGAAGTAATAATAACAGATGTGATCCTTTACCACAGAGGTCCACAAGCTAGTCTAGAGTTTCATGGCCCAGAGTCACCCTAAGGGCAGTGTACATTCCAGAAACCTCTCTGAAGCACCTTACGGTAAGTGGTTACAAAAAAAAAACCATTGGGCTGGTGTCAAGGGAGCAGTGTTCCTCCCAGACCAACGAAACTCTGTTTCAGAGAGCAAAAGTTAATTCCTTTCTCAATATGAGGCACTGGCAAGAGTTACTACTAGCAATTTGCCCTGCTTCCCAGGCTTGCTGTGGTCCAACTTGACACAACTCACCAGGTTGTTTAGCCCGAGAGGATGCACCTCTCTTCTGGGACACCACTAGCGTAAGGATTTCTAAAGGATTGGACATGTGTCTTAATCCCCCATTTGATATTTTTCTGATAGATATGCCTGATCTGATATGCCTTGCCTCTCCAGCGTGGACAGCATCATTTGTACATGAGTACATACTGCTGAAGACCTCTTGTCACTTCACTGAGACAAGCAGTTTTGGCTTGTTTCTGAAGGAGCAAGATTACTGCTGTGACAAACCCTGGGAACAATATGAGACACAGAAACTAAGAGCTGTAGTCTCAGAAGCAGGTCACATCACCACCAATGCAATTCTCTTTGCTACAACTTTGCCTTCTGTCATGCCCTGGACTTGGATCCTTGCGGGTTGCTCAGAGCCCATCGCTGTTGGCTGAAAACCCAGCAGTTATTGCTGGCTCTCTGCATGAGCAGACTCTGGACAGCTCATGCTTGGAGGCCTGCTGAGCTCAGCCACCAGACTTGCACCTTGCTGCTGCTTCCACAGGGCATCAGGGATGCCCACTGGAATAGATGCAGTGTGCTCTGCTTCCTGCTATGGAGCTACCTGGCAGGTGGGTCTGGACCTGTAATGGGAGAGTGGGAGGCATGGCTCCTGCCTCTCAGAGATCTCAGAAGAGCTGGGACATCAAAACCCACCTGAGGAAGACTGCTGTATCTCCTTCCCCTCACACGCACCTTTGCTCTCCTAGATGAGAGGCAAGGCAAGAAGTTTCCCATACGGGTAAATAATAGCCTCAACTTCAGACTTCCTGTGATTTCTGTGGGAGCCACCAGGACCAAGTCTTCCTAGCACATCCCTTATGGAAAACTGCCACAAATGATTGGTGTGCCTTATTCTTCTTCAGTGGTCCACACGGGGATATCCCGCCAGCTTTTCTCTAGCCCTTTTACTGTTCCCTCCTCATCACTGACTTGATGTGCCAGGGGGAAGAATGAATGAGCAGACTGACAGCTATGCCAAACCCCACTCCCTCACTCTGTGCATCATCATTTCTGCCAGCTGAGTGTGTTCATCATGGGAAGGGTGGGAGAGCATGTGTGGAGCCAGGGCTGGTGCCTCTTTGTAAGGGTTTTGCAAGGCTGAGAGGATGTCCCAGCTGGGTGCCTGCAATAGATCCTCCCCAAGCCACAAGCAGGATGAGTGTTAGAGATCTTATCTCACTTTTCAGTAATAGGTATCCAGTTTGCTGACTCCAGCTGCCCGACTCACGTCTGATTCAGGTCTCTGGGCTTCCTGCAGGATGTGGTGGGTGCAATGTCTGAGTGGCAGGCTCAGGAAACAGGGGGCACATCAGAGATCCATCACCTGCACTTCCCATGACAGGCTGGAGAGTCTGATACCCCCACCCTGGAGCTGAAGAATGGGTACTTCAATGTGTAATTAACAGGTAAAGCAGGAGAGTCTGTTCCCAGAGGATCCAGAGCTCCCTCCTGGGAAGCCCCAGTCGCACACAACAGACTTTAATTGACAGCTTTTTCTGGGAAATGATTTCCCAAGTGGGATGTGTGGCAAGACACCCTGCTACAGCATGAGCATTTTGATGCCTTGGCTGTATTGCCCTGCTCCTACTGCCCTGCAAACTTGGTGTGACAAAGTGCTTGTGATGGGAAGATTTGGGGCTGCTGCAGCTTGCGGAGGGGTAATCTCCTCTCTGGTTTTTTTTTTTTTNAAAGAGCAGTGGTGGGGATGGGACTCTACCGGTGGGATTTACTGGGAGATATGGGCTGCAAGGACAATGGAATCCACCGCCTCTGCATCCCAGAAGGAGATAGAGACACAACAGCTCTCTGTGGGTGGAGGAGGGAGAGGATCTCCTACTTGTCACTTCAGAACACCCAGTACTTGCCTCCACCTGGTGCTCATTTTAGGTCTCATCCTTCTCTGACTGGATGCGGGCAGCTGACAGGGATGGGGGCTTCCTTGCCTAAGGGAAAAAGAGTGTCTGACCCCAGGAAGAGGTGGCTGGGACTGGAAGCTGCTGCCAGCACTGGCTCCAAAGGCACTAGTGGCTCAAAGGAAAACATGTGTTCTCTTCTGCCAGCTTCTCATCCCTGACCCCCCCCATCCTGTGCCAGGACGGGCAGATCCTGTGGCTTCTGGGCTGGTTGTTCTCAACACCCAGTCCTGTCCTTGGAAGTAAGGGGTACAAAGAGATCTTAGACTGTCTGTATGGGGTGGGATTGCCTCTGCCATCTACTGCTCTCTGCTTCCACAAATCACTTTGATTCAGCTGTGGGTTTCTCAAGATCAAAAACGATCCAGCCCTGAACCTTGAAACAAACTGGGGCTTGGACTTCCTGTGTCCTCACACAGGAACTGAAGGATGCATTCCCAGGCACAAGATTAGCCCTGTTTCAGTGCTCCGAGTTTAGGACTGAAATTCTGGGTATCTCCTGGATCCTAATTTGGAATCTGCTTTTGATGACTCTTCTTGGGGTTTTCTGTGTGTAAATCCCCACATTAATTCCTTTTGGGCAGACCAAGAAAAAGAGGCCAGGACATTTCATAAGGAAATGTTGGCTCTTTACTCCTGGGATATTCCACGTCAGCGAGAGGTTTTGTCAACCACTGTAACTTCATGCTTGGGGAGTGAGGAAAAGAGAGTGGCTCTTACCACAGTGGCTTTCAAGCTCTCTGCTTTTCTCCTCCCATGAGATCAAGACTTCCTTGAAGACTCCAGAACCAGATTAAAAGCTATTGCCTCAAACCAGCTCATGTCCCATGTCTGCTGATGCCTGTCAGTTAAAGGACATTATCCCGTTCTTTGGGAAAGGGGCTCTTCTGGTGGATCAGGAGGTAGGTGCCTGACCGTGTCTCCTCTGACTTTGGGTGTTACATCCACTGCACAGCCCAGCCCTTCTGTTTACAGCCCTGTTATCTCCACAGCCGCAGGCACTCGTCTCAGATGGTTTGTCCATGCCAAATCCCTGTTTCATTATGGAATCTCAGAAATGCCCATTACAATGCAGTTCCTTAATACTTAATTGCTAAAGGATGATGTTTAATACTTAAACTACCCAGGGGAAAAAAAATAGGTCAGTATGGAAATTTCCCCAGGATTCAGGCTGGAGGAATGACTGTCTCAAAGAGGACAGCAGACTCTCGCTTGAAGCAATTGTAGACAAGCTCACTTTGCTTTTGCAGAGGTGGATTTAGGGAGCGTCCAGGTGAACTGGTAATTACAGTCCTTCAACAGCCCTGAAGACACAAGAGGCAGGGCATGTTTGCTCCAAAGTGCTTTTACAGTTCAGGAGCCCAGTTCTCTTCTCTGAGGGTAAAGGCTAGAAGGAAATCTCCTGCAGAGACCATGAGAGACCCAAGTGAGATTTGGGGGTACAGAATTAGGTCAGGGTACAGAAACTAGGGAAAAAGAGGGATGCCATACCTCCTTTCAGATTTAACCCTCTGATACTTTCTGCCTTTGCATCTCCTGGGAAGGAAAAACATGTTACTTGAATTGGAAAATACTGAATATCCATGCTCCTATGGTTTCTATGCTTTAGCCTAATATTGTCAAGAGCTGGTTCATCCCTAGCTGCACTTGTGCTAACACAAACACTTATTTTTCTTCCTAATGTACCTACTGACAGCAGTATGTCCCAGCTTGGTCTTGGGTTCACTGTGTTACCTTATTTGAGCACTTTTGGCCCACACTGGACTGGTGAGACTCCATTCACCCATTTGCTGTTCTGACATTCCTTTGCACCTTTTATGCTTTCAATTCACCTTTCTTGAGCAAAGATGATCTGGAATTTAAGTGGCATTGCAGAGAGAGACCCTGTTGTGAATTGTGGAACAGTTTTAAAGTTTCCCTGCTCCTATTGCAAATACCTCACCCCATCTGTGGTAGAAACATCTTTGTATCTTGCAGGTCTGCACCCCCTTAGAGACTGGGTGGGTTACACCAGTTACACCAGGCTGTCTCCACCTGGGATAATTGCTTTTGTTTTCCTTGTAGCCCAACAAAGAGACTCTCCTAAAGTGATCTCATGGAATACACATCTAAAATTACATCTAGGTGGGTTCTTTTGCTCTGAAGGTAATTCTTTCTGTGTTGAGGAACACCTCTATCTGTGGTTAGGTTGGAGAGCAGACACACTTTCCATTCTGGGACATGTCCTCACCTGGTAGGGAAAGTTCTTGTCATTGCTTCTGACTCACACTTTGGGCTGCTGGAGCTTCACACCATTTCTGTGTCTTCTGCCTTTGCAGTCTTTGAATTCTCCTGCTGTGGTGCACAACAGCAGCAGTGTCTCCAATTCAGGACTGGCTCTGCAGCTCTCAGAAGAACTGCTGTCTACACAGAGCAGTTTATGAGAGAAGCCCCTGCCAAAACCCTATTTCAGGAGAGCTGTTTGTAATAGCTTTCCCTTCAGATATGTTATTAAAAAGCTTTCTTCTGGAGCAATTGATGGTTTTCCAGTGTGGAGTAGTTATTCTGGCATGCAACCGCTGAGAGTGGAAAATGGCATCTCTACAGGAATGATATGTGATGTACATTGTTTATTCCTGTAAATTAGGACAAGCTTTGGGGTGAGAAGGAAACTAGACATGACAAGGAACCTCCAGTGGCATAGGTTGTAGGTTCATGCCCAACATAGCTCTGAGGGATCCATCCCTATGAGATACTTCTGAATTACATTAGGCATAGACTCATGTCAGGGTACCCTTTCCTTCACTTGGTCCCAATCAGTGGGCTTCACGAAGAGCTATTTTAATGAAATTTAAAATATTATTCCTATTACTATATAGTAATTCAAGTCCAAACCCAGTTTGCCAGGTTCCAGGCCATTCTTTAGTGCCCCAGGAACCTAAATTAGTATTGCAGTTTCATCTTAAGTTTCTCCAAAACCAGGTGTCATAAACAATACTCAGCTGTGTGTGTTATCACTCTTTCCTGGAGAAACTTCTTCATTTTTCTAATTCAATTTGGAGGGCAAAGCAGACCCAGACATGAAACAAACACCTACCTCTGCAAATCTGGAGATTCAAGGCAGGATGTTGAAATCTCTGTGCTTAAGCCTCCAGCTAGAATGGTTTAGAAAGCTTATAAACTTCCTACCCACCCACTTCCTATCCTGCCTTGCTAGGCAAACTATAATTTTTATTTTTAATGAAATCTAATGAACATACCATCATACTGCTCCATCAAGTAGATCATGGGAAGGAGATGGTTAGAGGTATCTTCCAAAGGGAGATTTCACAAGGCTGAATCCTGCCATGCCTTGACACAGTGACCTCTCTTGGCATAACGGCTTTTGCACCAGGTGACCCTGCCATCAGTGCAATGAGTGACTCATTACAGATTTGAGTGATTCACAATTTTCTCCCTATTGGATTGCACCATACATCCTGGGATGAGTGAATAAATTTGGCTTGGACAAGCTGTGAAACCCACCAGCCTGGGTTTATCCATTCACTTACTTAAGAAAAAGTCTTGTTACTTTGTTAAACTTGGATTTTAAGAGGAGAAATTACATTGCTAGGGGGTGATTCAGAACTCTGCAGAAGCCAAGAAGTTTCAAGCCTGAATTTATTTTGTGCCACTATAGCCAGTAGGAAAACAGCTGAATGGGAGCAGCCAGGAATTGGTTCTTCCTTTATAATTTCACCTGTATCTTTCCCCTGGCATGTAGCGATGAGGGACAGAGCCAAGTGGCAAGGCTGAAACACAAACAGAACACTTGCAACCTGGGTGTTAGTTTTGGATCTTGTCTAGAAATAACATCCAGAGCACACAGTGAGTTTATTGTGGCACATTGCATGGTTCTGCTGAAGAGAAATGAAGGGAATAAGAAAGTGACAAATGTTACAGAGAAGTGTTCTGTTAGACCAGGATCAAAAGGCATAGGTTCAAATCCTGGATAATTCCAAGGTACAGCTGTATTTGTTGGTCCCACAAGATACTGGAAGACAAGTTTGAGATTTATGGCAGGAGCACAACGTAACAGTCTTGTCTCTGACTTCCTTGCTGAGTTGAGTTTTCTCTTCTCTTGGAGTTTCCTCTGGGCAACCAGCAGATTCAATAAACTGGAGTGTTACACTGCCTTAATTTTTGACACTGTAGATTGAAGGTACCTTAATACCTGATATTTTAATCATGCTGTGACTGACAAGAGAAATCCCTTGCTTGCACTTCAATAGCTCTGGCAAAACCACCAGGAAGTCAGAGTTTTTTGTGACAGAGTTTTGGAAATTTCCCTTCTTTGAGGCTTTGTGCTGTGAAAGAGCTTCTTTGGATGTCCATGCAAGGCATGGATGTCTTTCCATGTCCACCCAACTCCAGGAGAGCCCATCAGCTCTGAGGTCTTGTCTCATTATTCTTAACTGCTACATCCTACTTTGTTTATTTCTACCATCCCGTGGATTTATTCTAACCACCAGGATGGGTACAAGTACCCTGACCCCCAGTTATTGTAGGAGATGGGCTTTCTTGGAAATCTATTGGTGCTCAAGGACATATTTAAATGATTTCTGTTCAGATTATGTGCCCCTAAATCCAGTAGATTGGTGTATCACAGCAATTCCTGTATTGGCACAGAGAAGCTCCAGCACTGGGGCCTTTCAGGCCTTGCTCACACTTTGACTAGTTATTGCTTCTGAAAGGATGTCCCGCTTCTTCTAGCATTGTGTCACTGTCCTTTCCCCAAGCTCCTTCCTAGATAATAACACAGTTCCCTGTTGGGAAAGCAATTGCATAACTCCCTATTGCTCATTTTAAGTCATTGGATCTTGGGCTGTAGTGATTCACCCTCACAACGCCCCAAGAAGGGAATCTGATATCACTCTCCAATTTACTGACGGAGAAGCTGGGGTGTGGAAAGGTGAAGGATTTGGTTGGGGTCAGGCAGTGAATCAGGCACAGAGCTGGTGTCGGAGCACCCACCCCACTCCAGCTCCTCAGGCTTGCCTGTGTCTAGACTTCTCCAAGCACCAGCTTTGATGCTGGTCTTGTCACCATCTTTTACCATGTTGTGGCTCAACCCCAACCAGTGACAAAGTACCATGCACTGCCCCCTGCCCACCCCCAGTGGGGAAGGCAATGGTAAAGAAATATAATACTTGTGGGCTGAGATAAGAATAGTTTAATAATTGAAACAAAATAAAATACACTACTACTGGTAATAACAATGACAATGAAGAAGAGAAAGACAATAAAACCAAGAAGGGCATGTGATAAACAACACCATGGCTCACTACCTACTGAGAGATGGCCAGCCTGTTTCCCAGCAGTGATCAGCCAATTCCCCCCAGTTTATGCACTGGACATGGTGTTCTGTGGTATGGAATAACCCTTTGGGCAGTTTGGGTCAGCTCTCCTGGCCATGCTCCCTCCTGGTTTCTTGTGCACCTGCTCCCTGGCAGAGCATGGGAAACTGACCAGTGCTTGAGTTAGGGTAAACACTGCTGAGCAACAGCTGAAACATCAGTGTGTTATCAACATTATTCTCAACTGAATCCAAATCACTAGTAAGAAGGAGATTAATTATTCCAGCCAAAACCAAGACATACCATCAACCTTGGAACCTCACATCTCCCCTCCTTTACCTATTTGTGAGGAAATGCCTGTATCCTCAAGTTGCCGGAGACAGAAGAAATGTTTCTACCTGCTTGGAGAACATCACAACCCCCCATGTTTTTTGCTCCTCACCTTTCTCTCTCTGGTCTGATGGCCCTGTCCTCACCACCAGGGAAGGAATGGGAACTAGCCTAAATAAATCTCAATGATACTACACCACAGAACACAGCGACTGCACATTGGTGGCCATGTGTTTTAGCTTGGGAACTGCTAAAAGGGTAAAAAACCCAACATACAGCTTAATTTTGGGCTGTGATAGCTTTGATAAAGCATCAGGGTAAAAGGACAGGGCAGAATATAAAGGAGATGGGAGTGCAGGAGGAAGTAAGGAGCTTCCATGGCTCTGGTGATGCACTGCAAGATGATGAGGGGAAAGATACGGAATGAAGGTTGAAAATGGCTGTCTTGAGTACTTGTTTGCAAGCCCCAGCTGCAGCAAACATGGGGCTGATGGAGCACTCACTGTGGTTCAGAGGACCCTATTGATGCTGGCAGTCCTAGACTGGGCTTGAGCACAAAATAACGAGGAAAGTTTCCTGCCCCTGTAATTATGTTTGGACTTGAATGTTTCCCTGTATTTGATTCCTCACACATTATTGCTTTCTTAGCCACATTCCTGACTGCTTCTTGTGTTGGCTGGAGTTTCTGTACAAAATAAAGGTCCTTTCACCACTGTACTAAAAAGCTCTGGTTTTTCCACAGGAAAGTTGCTGGTTAAATAAGGGGAAGAGGAAAAGCTGGGCATCTGTGGCTTTGCAGAGAAGGCGGGGGAACAAATCAAGGAAAGGGGTCCCTTTCAGTCCTGCAAATTCAGCCCTGCTGCTCTGCATCAAGACCTGGTGAGTCAAGGAATTTTTACTACTCACTTAAAAAAAAACCAGATGCCACGAGCTGCACATGTCCTCTTAGCAGTCCTCACCTCAGATGGTATGGACTGTTTTCATCCAGGCCATCTTGTGGAATAGTCCTAGAGTGATACAGGATGTTACTGACGATGGAAAGGCAGCAAGAGTTGTTTCCTGTGTGGCTCAGTAAGTCTGTGGGCTCCTCATGAAGTCCTGTGATGGGGATTGGCTCTGCACTGGGGGTGTCATGTCTTTTCTTTACAGCTTTCAGGGGGACTGGGCTGCAAGCTCTGTGAGGTTGAGATAACTTGTAATGACACAAAAGAATTTGGACCCAAATGTAGATTTCCATGGAAAGAGGCTTCGTCTTGCTCACAGTTCCAGCTTCAGCTGGGTAACTACTGGAGCTCAGGAGAACCTCAGACTTAGCTGTAGGGGTTCAAACCCTTCTGCCTCCCAGTTTTTCTGTCAAAGCATCTACAGCCTCTGAATCAACACAGGAGCACACATCACTTTGCCACCCTGCAAGAGCTTGGGAAGGAAGGAAATCTGAATGCAAGGTACCACGCTCACACAAATGGGTAAGGCACTGCTCAGTTTATGCATCTAACTGAAGCTGGAGAAGGGCAGATATGGCCCTGCATTTTAGGTGGTGATGAAAACAGCAGCAGCTTCAGCAGGCCACATTTAATTCCTTCTTCTCATGAAGCTCCTGAATCTTTTGCTTACCTATGCAAGCAATAAGGAAAATGAAAAAAACCACCCACGCTGTCTTGTGCTGAAAAGATGAGAAAAAAAGCAGGAAAAAAAAGTTGGGTTTGAAGAGCGGGTGGAAGGGGTGTGGTTACCCAGGAGGTGTGTCAGGCATCGATGAACTTATTTATAAGCAAAGGCAGCTGTGCTGGAGAAGAAACTTTGCTGAGGCTTTGTCAGCTGCTGCTTTTTCCCTGACACTGCTTGAGAAGCACCTCTACTGCGATGGGGCGGCAAAAGGACGTCCTTGCTACCATTGAGGAGCACCTGAGGATCAGAAACAAATTAGTGCGGCAAGCACTGGCTGAGTGCTTGGGAACACTGATCCTGGTGGTGAGTGGGGGCTGTAGTGTGGGGATGTTCTCTAACCTGTGGGTTTAGGGGAAATTGTCCTGGTGAAGGGGCTGCATTGCTGCCAGGGTTTGCATTGGGAATGAGCCCAGCTCTGGTGCAACCTGCTGCAAGGGGTCTGGAGGACAGTCCCTGTGTGCAGGGAAAAAATTCATGCATATTGCTTAAGGGTGGATCTTGGGTTTCTGGCAAAATGTGGGCTCTGAAGAGCTTGTTGGGTGTGTGGAAGCTTCTGTGTATCTGTGAAGTGCAGGAAGCAAAATATCTCTGTGTAAGCAGCAAGTATTTTGCTAGAGATGATGCAAAACTTCCTTTCTGTCTGCACTGGAATTTTTTCTTGGCTCTGAAATACTGTAAGTGTTATCACCCGAGGAAGAGAAGGCTTTTTTTTTTTTTTTCCACTTTGCTTTCCCCAGGCATCCCATCAAGAAGAAGTAGCCAGAATTTAAACTGTTGCAGTGTCCTTTTGCTGTCAGCCGCTGATTCCCCAGGGGCTTGTCAGTGAGGCTGCACGATACCATGGCAGCTTGTGCTGACAGCCAGCTGGGACATGGTGCTTGCTATCAGTCAGTGTGTTTTTCGGTGGCCAATGGAGATAAAACTCTTCTGCCTGTTTTCAGTTTCCAAAGGGGTGGAATATAAGGGATAAAACAGGATAAATGTGTGTCTAATGCCTGAGGTTGCAAATGTTTTTGAGCAGCTGCAGTTTGCTTTGAAGTTAAAGGCAGATATTAACAGGTAGGAGAGCCGTGTATGATCTGTGTGGAGTAAATACTGGTGTAGAAAAACGGTGACAGGGATATCTGGCTTAGAGCATCTGCATCTGAAAACACAGGACTGCCAGTTTGCCACAGGTTTGATGCATATATATTGAGGCAGAAATGAGTTGGAGTTCGCACAGTGAATATCTGCAGGTACAAGTTCCTCTGAGATGGTGTAAATCCAGAGCAATCCTGAAGGTTTCAGTGGAGTGACTGTGGGTTTACACCTCTTTGTAACTGGTGGCTCAACTGCTTGGAGAGAAATCTAAGAGTTGGAAGAGTTGAAGGCAGAGGACGACTTGATGAAGCACCTGGGGAACAACACAAAAAGACTGACACAATTATATGCTTTCATAAATAAGATTTTTTTTTTATGATGAAGAGAGGATTTCTGAATCTTCTGTCGCAGTTTAGGGGACTCTGCTAAGGCTGTGTAAAATGCTACCACTCTTAAAAGAAAGCAGCTTTGTGTGGTGCAATGGCTTTATTGTCAGAGCGACCCAGCTTTGGTGATTTGCAAACAAGTGCTGTTGATTTTTCCAAGAAGGGTTGTTTGGAATTAAGGTGGGTAGAAAGTGATACGAAAGTGATTAACAGTTAGAAGATTGCTGTCTATTAATCACTGATGTAGCTGCTGTTAGTCTCAGAATTGAAACAAGGTAAGTCTTGTAAGGTGGACTAATGCCGCCTGATAGCAAAGCTAATATTGCTGAGAAACAAGACAAGCCTTTAGCCGTTTGGATCTGAGCTTTTAGAAGGGCTCATGATCCAAACTCCATTAGTCCATCCTCTGACTGTAACAGTTGGCACAACAGCAACTACTTTTCCTTACACCTTGCCTCTCCAGGTGGAGAGGAATTGGGATCTGCTGAGAGCTTGAGGAAGGGTTTGCTCCAAAATCATAAGCAGACTCCAAAATGGCAGTGATAATGGGCACCCATCAGCCACGCTGGACACTGCATTGGCAGAAGTGGGCAGCACACACCTTGTCCTCAGGAGCATTAAACATGCTTTGTTTCAGTGTGTGTGTGTCGTAGTTTACAGGCTGAACCTTCACTCTGTTCAGGAGTTCCTGAATTGGTTTTAGTGGCACACTTAACTCCATCTTGTAGGACTTGCAAACTCACTTAGGATCTCCTGCAGCAGCTCTGCAGTGGACGGAGCATGGTGGGCATTCTGTGTCCATGTGGGAGAAGGTGGGGTGGGCTTGTGGGAGGAAAGGGAAAGTCCCAAACTCTGTGAATGCTCTCACACAGTCAGAAGTCTGAAACAGGCTGCACCAGAGGGAATTAGGTTCCAGGACTGCAAGCTTGCAATATCCAAGCCAGTCAATCCCTTTCCAACTTCATGCTGTCTCAGTCTATTCATCTTAATGAAGGGAAACTTGCAGTTTTTTTTTTTTTTTTATTACCACCCTGACTCCTTTTCATAATTTTATTATATCAATATCACCTACATGAAGTAGAAAGGGTCTTGAAGGTGAATTCCTTCCCCTTTCAATTGGCCTGGACCATTGTTTGAATTGGATTTTCTCCCAGGACAGAAATTGTCATTTTGTACCTTGCAAAAGTCCCTGCTGCCCACCCTGCCAGCAGATTGAGCTGTCTGTGTGCATTTAGATGCATTGTACCCCAGTAAGTGTCTGGTTTGGGCTTCACAGTAAAATGCCTGAGGAAAGACCTGAATCCATGAAAATTTTCTTCATGGGATATGGAATTGACTAAACACAAATATATTTGAACAGAATATTGTCAGGCATGGATTTAAGGTTAGATATCATTCACACTGAAATCAACTTCCTGAGCCCCAAGGGAGGGAGATGGTTTAAAGTTTGCAGCTTAGTTTAAATGTCACTTTGTAATGTAAAACTTGTCCCACTGTGGATATTGGCACTGCTTCAGCTTCTTCCCTCTTCCCTTTCACTTGCATAATGACTGCAGCTCTCTTAAACTCTTCTAGACAAAAACTATTGCAGATCCCTACATAGTCTTGCTGCCTGTAAGAATGAACCTAGTGCTTGATTTTATTGTTCTCATTTTTTTAAAGAGATTGTAAAGGTAGAATCATAGAGTGGTTTGAGCTGGAAAGGACTGTTAGAATAGTGCCTCTTATTTTTAAGATAAGAAAAATAATCCAGCTAGGGCAGCCAAGACCTGAAGAATGCTAAGGCAAGTTGCTGTCTACTTGCAAGCCACTTTTGCTGTGCAGAGACCTTGCAAAACTTTTATTTAGTTTGTGGGTGGTGTGTCTCTATTGTTGCAAAAATAGTAATGCTGATTCTACACACATTTCCTTTGATACTTAAATTGGCATTTCCCCTCTTCAAAATTCACTTTCTAAGTAGCACTTTAGNTTAGGCTTGAGCTTTATACCTGTGTTGGAAGCACCGCTTGCTGGCAATCGTTAAGCACTACAAACGCCAAAGGTATTTTCCCAGTCCCTTGCTGTTTGTGTTATTACTGTAGCAACGCACTAAAGCCATATTTCCATGGTAGGTCTCCGTGCCTCTCTTAAGGCTCGGTCTGTTTGCCTTGCCCTGCTAGCTGTAAATACCAAAGCTGGCTCTGTTTGTCTTTTACATTTGCAGGAGAAGTAATGTGCTGATTATGACTGATTTCCGAGTGGGACTCACTGTGAATCACTGCTGTAGAGGCACAAAGAAAGAACAAAACAACTCCTAATTGCTTTTCAGTTGGTGCTTGCCTTGACTTTGTGGCTAGGTTGTAGCTTTTTGGGGTATGACGGTGCTGTAGACCGCAGAAACAAAAACAGCAAAGTGGTTTGGATGACTAAAGCAAGGGGAGCTTCACCTCATGAGATGACCACAGCAAGGGGAGCCCCACTTAGGTGTTGGCAATTTAAAGCTGCTGCTCATCCGACAACTGTCTGGGGCAGCACAGTAGTTCCCACAGTTGCTGTTTGATTTGGGGTGGTTTGCTTAAACCCAGCTTGTCACATTTGGAAAATGTAATTAAAAAAAAATTAAAAAAAAAAGTTATTTTCGTTGTTAATGCTTTGCTAGTCTGTAAAAGGGAGTGAAAATCCCTTGCTATAAGCATGTTGAGTGCTGCTGATTCTTCCTTGAAAGAAGCTGTGCAGCTGGGTATGGGGACATGGAAGTGGCAGTGCTGCTGCTTTCCCTTAACCCTTTCACCAGAAGAGGTCGAAGTTCTTCACTAACTGTCCAAAACTGTCCCTTCTTGCTGTCTCTTTCCAGGAGCAGGACATTTCTCCTTCCTACAAGCAGGACAGTTTGGGCACTAAGAGTTGCCCTTGGTGGGAAGGCAGCTTTTCCCCAGGAGTGCCCAACCTTGTGACCAAACCCCCACCAGACCTACTGGTCTTTCTAACAGCTAAAACCTCTTGATCTGAACAATAGTAGGGGACATCAGAATAAATGTTTTTCCTTCTGTGCATGTGTGAACAACCTAAACCAGTGAATTTCCTCTCTAATGCCCAAGCCCTCTGCTGAAGGTTGCTCAGGTTTCTTGAGCTGAGGGAGGCTTATATCTCCAGCTTTGTGCAATGTTTTTTTGTAGCATGTGATGTATGTGGGGTGCAGTCTTGCTTAGAAGCTCTCATCTCTCCAGCCCTGCAGCCCTGCCTTGGCTCTGGTTCAGTGGGTGGTGCAGAAAGAGCTGCAATGTAACAGACCATCTGCAGCTGCCCTTCCTGCAGGGCTGCTTCTGTACAGGCTGCCTCCAGCTGTGCTGGACAACAACTGGGCTGGGGGATCTAAGGTTTCTCCTTGCTTTGCAAATTGAGAATGATGACCAGCCTGGTTGTTTGAGAGATGCTTTGAGGAAAAGCATAAAGGATATTGCTCCTTATATAGTCTTTTTGGGTGATGGAGGCTATCCTGCTATGTGAGCTGTGGAGTTCAAGATCTCTGCACGCTGCTCTTGCTCCCTTCTCCCTATGAAGAGTGGTACCCTCTGTGCGTCCAAAACTTAAAATCATCCGCCAGTATCTCCAGGTCTCCTCCTTCAGAGAAGACTCATGATTTGACTGCCCTTCTGGCATCTTCCCCATTAACCAGAGGACATCAAGGGCTGACCAATCTTTCCCATCCACCAGGGTGATGAGGGTAGATTTACAGCAGGCTTCTTGCCTAATCCCCAGTTTATTTGCTGGTAGAAGAGCTGTAATTCAGGTAATTGCACTCCTCCTGGTCTATGCCAGTGAAGCTTTCCCACCTACATTTAGAGACCAGTCTGTCCGAAGTTGAAGAGCAAATGTACTCAGGCTTTTTGTGTTGCACATGAAGGTGCAAAAAAGCTTTGGCAAAGAAAGGAGGAGACAAGAAAGGAAAGAAACCTGGCTCTTTTGCAGAGGAGTTCTGAGCACCATGTATGAAGCTTCACATGTGAAGCTGTTTTCCACAAGGTCTGCCCAAATAGGCTGCCTTTGGTAGCCTTGTTTCTTCCTGAGCTATTGCAACTTTTTTAACCTCCATGGTTCTTTCCTACCAGCCCTTACTGGCTACTGGGCTTTCATGTGTTCAGACACTGAGACAGGGTGTTTTTATCTTGAGTGACAAAACCAGCTGCTCAGTCTCCACGCATGACCATCTCCAAACAGGGAGCTCAAGGTTTCCTGAGTGTGAGGTATCCCTGCAATGTGCTATCTTTTCCTGTTATTTGCTGCTGCTTCTGGCTGGTGCCTTCTTTGTACAGGGGGGTTCTTCTCCCCTCTGGAGTCTGTCAGCCCCGCCACTCTTGAACCCATTCCTGCAGAACAAGGATTTAGCCCTTTTTCACAGTGCAATAAGTTGAATCACCCTATGAGCAGTAAGAAGCCTCCCTGTTAGATTTGCTAGAGTCAGTAAGATGAAATTAGGGAGCAGGCTTCCATTAATCTGGTTAATGGGTGCTTTGACTTCAATTCCTTGGAGAGCAGGTTTAACACATTGGAGTGATGCTTTATTGCAAGTATTTTATTAGCACTTTAAAACCACTTTTGAACTTGGCTAGTATCGTGGGTATATAACAGTTGACTGCTGCACCTACTGTCATGGGAGGTGCTAACCTGGGTTTCTGTTGGCTGGATATTCTTCCAGAAGTGTTTTTTTTTACACAAAAACAGAACCAAAATACAACTCCCCCACAAAACCAAAGCCAAACAAATGAAAAAGCAAAACAAAAACCCAACAAATGCAAATGAAAAACAAAACCACAAGACAAAATGCTGTGGGAGGTTATTAAAATCAAAAGAATGGGGTGTGATCTCCCCCTTAGGTGTGCACCACTGTCCCTGACTACAGTGGTACAATATTGCCTAAGAACTCTTAAATACATTGCATGGACTAAAAAGACTGGGAAAAATGCTGAATTGCTTTTATTTGACCTTCCTTGCCTTTCAACCCAAGCTAGATGCCCCTGAACATCTCTCTGTGAGCAGTGGACAAAAAAAACCTAAAAAATGAAAGCTGAGATTCTCTGGGCTCATCTAACCTGGGAAAAGGAATTGGAAGGAAAACTAGCAAAGAGCAGAAGTTAAAGTGGTGTGATTAAAAATTGTATTAGCTACTACCACAACAAAACTCTGTAGTGTCAAGGTACTTGCCACAAAAGTCTAGGTCATGACTAAATCAAATGTCATGGAGGGATGTCATGCATGACACTGTATTTTTGTGTTTAGTGGACACCACTGGTGCAGGGTGGAATTGAACACATGCATATCAAAGTTCAAACTTGTCCCTAAGTATCACTGTGCCTTTTTATCTGCTGAGGGTTGTTTTCTACTGTTACGCTGAATTAAGCCAAATAGTGCTCACGGCTCATCTGATAAACAGTTGTAATGGTCCTATGGAGTGGCTTCGGGGTGTTTTTGCATGGCCCATAGACTCCCTTCTGAGGAAAAGCTGGAGAGTTACTGCCAGGTGTAGGATGGAGGAGAGGAGGATGGGAATGACTTCTTGAGATAACCTCTTGAGAAATGGCAGACCTGGCATTCCTTCAGCTCAAGGGAAGACCTTTGTAGGTGATCAGGGAGGTGGAGGTGGGAAAATTTTACTCTGTGGTTTCTGCAACCAAAAGGTA
Source organism: Ploceus nigricollis (assembly GCA_013399945.1). NCBI lineage: Eukaryota > Metazoa > Chordata > Aves > Passeriformes > Ploceidae > Ploceus > Ploceus nigricollis. The sequence goes on from VXBC01002951.1 coordinate 178,612, forward strand.
TGTGTATAACCATCATCCACCTGCGGAACTGCCAGTTCTTACAGAGTGAATAACACAAATACCTTCATCACTGGGAATCACTGGGGGTAAACTCTGCCAAACTCAGGTTTTGTGGGTTTGTCCTCTGCCTGGTCAGACTGATGTGCTGTGTGGCCTTTGAGAGGCAAACACCATGGCCACGTACCCTCTGAAATCTCTCCAAAGTTTGGTGGGGCTTGTTTGGGGAAAGGGAAAAATAAGATTCACCCTGGCCATCAGCCTGTACTTATTTGCTCAGCTGGAGAAGTGCTTCCCTTGGTGGTTTGGGCATAGCTGTTTCAGTTTGTTGCCAATAAACAAATATTTTCTGCCTTTGTCTTGGAGTCTCCTCTGCCATGGTTTCCCAGCTTGGTAAGGACATTGTAGGGGCTGTTCTGACTGCACCCAGTAGAGAGCAGTGCTGGCTATCCCTCCCTCACCAGCGAGTTCAACAGGTTCCTTTATTCTTTTTACACAAGGCCCTTGTGTTGGGCACCTGGTTCCTCGTCAAGAGGCACCTATTTTCAGAGTGTCCAGCTCATGAATCAGCCTGCAGCCTACCTGGCTGCTCTTTTCCAAGCAAGCTGAGTGCACCTCTTGCTTTGTTAGCATTTCTTCAGTTGTCAACAGCATGGGGGGGGATGAGTTAACGTGTGTTTTGTCTTTGCCTCCGATTTGGATCATGTGTTGCTCAATGGGCATGTCCCTTGTTGGCTGGAGAATAGACAACAGCAAACCCCACCACCTTGGTTCCTATTTGGTGGCTTATGCTGTAGGAGTTGATACCACTTCTGTGGCAATCGAGTAATTCTGGAATGATGGAGTTCATGGAAGTAGAAAGTCTTTGTAGTTATGGGTATGTGGTCAGAAGAAATAAGTCAAGCCTTGATCCCTAGATTTAAGCATCTCATGAGCAGGCTGTAATCTCTGTCCTAGCTTAAGGATCCTCTCAGTACCTGCCAATATGGTAATTCCAAGTGATAAAACACCAAGGGTCAGTTCAGGTGGAGCCAGTGGGAGATACAAACATACAGATGATCAAGTTTAGAGCTCTTTAAATTACATGTTGCATAGTGGAAAGACTTGCCAAGATAGAAAACCTGCAGCTGGATGACTGATGAACTGAATTGCCAGGGGAAACTGGTTTGAGTTGTTAAGGGTGAGCATAGGAATGAGGGCTTTTAGGTGCAGTTGGGAAGAGAAGTATTATCCCGTTGGAGTGAACATATTTAAGTGAGACCTTCCTTAGCTACTACGAAACAGTTTCATCACCCAAAATAAACAGCTTTTGTCTGCTAGAGTGTTTGGTTTGCTGCACCCCTGATCTTGGACAGGAGGACAAGACTGGCTGTGCTGGTGGACTCTCTTGAATATAGACTTTTCTTGATGAAGCCTGGAAAGAGAATTCCATTAATGTCAGGCTGAATGTGGCCTTCTTCAGTCATGACTGTATTTCCAGGCATTAACAGAATTGTTCCCTACCAACCTATGTGCTACTGTGTCAAACAATTATTAGTCTTTTTAACACAATGGTACCCAGATCCCTCATCAACATAGTTGTACTATGAATATCTCAGACCAGGACAATATCTGGCTCATCCTTCTCACCTGGTGTCTTAAAGTTAGATGTTTGGATGAAGAATTCCAGACTCCTGTAGATCCATCTTGCTTTTAATTTTAGCCCTGTTTTTGGTCCATCCTGCAGGGAGATGGATTTGTCTGTGCCCTTTCTTCTTCTCTCCCATTTCTAGAGATAATGCATAGGTAATTTGACCAAAGATAGAAGCTGTGAAGGTTTTGAGTCGTGACTGGACTATGATGGCCCACGAAGGTGTAAGGAGAGGAATTGCAGGCATTGGTCAGCAACCGGCCCTGATGTGAAACAGAGAGGGTAATTTCAATCTCTTTTTCTCCTCCTAGCTCTTTGGCTGTGGCTCTGTTGCGCAGATCATTCTCAGCAAAGGGACTCATGGAGGTTTCCTGACTGTCAACCTGGCCTTCGGCTTTGCTGTAACGCTCGGCATTTTGATCGCAGGACAGGTATCAGGTACGTGTGGCTCCATGTAGGCTGAATTTCACTTGTGTCAGTTATTGTGTAGACCTACTTTTCCTGTGTGGCACTGGTATGGAAGCTAGTGCCCCTTGGCACAACTCTGGGACCTACATTCTGCCCATAAAAATACACTAACCACCAACCTCTCTGCAGGTGGACACCTGAACCCAGCTGTCACTTTTGCCATGTGCTTATTGGCCCGGGAGCCCTGGATCAAGCTACCAATTTATGCCCTTGCACAAACCCTGGGGGCTTTCCTTGGAGCTGGCATAGTCTTTGGGCTGTACTACGGTAAGTGTGCAAACCTTGTGTCTTTTTTGAAGTGAGACTACTGCGTTTGTGATTCACTGCAGGGAGGGAGGTTTCCATATCAGAGAGGAGCACTTGCAGTGCAGAGATCCAAGAAACCTCCTTACTGTGTTTCTGGGATGGCTTTTCCATTCTCATGATGATGGGTTCAAGCCTCCTCAAAACAATCTGAAGGCCAACCAGTGTTGTCAAAGTGCAAGTCTTTGCCCTTGAGTAACGAACACTGGACCTCTGGATGGGCTCTTTTGTATCTACTCACTGTTTGTATCTATTCACTGTTCCAGAACCATTTTCTCATTCTTGGCTTAAAAAATGAAGTCTTCACTGTGGTGTCAAATGCATTGTCTTGTGTTAGCTTCCAGATAATGTGACTTCTAGCAGATTTTGCTACTTTTATCAGAGTGATTCCATACCTTGGAAAGCACCTTACAAATCCAGTTCCTCATGCCTCTATTTCTCTTGTGTGCTTTTCATCATCATAGGGGGCAAGAACTGAACTTTTATGCTGGCCCTTGCTGTTCCTCTAATATCAAGTGTGACATTTGGACTCAGACTTTGCCTCCCGATTGCTTCTGGCAATAGGAGTGATGTTCCCCGTAGCTGAGTGGAGCATCTGGTCACTGTTATTTCCAGCTGGAGGAGGAAGCTGCCGCACCAGCACTGGCTGGAGCTACTTTTCACTTTAGGAAGAAGCAAGGAGACCTACCTTCCTCTGAGTAAACATCAGGGCCACAGTTCAACACCAGTTATCTTTCCAGTTGGTCGATTGAGGCCTCCTCTTCAGAAGGGATTTAACTCCATTTTAGCTATGTAACCCATGGAAAAGCTACATTCAGAGGTGTCTGGTTTTGTCTCCACTCACCATGAAGGAAAGATAGACCATCCTAAGTTACTTATCCAGCTTCTACACAGTGGCACTGGCGGCTCCAAAGACAACCTTGGGAATTGTAACTAAGAAAAGTGAAAGAATATCCCAAATCCTGTCACATCTTCACCAAGACTGATGCCACAGGCGTTTGGTTACTTTTGGGAGAGAGTTGGAGTCACCTTAGTGTTTGCTTCTTGACTCTCTTACTTGATGCCTGGCAAATCATTGTTAGGAACAGGGACTAATGCCATCTGCCTCTGAGCCTGACTGGTAAAAAGCTGTGGTGGATGATGCCCTAAGTTTTCCAAATAAGTGTTTGCTCTACAGCAAATGATTTTTTTTCCTCCTTCTCTACCTCTAGATGCTATCTGGGCTTTTGACAATAACCAGCTCACTAATGCCACTGCTGGTATTTTTGCCACCTACCCATCTAACCATCTGAATGTTGTGAATGGCTTCTTTGACCAGGTAAGAGGGTGCTGGGAGGATGAAAGTGCATTTGAAGAGGAATCTTTTGGGTGAGTCTAGGCCTCATCTTTAGTTAGAAAATTAATTGCAATTTAAAGATAAGATATCCAGAAAGGTTTTTTGGAGTTGACACAAGTATCTCACTAGCCCATAGGAAGAGCACGGCCAGAAAGGACCTTACAGCCAGAAGGCTTATGCCAAGGCATTAACAAGTGGTACAACACTGGTCAGGACACCAGAGGAAAGAATGTAATTTGTCATGGTCCCTGAAGAGCCATAGTGTGAGGAATGATAGCTCTTCCTCACTCTCACTCTAGTACTGTGGTTGTGGCACAATCCAGAGGTCAGCTGGGTATGGGGTTGTGGTTGATGTTGAATGTGACTCTCTCCTAAACTTGCCGTCAACAACAAAAGGAACAGCTTCTACCCAGCCACGGCATATGGGAAGGAGGTTTAGGAAGATGTTTCCAGCTTTTCTGGCTGCCTAAATAGCTATTCATAACTCTTCTAGGGGTAGGGAGAAAGGTGCGAGTTTGATTGAGGTTCTGGGCTGCCATAATCTCAAGAGAGAAGCATGTTCCACTCTTTTATTCCCATGGCTGCTGTGGTCTGACAGTGTCATGGGATGACTTTGTGCACCTCTTCCTTTTAAGAGAACTACATCCTAGAGGAGTTAAATAACTTGGTTCGAAGACTAATCTGGATTAAATTCTTGTTTTCCTTCCCCATCCCTCTCCAGTTCATTGGCACTGCCTCCCTGATTGTCTGTGTCTTGGCTATTGTTGATCCCTACAACAACCCCGTCCCCACTGGGCTGGAGGCTTTCACAGTTGGTTTTGTAGTCCTCGTTATTGGAACCTCCATGGGCTTCAATTCTGGCTATGCTGTCAACCCTGCCAGGGACTTCGGGCCTCGTCTCTTCACAGCCATTGCTGGCTGGGGCATGGAAGTGTTCCGGTAAGTGCTTGATGATGAAAACCTTGTGCATCAAGGGGAAATAAATTATGAATCTAGAGCTACCATCTAAATAGATGGTAGCTCTGGCACTATAAAGAGTCCTGGCAGCCACGAGGTATCTTTGGATTGTCTAAATGTTGCTAAAAGACACTGTTTGCTTTTTGGCTTCTTAAGAAATCGTGGAAGCTGGGCAGCTTCCAGTGTTGAGAGCAAATGACATAACTTTGCTGTCAAAGAGGAAATCTAGGAGCACCCATGAGAATTTCAGTTGCACCTTGAACATGAGCACATAATGATTTTTAAATGGTAGAAAATGAGAAGTGTTTGTTATTTTTGGAGACAATTAAGAGAGCCATGTTATCAAGAGTTGCTTTCCTGCAAGCAGCGGGAGGGAATTGAAGGTGTCTAGCGCAGGCACAACAAATGCTTCTCTCCTTTCTTGATGGAGAGACAGTCTTGGAAGTCCTGAAAGTAGCTGTTCTGAATTGCTTGTCACTGGGACTTAAAGTGTTTGTCTGTATGTGTGTGTGGCAACTTCTGCCTTGGAAGCTCTGCAGATGTGCATGTGCTACTGTCCTGTGTGAGAGGGTAGTGATGGCTGCAGAGGGTCAGATCTTGCATGGCTCCAGATCCAAGTGCAAATATCCTAATGCTTAGGCTGTGGTTCTTACCTTGTGTGCTTTCTTTTTGTTTTCCAGGGTTGGTAAGCCATCCCACTGGTGGTGGGTTCCAGTTGTCGCTCCTTTCCTTGGGGCAGTTGCAGGAGTGATTGTCTATCAGCTGATGATTGGATGCCATGATGAGCCTTCTCCACCTGCCTCTGAGCAGGAAACAGTCAAGCTGGCCAATGTGAAGCACAAGGAGAGGGTCTGAGGAAGCTGCCACCTAGATCTGGCAGTTATTCATTACTCAGGACTGCAGCTGGCAAAAAGGAGAAGTTAAGAAGAGCTTCAAGAACAACAGGAAGAGTTTTTTACCTGTCTAGTAATTTTTTTTTTCTTTTTTGTATATCCCTGACACATTTGCTTTTGACATGTCCCTGTGAGCCTTCCTCCAAATGCAGTATCATGTAATCTTTTCCTAATAGAAGGGGATTGAGGACTGTAGGAGTCAGGAGAGAAGTGGGCATTGTTGTCCAACACAAATCAGGTGTTCAGGAATTTTAAGCTCTTTTGAGCTATGTTGCTGACATTGTCTGTGACCTTGGCAAACTGCTTCCCTTCAAACCTGTGTTCCAATCTGTAGAATGGGGATCATGCAAAACATAAATTGTTTTGCTGGCATGGATTGGAAACTCCTACATCCTGGAGGAAATTTGTCTGTGATTCTGTGGATCAAATTCTGCTTGATGTTGCTCTAAAGTCAGTACCTTGACACCAGGAATTAACTAGTCTAGAGGATTTTTGTTAGCCAAACTTTCATATCTCTTATGAATTCCTAGATATTGTATCAGTCAGCTGATCCATAATGTCAATGCAGAGAGTAAGAAAGCATTGGATTTTCATTTAATAGTAAGACAAAATGTTTACAAACAAGTACACCCTGTTGTTACAATCAAAAATTTTAGTATTACCAACTCGTAGAAGATCACATGTAGGAAATGCTTATTCTAACCAGGGCTAACCTAGACATAAAGCTTGGCTCCCAGAAGCAGCCTTTCTAATTAATCAGCTTTGTATATAAACTGCAAGCAGCTAATAGCCAAGATCCAGTGGAAACACAGTGTTGCTGAAGTTGTGTGTGTTCGCGTAAATTTCACAGTGGTGTTGTTGGGTTTCTTNTTTTTTTTTTTTTTTTTTTTAGTAGATTTATATATAAATATACACCTTAAAGCTGTTACTAAATACCGAGGTTGGGATGAGTTCGTATAGAGATGTATGGGAACTGCTGATTCTCTATCAGCTTTGAGATAATTTTGGGTTTTCCTGGGATGGTCTTGGATTATGGCATTGTGGTTTTTGGAGCACCTCCTTTTCTATCTTGCAGAAGAACTGGGATATCCCTGGTACTCATGGCTGAGGGACTGAGGTCAGGCACCTCCTGTACTAGCAGTACTGGCATCTCAGGGGATCTCTGGCTCTCCCAACGCCATATTATTACAAAGTATTTGAAAAAAAGCATTATTGATTGTGAAAGAATTTGTAAGTCCCATGCATTAGAGAGACTTGTTCAAAGCCTATTTCTTTAATGTGTGAATTCATTAAAAAATGTATCTTTGTACACATTTCCAGTCACTAAAAGGATGTATTCTTTTTTTTCCTTTTTAAAAAAATAAAATGTTGATACTCACACTGTAAAATCCTAGTGTTTGTTGTATTTTTAAGCAGCTATCAGCAAATTTCACCATGAAAGGAAGTCATCTATAGCAATAGCTTCCTCAAGCCCTTTTCCTCTTCAGCCTGAGCAAAGGGGAATTAACCCTTTCAGGTAGTACAGCTACATGCTCCATTTGTGTTTTATGCCTTTCCCTTTCGGGGTGTGATTTTGAGGCATGTGGAGGATATGGAGTAGCTGTGCTCAGTATAGTGACCAAGGTATGGGCTAGGGGTGAGATTGTCCTACTGTCAGGCATCTTAGTCTTAAGGCAAAAGAACCACTGGGTAAATATTTATCCCTCACCCTTTGTACAATTTAAATTCCCTCTTCTTTCACTTAACATAGTTCTGAATATAGAAACCTACTCTGCCTTCATCTACTGTCCAGCCCCATCTAGCATATTACACGAGTCATCTTTCTTGTTCTGTAGCCATGTCAGGCAAGGAAAAGTACAACAGACCTGAACACAGTGCTCACAGAATTAGACAACAACTTACCTATAAATAAAATTCTTGTTGCTCTTTGACTGGTGTGTGTACTGCTGTATTTTTCCTGTATTAATTGTGCTGCCTTAAAATAACTCCTCACTTCCCACATGATGCCATACTGAAGAATTCAGTGAGGTCTGCATGAATGTGGTTTCCTGCAATTCACCAGCTAGGAATCAAATGGCTTTTTGGAAAGAAATTTCTCAGGTTTGTTTGATTTACTCTATGTGCGGACAGCACGTTGTTTTTTTAATTTCTAACATGAAAGTTTATCCCTCAAACTCTATGTAGCAGCCGTGTATATTGCTGTGATCAACTAACACAACTGCAGCATTCAGTTCTCATTTCCCTTCAGGACTGTCTCTTTTTCTACTCTGCCACCACTTTGTATCTTCAACTATCTTGGTCAATACATGAAAGTTCTTGCTGCAGATCTTAGGACTTTTGATTCAAGGTGTAGTATGTGTTCTGGTTTGTTTGGTTTTTTTCCCTTTGTGGTTTTTGTTGTTGTTACATTACTTACCAGATTACTCTTGCTTTTGCCTGGCATGTAGTGATCAACTTTTACTATATCCCTGCCTTACTCATGCATCAATGATGCATTATTACCTTTATTAAAATGGCAATAAAATGTCGTATCAATTTCAAGTTAAATTTTATGTTTTAACCACTGTGTTAAGCTTTAGCTTTGCTGTTGGAGAAGCACCAAGAACTGCTGAGTAGATCCATCAACATGAGAAAAGAGGCAGGCATTGCCTGCCATCAGTGGATGGAGAGCTGTGGAGAACACAGGCCCCAGAAGGGTGTGGTCCCTAGGAGACATGATTCTGTCTTTGTTCTTTGAGAGCCATGTAAGAAGGGCAGTGCAAAGCACAGTTTGGTATGCCAGATTTCAAGAGCTCCAAAAGTGTTATTAAAATGTGGGGAGGGAAAGGTGTTTTCCCTGGCAGCAAACACCCCTAAATTGCTGCAAGTTATGGTTCTGCTTGTTTTCAATTTAGCTGCCCTGAGAGACCTTCTGGGTGTTATTCACCTGGCAGACCCATGCAAATCCAAACATTTTTCTTTTTTTTTCTTTTTTTTTCATCCATACCTAAATTTTAAAGGCAATGAATCACACTGTAGTGCCTCACTGGAGAGGTAAGACTCATCTGGCAAAATATAGTAATCTGGGTTTTAGGTCAGATGAACTCCAGCTGTCAAGCTTTTGAAATATGCTTTGTAGGAAGAAATAAATCTACAATTTAAACTATTCATGCTTGACAGGGAGAGTAATTTGTTGTTGGAACAGAATGCTAAAAGGTGTTGTGGATTCTCTATTGTGTGAGGTTTTCAAATTAAGACTGGCTGTCTTGCAAGAAGTTCTTTCAGTTAAACTGCAAACTGCAAGTCTCACTGGAGGAAATTCCCAGACCTCTCCACTACAGGAGGTCAAGTTGACAGGATTTGTCCCTTCTGATCTTAAAACCTGTGAAATTTAAAATGCAAGACGAAAACAGCCATATATTCAGTTCCTCTAGGTTTTTGCCTGGTCTAAGATTATTACTGCAGGTACTTTGACGTTTTTGGTATGTCTTGGGAAGCTCTTCCACATCTGTTTGCTCTATTCCATCTGTAAAATGGCAGCAGCAGTGCTGATTTCTTTCAAACCCTGCTCTGTTTCACCTTGTGGGAGCGTGAATCAAAGGCTGCTTGGTACTGCAGTGTGGATAGGAGAATAGGACAGTCTCCCCTTCTGCAGCCCTTTCATCTCAAATTGAGTTTCAGCTCTCCATTTGGCAGTGGTGTGTGCTGGGGATGCAGGAGCTGGTTGCATTTGCTAAACACCTCCAGGCAGGTCTGGTGGGGCTGTACCAGGACAGGTATTCAAGGCAGATGAACATCCACATGTATTCAAGGCAGATGAACATTGACAGATCATCTGCTTACTGTCTTTCCTTCTCCCCATCACCTACACCTTGGTGAAGAAGAGAAAATAAGTAAATGGGAGGAAGACAACAAGGAGAACTGTTGCTGTAGGCCCCTAGCTGGGGAATAATTAGCATTGACTCCATGATTGCAGAAGGCTGATCAATTGCTTTATTATATCATCTTATACTACATTATACTATACTTATTAAGAAACTCAATAATGCTTACAGCCTGTCTGATACAGCTTTTACTTAATTGGTCAATCAATCTAAACACTATCTAGTGTTTAATTAAGAAATCGCCCTTGGTAAACAAATCTCTATGACACATTCTACATGTGCACAACAGCAGGTGCAACAAGTGGAGATAAGAATTGTTTCTCATTCTTTTCTCTGATCTTCTCACAACCTTCCTCAGGAAAACGCTTGGGAAAGTCTGTGCCTGCTCTCTGTGGCCAGAGAGCTGCTGCCATAGAGAATGTGCTCTCAGGCTAAAGATTTCTAACCAGGATACACCTCTGAAACTATAAGAAATATGCTGCCTGAGATGGTGGTTTTGTTGGTTGCAGGATCACTGATTGCCTTAGCCTTTTTCAGGGAATTTGCCCAGTTTCCATTTACCAAACCTCCTGCTCTCCCTCCTCCCCAGGATATCCACTTGCATTCTATTAATTTCTGCTGCTGGCCAGGAGTCAGATTAATGAAACCTTTTGGGATCTGAGAAACCTTGTCTAAAATGTCCGTCACTTCTCTACACTTAGTCTCAAATCAAAGTGTCTTTGACTTCTTTTTCTTGCTTGCATAAAATCTTTCACGTAAAGCATGTACACAGCTCATCTGCGTCTCAGTCCATGAGTCTGGCCCAGACTAGCTGGCTCACAGGACCTGCATGGCTATGTGACACCTGGCTTTGCAGCTGGTGGCATAAGAGGGAACAGGCTCCCTTTGAATGAAGGTAACCACCCTGGCCCAAGGGCCTGGGCTTTGCGATGAGACCTTCCTCTTGCCTACAGGACAGCTAAGAATATCTTACCTGCTGCCCCTGCTTGCCCAGAAGCCAGTGCCATGGATTCCCACAACAGCTGCTTGGCTATTGGGATATGACTTGGTCCCTCTCATGCGTTACTTTGGTGAGGGCCAAAAATCTGCAATCTGGATATAAGATGTGAGACTCAAGTATAACTCTTTAGATGTTAGAACTTCCAGTGTCCTCCCATTTAACCATCTTCATGAGGGAAAACATATCCCTGAGTCCTGTAACATTCATCACATATAGTGTAGATGTAATGCCCAAGAATAGGGTGGGAGAGAGAGCGAGCTGGGGCTCCGGTCACATCGTGTGGTCCTAAAAACCCTTTTGCTCCTTGAAAAGTACTGTGTATAGAGCAGCTATACATCTATGGACAGGATCTACTCTCATCTAATTTGAGACATTCTGCATTTACCCACTTCTCAGTGTCTGGAATGCCACTAGCTCTTTAAATTCATCACTGTCCCTGGTGGAAACATGAGATAAGAGAGCCTCCTCTATCTCTGAGCAACAGGACCACAAAGTGACACACTGCCAGAGCTCTCCCTGTGTCTGTTTCTTTCACAGCACTCCAAGTGCTGAGAGACATCAGACACTGCAGCCCAGCCCTGTGCCTACCCTGATGAACAGCTGAGCTTAAGAAACATACCACAGGGAGGAACATTCCTGATACTGGGATGATAGTTGTCCTTCCAGACAGAGGAGAGAGATGATGGTGTCTCCAGACTCCAGACAAAAATGGTGGAACACTGAGAAGATTTTGTGTCATCTCTGGGGACCTGAGGGTGTAAGGGCAACTTTGTAAGAGTGTTGGAAAACCCATCAGAGGAGGCAGGTGCAGAAGCTATCTGAGCTCTGCAGCATGAGACTGCAGAGAGCAGAGAAACTGCATGAGAGCACAGTGCAAGAGGGACAAAGAGCAGCTGAGAGAAGTCTGGAAGCCCATGACTCTGCTCCAACTGGCAAGTGACAACAGGAACTTCCCCTGAGACCACCTGAAAAGGAGAACTAAATTTCTTCATTGACTGTGCTGACTATGGGCTCAACTCAGTAGCCTTGGTGCAGGGGTCAGGAACCATTTGAGATGCCCTGGGTCATTCTGCCTGGCTCTAGCTGCCACTCCAGAAGGGCTGAGATCTCCTGCAGGCCCCATGTCACATGTCCAAACTCCATGCAGATAGCTTTAAGAGTCCTATGTGTGTGCAACTGGATCAAGTCCTGGAGATCACTGAACTGGAGTGGAATTTACCCCTGGAAACTATGGCCTGCGTAGAGGCAGAAACTCAACAAATCTCCACAGTTCCACTGCCTTTGTGGTAGTGCATCCATTTCCACAGAGGCATAGGAGTGGCACAGGGAACAGATGAAAGGTCTGCCTGCCCCTGCACCCACTCACCCACAACAGCCACTTACACCTCCCTACCCTCTTTAGGAATGCTTCAACAGGGAGCAGCAAAAACCACATGGATGAGGCGTCTCTTGGGCTCCCAAACACTCTTGTTTTTCATTGAAACCAGCTCTCTTGAGGAGCTGGAGTAACGCTGCATTTACATAGTAACCGAAAGGAGTCTGTTGGTTTATATGGGGAGGGGCAATCTCATTCACTATCCCAAGCAGAAACATTGATGTTGTCTTATAATTAATACTTATTTTTTTCTAATTTTCTCACCAGAAGACAACTTTCCTGCCAGGCAGGTTTAGCTTGTCCCGGGAGATCTCCAACTGTTTTAAATTGTATTTGGGAGTACAAGAACACCTTCCTGAAGAACGTGTCAGGGAATACCCCAGATGTGAGGTTTCTGGCTGCTTTCAATGGTAAATGGTCCCGTGTGGATGTTCCCTGCCAGATATAGCAGCTAAGGCTCAGCCTGAGATACTGGAGCTAAAAGAAATGTAGTTTGAGTCAAAGAGATAATACTGGTTTCCTTGTCCTATCTGAACTGAGCACACTCAGGTGTCAGTCACACAAACATGTCATTTCACATGACAGGCTCTTATTAAGACTGTACCCCGTCCCTGGCCAGGAGCCACAATCCCAGAGCACTAACGCTAAAAGCTAATACTGGATAACACTCACCTCTCAGGTATGAGTCACAGGCACAACTTGTAATAGCTGTATTTTGTGATTTGACTGGTGCCAGCTTGGACCCTGAAACAATTACGTTTTTGCTTAAACCTTCTGGGCTCTCTTGGAACCTCTGAACTCCACCCAGCACAGAAGGGCAGAATTTCTGTTGCCCTTTAACTTTGCTTTCCCTTTCTTGCTGCATTGCTTTAGGTAATCTCCAGGCAAATAGTTGCCTGAGTCCTTTCATTTACTTTGTGCTCACTCAGGAAATATTTACAGCTCTATTGGCCTTCCAGGAGGAAAGACAGTCATGGGAGAGGAGAAGCTGTGCTGATAAACTTCCCCTGAGCCAGTGGGACAGACATACAGGTCCACAGGAGAGCCACAATCCAGTAAATCCTAGCTACTCCCTGAAATCTGCTACTTCCTGAAATCTAGGAGCAGCGATGCTGCTGCTCCAGCATGTTTGAAAGATCACTGAGTCCAAGATGAGTCAAGCTGGAAGGGACCACTGGCTGGGTGATCTGGTTCAATGTCTCTGCTCAAGCAGGGTTATCCAACAACCCATTTCACAGGACTGTCTCCAGATGGTTCTGGAATACCTGCAGTGAGGAAGACTCCACAACCAGGATCCCTGGGCAGAAAAAGCTGGCTTTTGTACCAGTCCTTCTGAGATTCATAAGCTAAGTGGGGCTGTGAAGGGCTGTGTGACCCTGACTGCCTGCAGTACAAGGTGTGGGTAACGTGGTCTTCCACCCTCCCTGCTTTTGGGACTGGAATTACTAGCAGGAAAATCCTGGTGACAGCAGCAAAGCAAGACAGACTATGACTCTGAAGGAGTGATGGCAGCAATAGTTCTGCTTGATTTCAGTTCGGTGACTTTTAAGCCTTGAGTTCCATGCTCAATGAGAGTGGCCAGAATGAAACCATTAACTTAAAACCAGGGTGCTTGGGTCTAACCTGAACTGTAGAACCAGGGAAAAAATTTATGTTTTGTATGTATAACCAAGGGAATAATAACACAGGGTGGAAAATCTCAAGGACTGCCCTTGGTCTCAGGAGATGGGAACTGGTTTTGGGAAGGGTGGATCTCCCTGTTTGTGCCATAGGGCACATGTGTGTCTCCTGCAGTGTGTATGCCAGGTGTCTGGAAGTGAGGAGTGGCAACGCAGAGCTTTCCCACGCCTGAGACCCTTTGCTGATCTGAGCATGGGCCTTTGGGTGTCTTTAAAGTAGAGAAAGAGAGTGAGAGAGAGAGCAGCACCACCCTGCCCCTGGGCAGGCAGGGAGAAGGTGCACGCTGAAGGTGATAATGTCGTGCATCAAAGGAGACAGCCTGTGCACAGATTTGCTATTCAATCATTTTGGTTAAGTGTCTTGGTATTTTCCCTTCCCATGACCTCTTCTCTACTCAGCCCTTTTATGTGTCTCTGCTGCATTTTGGTGTCTCTTAGATTAATTTGTCTTCCAGGTTTTGTCCTGTTCCTCTCTTTCATTAAGGCACTCTTCCTCCCCGTCGGTGACAGAGTCCCCCCCACCCAACACCATTTATACTTGTGAGTGATGGAGGCAGGGGTGAAGGACAAGCCTTGATAAAGCAAGCTGTGAATTTGGGGACACAAGGAATCTGGGAGCTCTTGCTCCAGGCTAGCAGCCAGCCACATTTCTCTGAAGAGCTTTCATAAAATCTTCCCAGCATTTTATCAAAGAGGTGACGCTGTCATGGGTTTGTTTATTATTTCCCTTCGGGGCTTGGTCTCTTCATGGCTTCTTCCTTTCATTTTTGAGGAGGAAACATTTGCAGCTCTGTCAGCCCCTGGGAGGAAAGTAACATACAAGGGGAGGAGGGGTAATGAGAGAGCCTTTTCCTGAGCCAAGGTAACACAGCTTTATGGTCACCTATGCCCTAAACATGTGGGAACTGAGCCCTTCCCTTGAGAAATTTAGGTCAGGAGGTGGTCAATGGAAGAAAGAGCCATGGCAGGAATTCAGGGGCACAGCCTGTGTGCTGTCCCGTGTACCCTCCCAGCTCTGTTCCTCCACCTACTCCCCTTTCTCTCTCTCCAAGGCCTCTGACCTTGACCAGGCTTCCCTTCCTACTGTGCCTGAACCTTCCTTGCTTCCTCATGTCCCAGCCAGTGCAGTCACTCAGACATTTCAGCAAAACCTTGAGAAAATCTGTTTAAATCTTTCCCTCCTCCATCCTCTTCCCCTCTTATTGAAGTCTACCTCCATATGGGTTTCACTGAGCAGAGGCGACCAGGGACTTTTCCATGGTGGAGGTGGAAGGAGGGACAGAGTCAGGTGAGTTTCCATCCCCTGGTGCTTGCCTGTTCCAGCCTTTGCTCCACATGTACCATGCCATGGCCTTGCCTGGGGCACCACACGAGCCTGGGACCAGAGCTCCTTCAGGTGATGCCTTGGTTTGTGCTTCTAATGTACCTGCCTGCTGGCAGAACATTGGAAACTAAAAAAGTCCTGGGTTTAGGATAAACATTACTTAGCAACAACCAAAACATCAGTGTGTCATCAATGTTGTTCTTACACTAAAAGCAAAACCCATTACTTTACCAGCTACTAGGAAAATTACTAAGAAAATTAACTCAGCCACGGACTTATCTAGGTGAAAGTCCACAGCTTGCAGACTAAGGCTTCAGCAGATCCAGCTACTCATGCTAAGCAAGTAAAGCTAAGAAAACAACATACTATTTCACACAACACTATAACTCTGTGGCTCATTCTATTTGAAACTTACTTATTTAAACTAAATAAGTTTAAATAATCCCAACTAATATATCTCAACAGTCCTCCCTTGGTTTTTATTAAGAATTCCTGCTCACATTCTGAACACAGCTCATGAAAACTTTCAAATTGTGTGATTATTCTCCAAGATTTTATGTACAAGGTGACTCTCAGTAACGAGTTGAGCTTGGATGCAGCTAAAGCCAAGTGAAACATTGCCTTGGACTATTGCAAGAGCACTGCAACAGCAAAAGCAGTTGATCTACAGTCAAATGCTAGTCTCCTTCCCTGATTTTTCCCACTGAGGTCGTGTATCAGACCTAAGCCATTGCTTAGACCCTAATGCTAACAGAGAGGACCACACTGGGTGTTCCAAATTCCTTGAGTTACTTGTGGTTGTGCTCAATTTATGCACAAGTGCATCAGCACATAACCTATTTAAGAGTCTCAATCCTGTCCCTCTAGTACCAGCTGCATCTCTTTTTGTTCATCTCAAGTGGGCAAAAGTTTGCCCCTATTGCCATGCTCACATCCCACATGGGATGTGTGTAGGAATGGTGAACAGGTCAGTTTGACTGTAGAAACACCAGCTTGTGTCATCAGTTCTACCTGTTTCAGTGATCATGAGGGATTAAATAATACCTATTGTCCCTAAGTGTTTAAGAGCATATTGTCCAATTTCAGATATTTGTGGGATCAACTCCTCTCTTATTAGCAGAGTGGAAATTGAACTCATTGTGGTGGGGAGAGGGACTGTAGATGGTATCGAGCCAATTTTTTCACAAGGTAAAGTAGTTTGTAATCTGCCGAGTTCACTGTTAACTTCCACGTAACACCTGAAATTAAGAATAACCAGTATGATTGGAACAATAAGATCTATTTTTTTTACTACCTCTGTCAAAGCAGGATCATATGCCTTATCTGATTCACAACAAAAAATGAGAGTCAAGAATTTAGAACTTGAAGCCTGTATACTCTTTCTAAATTTTTTCTTTCCAAGTTTATTACTTTTCCACCACTTTGGATCATTCTTTCTTTTTAGTTTGCCACTTAGCCATGCTGTGGTTGTCACCAGAATTGACAGCATCATGAGTAGAGTAAGATCCCAATTCATTTTTTGTTGATTTTCAGGATTCTGTCATCAATCAACTGGCTTGGTAATGCACTATTTATTTGATATGAGAATGGTGTATCCAATTTTCTTTTCCTAGAACCTAACAGCAAAATAAGAATACACTAAAACAGCATATAGCCCTTCCCTTTTGAGTTCAGTTTTGATTTTCAGAAAAATACTTTAATTAAGACTTTGTCTCCAGGCTATTTATCATGTACCTGCATTTCAGGTGGTGTCAGTTGGCACCACTTAGGCATATTTTCTTTTATCTTTAATCCTTTTTGCATACATAGGTCTCACTGGAGTGGGACTCTAGTCCCAGCAGTTAAAAGTCTCAGGTCATCTGTGTGCAGCTCCTTGAAAGATGTGACAATGCTCAGGGAGAGGCTTCTACTTTAACACATTTCATTTCATTCTTACTTCCTTACTCTATTTTCTCTTGCATGTTGGGAAGCATCATGAAGCACATTCCTTAGAAAACCCACTTCAAAGACAAGAGGAACCATGAACAAGGAAATGACTGCAAAGTGTGTGTGGGTCTTCTTTCACGGTGTATGTCCTTGCTGGTAGTTTTGGTCTTCTATTTTTCTCCCTTCTGGCATCACAGATATCCCATGAAGGGGACAGAGTGGTGTCTCTGGGGGACAATTTGTGTTGCAGATTAGCTCTTGGCTGTGCCCTGTCTCATCAGCTGTACACCAGGTAGATAAGCAGAAAATTCTCACTATTTTTTTCCTGTGAGGTTTTGTTCAGCTTCTTCAAAGGAAACCCAGGAAAAATCTTTCAGAGTGATCTGTGTGCTAATAAGCTCTCATCTTCAAAACAAGCTTCATCCAACAGCTGTCTTGGATCCAGAGCTTATGTGGTATTCTTCTTTTCTTGTTTTTAGCATACGAGTGCTCTGCAGGCAGGGAAATCCACCCACACAGGGAGTCTTCTCTCCTGCAGGGGATAATTTTACTCTTGGAGACATACAGTGAGATGATTATCCCCTTCTGTCTGGTTTCCCCAGGAGACCAGGGCTATGTGATCATGCAGTAAATGTGTGCAAGAGGGTGAGTGTGTGCCTTGCCTACACTGCAGAGCATCTCTCTGCTCCCCTGATACCTTTGAAACACTTCTCCCATTGTGGGCAAAAATGAGAGAAGGGTTGATACAGCAGGAGTGAAGAATTTCTACAGATTCTATAAATGTCTCTGGCTGGATGGAGAAATGAAATAGTATTATGACCCTGTTGAGAGGACATTAGTAAGCATGACAGTTAAACTGTGACAGCCTCCAAGGATTGGAAGAAGGGAAGCATTCACCTGTGATAACAGGATCCCAGAGCTGAGATAAATATATATGTAAATTATTTTCAATTTTTTTTTAACTTGGAAAACAATCTTTGTTTTGAAAACTTTTCTTGTTTAAAATAAAATCAGCACAAAGGTGACTGTGCTTTTTAGATAGAAAGGCCTGTTTTGGCTAAGCAGGTTATTCTGCATAAAACTCCCTTCTGGTTAGACACAGCCCCCTCCACATTCAGCTGCTGACTGCTGAAACTCAGTTCTTGCTTATTTTCCCATGTCTGGAAATACATATATTAAAAAAAAATATAAAAAAGGAAAAGAGAGACTAAAGCCTCCTGTCTGTTTCAGTGTGTCATTGGGCAAACCAGGCCCAAACACCAAAACTTGACTCATTGCTGTAAGTCAATTGATAAAATGTCTGCCATTCTGTGCTGTTACTCATTTCTAGGAAGGCAATTATGTTGGTTTCTCTGGTTTTGAGGGAAAATGTGCACTGCTCCAGGCAGCAGAGTTGGCTCATGGAAGCTGGGTGGTGTAAGATCCCAGCAGAACATTGCACCCGCTGCCCACCAGCCAGTCCTGTTAAACGCCTGGGCCTGTACCCTTGGCACTTGGTGACCATGGAGCAGACTCCTCATCTTGCATGTTGTCAGTAATCTTTGTTATTTTCTCTCTTGTGAGAAAACAAAAATGAGCAATGAGGACGTGGATCAAAGCTTCAAGGCCCCGGAGGAACTGTGGGTGAATCACATGGATACTCTCCAGATATGAGGCAAACACAGTCGAGTCATCAGGGTGCTACAGAGATCCTGCCGGGAAGGGGCCAGCTCTTTGGGGAGGTTAAAGTGAACTCAAAGCCCCAGAGCGGGGAAAGAAGGTCATTTTCTTCCAGGGCTGGTTCTTTATCTGAGCTGTGCTGGGATGCTCATCAGAGGGGCTTGGAGCTGTGGAGTTGATGGGCTGCTCTCCCGTGGTGTTTTTTCTCCCAGTGGTGTGAGTGCAGCTGGGGTAATGTAAACCTTTAATTTAGATCCTATTTGCAGTATTGCATGGTAAGTATTACAGCACTGCAGTTGCCAGGATATAAAAGCCAGGAGCATAAACCACTTATATTTCTCAGCTACATTTATAACAGAAAAATACTTTTATTGGGGGAGTGGTGTGGTTATTTTATTCCACACTTCTTTTCCCGTTCCTGGATGCAACTCCAGGGTGTTCAGTCTCTCTGCCCAAGGCATGAAACCTGTGATTTCCTGCTCTAGGGATTTTGCAACACACTCAGGTGTGTCCCACAAGCCCACAGTTCAACGGGTAATTTGGCCACAAGGCTTTTTAAGTCTCTAACAAGAAGAGAAGTTCTGGAATGAGGAACACAGCAATGCCTATAGTTAGTGACTGTGTGGCAGCTGTAGCCATGGTTCAGTGATGATTTTAAAGAAAAACATAATCATCAGGCACAGTCCACAGGGGTTCACCAAGGGAATGTCCTGTTTAACTAATTTGATATCCTTCTATGATAAGATCACCCACTGAGTGGATGTAGTTTTTCTGGATTTTAGGAAGGCTTTTGATACTGTCCCTAACAAGTGTCCAGCTGTGAGATAAGCAGGTTCATGGTGTGCTGGGTGAAGAACTGGCTAAAGGTAGAGCTCAAAGGGTGGTAATGAATGGGGCCTCATCTGGCTGGCAATCAATCACCAGTGGTTTTCCTCAGGGGTCAATTCCAGGGCCAATACAATATATTTATCAACAATCTGGATGCAGGAGTGCACCATGAGCAAGTTGATGATTGCTGTAGGTTCCTTCCAACAAAAATAGTCTGTTCTGATTTTCTGATGTAGGAGGACAACTGTTGTTAAGGAAACTTCCCTGCCCAGCCATCCAGGAGGCACTCTGGCCATCATACTCACGTCCCTTGAGCTGAGGCCCCTTCCCACCTACATGATTCACACAGTCAGACTGGGTTTGCTCCCTGGCTTGAACCCAGGTTTCCCACAGAAGCAGAGTTTCAGACATCTTGATCCTTAAAATAATTTAATCATGATGCAATAACAGAATAACAGCTTGAGCTATTGCCTCTAATGAGAAACCCCAACAGAGAAATCCTTGGGCTTTTATACCCTCCCAGTCTAA